>CM048827.1:16526285-16954434 GCA_026586065.1 Dioscorea zingiberensis | reverse complement strand
GCCTCGCCAAGAATAACGCCAGAATTTAAAGCACAGCTGCATTTACTAGGAAATTTGTTGTCACTATTGATGATCTAGGCGACTTTCCTACCAGAATCGGGCAAAGAGATCATTCCTTCCTCGGGTCAGATCAAATTCCCTCCGAAAACCCTATTAAGGATGATTTTACGGAAGCAAATTATCTCAGATCATATCTTATTCGCTCAAGGCACCTTAAGAGAATGTCAACCTAACTTCCACCGCCTATCGTAACCCTCTTCATTTGGAAACCGAAACCATGATGGCAATGACTAAGGCGCCGCTATGGGGTGGCAAACCCTACGCCATTATCATAAAATGATGGGAGCCGTAGGCCGTGATCTTCTTTTCAAGGTGTTTTCGCTTCCTCGCAAAATTTCCCCACCATTCGCGGCATAGTTTTTCCTGAGAGTATGGAGCTTCACCACCACACCTGTGACCACCACCATAAATCCACCATCTCCCCTTTTTCTTCTTCTTCCGGCCGTGAAATTTCGCCCCTCTGGATATCAATGCTGATATATGCTCCAATTGTCCCTTCTAACGCATCCATCTTCAATGGCGCTCATCAAATTGGTACATTTTTCCGTGTCATGTCCTTTAGTTTGATGAAACTTGCAATATCTTTTACTATTCCTTTGCCGCCGGATTCTTTGCAAGCCATGTCAAGAGTTGTTGGTCCCGGATTTGCATGAGAATATGGCTTTCCGTCCGATTTAGTGGGGTATGGTGGTCGATTTGATAATTTTTTCTTCTTTTCAAGATTCTCTAGATTGCAAAGACATGTCACGGGGCGTGTTGAGGTTTCTGTCCTCCTCATCAAGCCCCCTGCGCGTCCCGCTTTTTCATATTTTCGTGGGCCTTCAAGGATATTTTGATGGGTATTTCCCTTCCTGAGTTCAACAGGCTACGCCGAGCCTCTTCTTCCCAACCCAGATAGATTTCATCGAATTGATGTATTTTGGGCATGGATCATGAGGGCTTGATGGTTTTAAAGCTTTGGATCCAAGGCGAGGAAAAACGAAAAGGGGATTCTAGCAAACCCTCCATCGTGAAGGTTACCGCATGCTGGAATAAGATCCAACGCTTACTATTTCATCTATGAAACGCTTAAATAGGCTTGGAGTGTTCTCGCTGCTTAACACGCTGTATAAGGGTAGATGGAAGTTTCTTTGTTTTGAGTAATTAGCAAAATAAGCTAGAAAGCTATCCGCTAGAACTTGAAAAGAAGGAATCGCGTACTTAGATGGAAGAGCAACAAATTAGCCTTGGCTTTTCCCAGTGGCGGAAAAGCTCAAGACATACGAAAGGCTTGTAATTCCGTAAAGAAGCATCTTCGATCGGAAAGACCTGCAAGTGGCGAGACGGATCAGTTTTCCTCGTATGCAATCATTGCAGTGGTCGAAAACCGCCGTGAACTCTGTTCTTCCAATATTTCCTTGATGAAAGGCGAAAGCATATGTTAAAAACATCCGCTCGATCTCTTGTTTCCCCGCGAAGGATCCCCGCTGGCGCTCTTACGCTAGAACTGTATGGGCTATTCTGCTCACCTATCCGCACTGCTCTCATATGTCGCTCGCTCTTGTGGCAGCTTGCTCTCACGCCGAATCGGAGGGGGTTCGAAGCCAGCGAGAAGGCGCCTTCTCTTCCCCGCTTCCATGAGCGCGAGTCCTTGTCCCTCCCTCTCGCTTCGGAATTGGTCAGGGGCGGTTGGCACACTTGGCGGAACTTGTGCGGGAGGAAGTAACGGATGTGTTAATGTATGCACAGTTTGAACTAACCGTTCCAATTGCTGCTGCATGTTAAGGTAAAACTCTGGGATGGGTTCTCAGGGTGGGGCAGTAGGATTTTCCGAGGGAGATAAGATAGGTGGATTATTCAACGGAATCTCCTCATGCCCACGGACTTCGCCGGGTCCTTCGGGATTACATGGCGCTCCTTGTTCTTGAATCCGTTTTGACCTTCTAGTAGTAATCATTTAGCTTTTGTGAGGGTCCCTATGACGGGCGCCCAAACTGCTGGTGCCAAAACTCGTCCTCCTCACGCTTTGGCTATTATGGCCTCGTGATCCGTCCGCACCTCACAAACGGTTGAAATTTATAGTTGGTGTGGACGCTTACTTCAACATCTCGAACGGAGAACATGGAGGGTGCTTTGAAATCCGCTCGTGAATTACCTCCTAGCTTTCCTTTCCTTTGGGATGAATCTATAAGAGGGAGAAAAAAGGGCGGTGAATTGGGTCTCGCCCGGATTCAGCCCATGCTTAAGTCGTGAAAACCGAAGAAGGCGGTCTTAGACATGAGTTAGCCTTTCTGTGTGGTGATTTATTCCGCTTCCCCTTTTTCTATTATCGCCTTTCTTTATATAGCAACTTAAAGGCGTTTTAGGAAAGTGTGGAGTGAGCAAGTAAAATGAGAAAATATCGCCTAAGGCTGTAAGAGAATATCTTCCAAGGCGTAAGAAAATATCTTCATCAGCAAGGTGCTAAGTAGGTAAGTAGAAAATATCTACCTACCGTGTAAGGTACCACATGTGTGAGTAGAAAATATCCGGCCCTACCGCGAGGCAAGTGGATAAGATCTATTTACTATAGAGGCGTTAGATACGGTCTTACCCAAATTGGTTATCACCTTTCTTACTTCTTGTATAATTCCACTGGACTTCTCATAGGGATGAGCCCTCCTATTTGCCTGGACGGAATTTATGCTAATGACTTTGGTGGTAATCTAATCGCCCTATGCGCTAAAAGAAATGTAACCCTTATGATAGGTGGCCATTTAGGCAAAGTACATAATGCACTTTTTACCAAGTATTTCCGTAACATAACCTATTAATGCCATACAACTTTGGGTAGTTATCGTGATCAATTTACCAATATAAATAAATCAATATAAACAAATATAAATAACCCAATAAAGGCACAAAGGAGAAACATCATAGTCATAGTTATTTACTCCTAAATCAATATTTAGCCTCATTCCAAATACTTGAAAGTAATATAATCATACCTTAAAATCAGGTTACAAGAATAAAACATAGACAAACAAACCATTTTCCTAAAAATATAAGCTAACTACATGTAAGAAAAATGATCATTGTGGAACCAAATAAGAGCATAATAACTGCACTCCAAGCTATCAACCTTATGAATCAGTAGAAAATTATTCCAAGCAAATACAAATTTTGGGCAAGAGAAAGCTAGCAAGATAAATAGAAGGTTGATTTGGCAAGGACAATATGTTACTTATCATAAATCACTCAAGTATGCTAGCTCATGAGCCATAACATATATGGAGGATAGAACTTAGTAAAACAATTTTGCAAGTAGTTAAATTGACACACTATTTGGGACACAAGAGACATTCATTATAAAAATAAATCTAGGGCTTGTAAGTCAGTAACTCTACTAATTTCAAAAATTGTTTTGACTGTCATGAGTTCTTCGAGGGTATATGTTGAACACTAACTAAAAGTTTTAAGGGTTATATAATTTCACATGGTTTCAGATGGTATTGAACTACTACATGATGATATCAAATTAATTGCTATTTAAAAAAAAAAACTGCAAAACCTGATATTTGTGTGGAAATTCGGCTATGAAATCACCAGAGTTCAATTTGATTATCAGCAATGTCCACCCCAACAACTTCAATGAAGGCTGAAATTAAAATTAAAAAGCTTGTAAGTCAATGAAGGCTGAAATTTCATTAGTGTAAATAACACATGAGAATGAAAAACATCATTGCTCTAAAATCAATACAATGGTGGAACATCTCCAAGCTCTTGGGTTACCTTAAAAGCAAATATAGTGTTTAGTGTTGTTGATTTACCTTGAGATTGCAAAATGAGGCCTCATTCTAGCTTAACTTCATCTAAATAAATGAAAAATATATATCAAAATCACAACTTCTTAGAACTCAGCCACAAAAAAATCTGAAAAAATATCTAATTAGAAAGAAAAGAGAAGACTAAAAGGAAAAAGGATCATTGATCGCTAAGGTGAGCTCCTAGGGATGAAATCCAGATCAAACACCCCAATCTGATGTAAACTTAAGCCGCTCCGCTAGGAATTAGGACATCAATCGTGAGCGTAAGGTAAGGTGGATCAAAGATATTGAGAGAGATTTCAATTAGAACCTTGAGATGCAGCAAATCAAAGCTAAGAAGCCTTCTCGAGCAAATGGGGCTCTAAGTTCACTAGAGATCATGCTTAAACGCATGGAGCTTGTTTAAATCAAGCCACCCAATTGCTTCACTAGAGACCTTTTCCGCGAATCAATTGCTGCAATCTCCCGATCAACAATCGAAAACCCTAAAATCGCATAGGAGTGCGAGTACAAGCACGCAAGAATGAGAGTAAAGTAAAAGAAAGGGGAAAAGCAAGCGGCCAAGGCTGAAAGCGGAGTGAAATGAAAATTTGGGGTTATTTTAGCGAGGGATTAGTGAGGGAGAAATCCTCACTAATATCATTATATATAATGACATTTGTGTGGGATCAATCCTCGCTACTTCTCGCTACATTCATTATATACACCAAGATATATAATTCAATTAGCTTGTTGCATTATTCCCTCGCTAATATCATTATCTAGATAACATTATACAATGAAATAAGCGAGAGGCTTTGCCCTTGCTAAACACCCTCGCAACTTTCATTATATACAAAATGTCACATAATAAAACTAGCAAGGGAAACTTCCCTCGCTAACTTCATTGTAAAGATAACTTTATATAATGAACTTAGCGAGGGAAAAATCCCTCACTACCTTCCTTGTATAATAGATGTATATAATAAACTTTGCGAGGGATTAGACCCTCGCAACGCCCTCGCTACATTCAATATATACCCAAAGATATATAATGAAATTAGCGAACGATTTTTCTGTCGCTAACTTCATTATGTATGTTGATGCCAAAACTCGTCCACACCCCGCCGCCATCAAGCTACTCAAGATCCGCCTTAGCTTTCGGCCCAACGGGTTAAAATTTATAGTTGGTGTGGACGCTTACTCGCTACTTAACAGGAGCGCAGAGGGACATCCCGAAATTCACCTAATTATCCATAGGCTAACTCAGAAAAGGAGAGGGCAAGAATCTGAATTGGGCCTCTCCGCCTATTCAACTCCCATGCTTTAAGCTCTAAAACTTGAGTAAGGAGTCTTGGATTTAGGCAGCCTTTTGTGTGATCAGCTTTTTTCCGATCCCCTTTCTTCTATTAACGCTCTCCTTTTATAGCACCTTAAAGGCGGTTCAGAAAGGCTGTGGAATAAGGCGTGAGTTAGGTAAATATCTAGTAAATATCTCCTAAGGCGGTAGGAAAATATCTCACGCCTAGTAGGCGATGCCAATGAGGGAAAACTAGGATAAATATCTGCCCACTGTAGCAAGTGGATAAGGCCTACTCACTGTGGAGGCGTTAGATATTTATCTCTCTCTCCCCACCTCAGGCCCTGTATAAGAGGATTGCTACAATTCCGACGGACTTGTTCGCCGGATTGAGTCGTCACGTTATTTGCCGGACGGAATTGTGCAAAGGGGGTGATATTGCTACGTGGCCAGAGGAACAAGTGGTCCTTTAGGTCAATGACACCTGTCTTCTCCAAATATATCCGTAACACTAGTCCCTCCCAAAGTGTACTTGTTCGAAAAATCTGAGCGAGGGGTGAGTTAACAGCACGTTTCGCTTGGTTCGAGAACAAGTATCGTTCTTAGTTGGCTTGTCTACGTAGGCGTAGGCTTCGTGTACGGTTACTTACGTCTAAAGTACACGTGTTTTAATAGGTGACCGACGTTTACTGTGTTATCCTTTCGCTGTTATCGAGGTAGATTTTTGTTCCGGAATTTTCGTCTATAGTGTTGATAGGTTCTCCTATTTAAGGGCTTGTATGGATGGCGAGTTTGGGCAGAAATCTTTTGTACTCTTGTATCTTTGTATCATGGCTCAACGCTTGTCTTTTATAAGTTTTTACTTTTTTCTCAATGTTCCCGACACTTACAAATTCTGTTTTTACGCAGCATCTATCTAATCTAAGGACCGGAGTGATTCACTTGGTAAGTCCGAATCTACCGTGTGTGGCCACCATTCTCGTTGATTGATGTGGGGGTAGGTGAGATGAGCATCGACGCTAGGTGGGAAGCTTTTCATGTCGATCACGACGCGGAAGCGGGGACCTCTTAATTTTCACTTATGTGGGGATGCTTCAAGTTGAGATGTTCTGAGACTAATTCTCACAGTAGAGGTGGGCCCCCTACCTTCGCCCCCGCACAACCTAGTTCCCCTAATAATAATGGGGACAGTGGACGGCCAAGTGAAGTCCGCGGCGCCTCTCTTCTCGAAGTCTTTCCGAAGCGTATCCTCGGACGGGTCTCATGGATATTTAGCTTTAATCCGGCCTGACAATATGTTTTTGTTATGTTTGTTTTGTTTATGCTCGCCATGTAACTTGAATAAATGGTGTTTGTCATTTTGCTTCTAAATCCTTTGGCTTTTATGTAGGCCTTTCATCGGCGCATCCTATGTTCGAGTGTGTGCTTTGTCTCATGCAGATGTGCTCTACCTTCCATGTAACGCCATTACTCCCTAGGGTGACGCGTGTCCCTCTACTATTGGCATTAAAAGGGAATAGTGGCGCCACGCGCATGGGCGGCGCGCTTGTCAACGCCATGATGGGCGATGAGCGCGGCTTTCCATGTGTGTCGCGGCGCTGGTACCGCCACATGTGGGCGTAATTTTGAACTGCTTTGAGGAGGAGTAATGATGGTTATCCGAACGGTCCGCATTTGTCACCCATGGTTCAACGGTTCGATCGGAATATGATCCTAAGATCTAACGCCACGGGTTCATTGCCTTTGTATATAGGTGAAATCGCATGTGCGTAAAAAGGTTACTTTGAAAATTGAATCGTTTCTCTTCTTCTTAGGTTTTCTTCTCCTCGCAGCCCCTGTTTTGAGCTTTCTCCGCTTTTTCTTGTCTTTTTCCTTTCCTAAGGTAATGGCTAATGCCGCTTCTTCCTCCTCTAGTTCTTCCTCACGAGCCCTCATTCCTTCTCCATCCAACTCCTATGGGCTGGTTTCACACACTGCCAACTTGGAGGCTGCCTAGCCAGTGGTTCATGGGTTCACCCCGCTTCTAGGGCAATGGGTAGAGGGTCGGATACATTCATAAGCCTCTAGGGCACAAGGATGTAGATGACCTAGCAGAGAGATATGAGATAGACCTCTTTATTCGAGGTTGGGTTCCTTGTTCGTGGGAGAAGCGCAGTACCCCTGTGGAGGGAGATACCGCTACCGTGATGCTGCTAGGTGGGCTTAGGCTTCCTTTCCCTGATTTTACTAAGGCGTATCCTAGAGGAATATCGCTTGTGTCCTTCGCAGCTTAACTCAACTCTTGGAGGCCGCTTCAACGGATTTGTCATGGTTTTAAGAATTATGGGGTAAATCCGACCGTCACGGTTCCTACCGTTGTTTAGCCTTTGTTTGGAGTCTAATGCCGATTGGTATTATTTTTCGCTCAGCCTCGGGAGAAAGTTTCTAGGGAAAGTTCCTTCTTCCATCAAGCTGGAAGAGCAAGTTTTCTTTGTTAGATGTAAGTCCGAGTGGGATATCCAACAAGGTGGGAGGTTCCCCGTATGGACATTACTTGTAGGAGATGTCGGAGGAAGAGGGAAATCTTCTTAAGTCAATGACAGGGCTATCCAAAGTTTACATGGATAGGTTTTTGACCAAAGAAAACCTCATTAAGTGTCATTTAATAGTGTCTACTGGTAGGACTCGTTCGTGTATCTAATTTGGTTTGATTTTGGCTTGTGATGTTTAACCTTGTTCAGAATTTGTTTTGCAGAAAACCCTATGGAAGACGAAGACTTGAGCTATGTTAAGGGTCTTCTAGCTTCTTTCGAAGGTGAGGTTCATCCGCCCTTGGCTCGTCGGCGGAAAAAGAAAGAAGTGGTACCTAGCCAAGGTGTTGATACCTCCAAAGAGGAGAAGAAGAAAAGGAAGAAGAAAGAGACTGGCTCTTCCAAGAAAGGCGTAAAGGTGACCCTGGTACCAGGTCCTCAAGGGAGAGGAGGACAAAGAGAAAGAATTCCGAGGGACGACCGTTCCCTGAATCAGAGAAGAACAAGCGAGGGTGCCTCGTGAAGAGGTTCACATGAAGAAGTCCGCCCCGCTTTGTCCCCACTTCCGAGGGTCCTTCTTCCAAATTCTACTGAGGACATCCTTCTTATAGAGGTGAGAATTTCTACACACATATTTTCTATGGGTGCTTCATGCTTCGTTCGAAACCTTTAACTTAGGCTATCTTATAGGCGGAGGCTGGAGAAGCGGCTCTCCTGGATAAACTACGAGTGGCGGACTCGGTCTTAAGGGGATCGGCTCCTCAAGAGAAGGGGGTGTCCTCCGAAGACGTCCCTTTTCGATGCCGCCCGTGAAGACTGCTGATGGCAATGAGGCCTAATAGCTCCTCCAAACTTCATAGAGCCGGAGGGAAGAGGCCATTTCTCAACTATTCCGCTCGTCATGCCGGTGAGGATTATCCTTGTATTAGTTTTACTTTTTGGCTCAGATAATGTTACTAACTTATTTGTTTATTATTTCAGAGGATCAATCCGGGCGACCGAATTGGCAATCTTTGCCAAGACGATTCTAAGCAAAGATGGAAGCTGCTTAGGGCGGAAATCAGCCTTTGAACTCTAGGTGGCGGCCTTGGAGGGAAAATGAAGAGCTCGCCATTATCCACGCTTTTGAAAAGGATAAAGCCGAAGCGGTTTCAAATAACCGCCATGGGAAAGGAGAAGGACGCATTTGGCTGCCAAGTTGTCTATTTCCTCGAGGGATCCCTCCATCACGCCGAGGAGAATGTTAAAAGTTGCAGTGAGAACTCTAGCAGCTTGGAGAAGGAGCTCAAATCGCCTCGAGGGCAAGCCAAGCCCCATGGGAGCCAAGCCGAAAAAGCCCGAACTTGCTGCTGTTCAGGCGGAGTTGGAGGAGCTAAAGGGGAGCGCGACACACTTAAAGAAGACTTAGCTTCCCGACTGACAACTCCTAAATCCGACTCGCAAGAAATCAAGGATTTAGTAGAGCGAAAGTGATAAATTAGAGAAGGAGGTCCCGGCTTAGGGCTTAAAGCTAAAGAAGGGGCCACCCGCATTTATTCGGTGGTACAACAGTGGGTCATCATATCCCTCCCGCGAGGTTTTGGTCCATGGGGTCATGGAGTTTTGAAGAAGTTCACGGAGCTAAAAGAGCAACAGCACTATTAAGACTCCTGTGAGGCTTCCTCGCAGACCCGCCCCTCGGAACCTTCAACCCAAGCTCCTCTAGAAGCAGTTGGCTGCCCTGAGGGTCATTCTAGTTCTTAGGATGTTTTTAGCATTTTTGAGAAATGTTCTTGTAAATTCGCAATCTTCTGGAATGTAATTTCTATTCATATGAATCAAAAAGCAAACCTTTATTTTGGTGAAGATTTATTTCCGAGTGATGGTTATCCTTAACCGTGAGAAGTATTTTATGAAGTCCTTTGTAAACTTCTTCCTTCTTCATTTGGCTTGTCAAGCTTTGTAACGAGTTCTTAGTCCAATCATGGGACTTTAAGCTGTTGAGTGAGGTACTCGTCTTTATAAATGAGATTGTTGCCTCATATTTCGATCGGGATTTTTGCCCCTTGTTTTTTGGATAAGAGTTGTCGTTTATCCTTACAGGATAATCCCGACTCATCTCCCAAGAATGGGAATTTCACCGCATTTTTGTAGGATGGGAATTTCACCGCATCTTTATAGGATGGGAATTTCACCGCATCTTTGTGGGATGGGAATTTCACCGCATCTTTGTAGGATGGGAATTTCACCGCATCTTTGTAGAATGGGAAAGGCTTGAGCTTTATTCCATGAAATTTAAGAGACGGCTACATGTATCTCTATCATAGTAGCCGAGAGTAGTGTTCAAAGATGGAAATGGACGCTTAAGCGCTTTTTCCGCCCATACTTACTAGATAATAGGTGTCCGCTCTACGCATTCTTTGTATGACGTAAGGGCCTTCCTAGTTAGGAGTTAGCTTCCCGCTAGGATTTTATTTCCATGAAACTCATTTTCCCCGTAGGACTAGATCACCCGATTTGGAAGAAGACTCTTTACCCTTGTGTCATAGAACCTTTTCACTCTCCTCACTATAGATGGATGCCTTTGTTTCACACCTTCTCTCCGCCTTCTTCGAAAGTAGATCAAGTTCTCGCCTGAAGTTTTTCTCATTCTCTTCATGAGAAGGTTTGCTTTGTTCGTAAAGTAGGCATTCCTATTTCTCAGGGATGATGACCTCCGCCTATAAGTAGAGAGAATGGGGTTTCTCCCGTAGGAGTTCTTGTTGTTGTCCCAGAGGCCCAAAGGGCGCTTTGGGATTTCTTCTACCCAGCTTAGTCCCATTTCCTCGATACCCGAAGTTTTCAATGTTTGAAGCAAGTGCGGTTCGTCACTTCGACTTGGCCATTGGCTTGGGGATGTGTCACAGATGTTAGTATGGATTCAATTCCGAGCTCCGAACAAAAGCTTTTGAAAGCCTTGTTATCAAATTGTCCCCCATTATCAGAAATGAAAGCGACCGGAATTCCGAATCGACTGAAAACCGTTCACCACAAGAATCCCTGACAAGCCTTCTCCGTGATTTTGGCCAAGGGTTCAACTTCCACCCATTTGGTGAAGTAGTCAATAGCGACTATTAGAAACTTCATTTGTCGAATTGAAGGAGGGAATGGTCCCAGAAGATCAACTCCCCAGATGGCAAATGGTCGAGGGCTAACAATTTGTGTAAGCCGCTACCACGGTCGCCTCGAATTTTGAATGTCACCGGCAAAGGCCACATTTCCGAGCCAACGCCTATTGCATCTTGAGTTAGTGTTGGCCAGTAATAACCTTGTCGTAGGACTTTGTAACTCAAGGCCTTGCCCCCTATGTGTCCTCCTCCAATGCCTTTGTGAATCTCTTGAAGGATGTAGCTAGCTTCTGTAGGACGTAAGCATCGCAAGAAAGGCTGCGTATAAGACCTTTTGTATAGGTTCTCATTGATGATGGTGTACTGAGCGGATTTGTAAGAAATCCTTCTGGCCTCTGCTTTGTTGGGTGGTGCAAGCCCTCCTTGTAGATAGTTTCTGATGGGGTCCATCCAACTTGACTCTTCGGTTGCATTTTGTACCTCTCCTTCCAATCTGTTGATGGTCTTTATGGAAGGTATCAGAGGTTAAAGGAAGACTCTGCACTGCTCGCAAGTTGTGGCTTTTTAGATTGTATGCCCGCTTCTTCGCTTTATGCCGCATGCATTTTCTCAATTTGGAAGTAAGCGAAGTATGGAACTATTTTCTTCACCACTGCTTGGTATTTGACCATGTTATCTTCCTTCGCTTCAAAGTCAGCCTAAGGTGTGGCTCACAACTAATCATGAAGTCGGAATACACGTGCGGATGTTGAATTCCGAGTCCCCGGGCCAGATGTAATCCTGCAATGAGGGCTTCGTATTCGGCCTCATTGTTGGTTGCTCGGAATTGAAACTTCAGTACTATCACAATTTTCCATTTAGAAGGAGAATAAAGGACGAAACCTGCTCCTGACTTCTCTTCTGTTGCTGATCCATCAACATGTAAGGACCATGGGACGCTAGGGCTTTCTTTTGAACTCTGTAACGTGGGTTCGCCCCTATTTGCGGGAAAAGTTAACTCCGCAACGAAATCCGCCAAGATTTCTGAGCCTTGATTGCCGCTCGGGGTTTATATAGGTGAGATCAACTCCCCGCTAATTCTATTACCCACTTGGCTAGGCATCCGGAGTTTTCAGGCTTATAAAGAATTTGCTTTAGCGGCTGATCAGTCAACACTGTGATCTTGTGGGCTTGAAAGTACGGCCTCAATCTACTTGACTCCGCCTCGTTAAGGATTTTACTTGTGTAGTAGGCAGGTTTTTGAATTCCGTTATCTTCTCTCAAAATGACTGCGCTGACTGCATGTGGGACTACTGCCAAGTAGATGTAGAGTTCTTCTCCCACTTGTGGCTTAGCTAGTAGCTGAGGCGATCGGAGATAATCTTTAAGCCCTTGAAAGGCTTTTTCACGTTCTTCTATCCACTCTATTTTCGGTGCTTTTCGTAGGGCTTGAAAGAGTGGGAGATTTTTCTCTCCGGCTTTGGAGATGAATCTGCCAAGCGCGTAGGCCCATTAAGCCGAATTTCTTGAAGACTCTTAGGCTAATTCTACATGTCAAGGATAGCTCTGATTTTTTCTGGATTTTCTTCTATCCCTCTTTGTGTCAAGATAAATCCCAGGAATTTCCCAGATCGAACGCCAAAAGAACATTTATTCGGGTGGCATAAATCCGGAGAGACTGAAAAGCTTCTTGTAAGTCTGACAGGTGTTCATTGGCCTTTCGGCTCTTCACCAAGATATCATCCACATAGGCTTCAACATTTCTGCCAATTTGTTCTTTGAAGACTGTATTTATGAGCCTCTGGAAGGTGGCTCCGGCATTTTTTAGGCCGAACGGCATCACCTTATAGCAGTAAGTTCCCGTGCTCGTAATGAAGGACGTTTTTTCTTCATCGTCTTTGGCCATTTGGATTTGGTTGTAACCTGAGAAGGCGTATAAGAAACTTAGCATCTCATGCCCCGTTGTAGAGTCGACCAAACCATCAATTGATGGTAGGGGAAACGAATCTTTCGGACAAGCTTTGTTTAAGTCCGTGAAGTCAACGCACATCCTCCATTTTCCGGACGACTTTTTTACTAGAACCACATTAGCCAACCAATCTGGGTAATGCACCTCTCGGATAAACCTAGCTTTTAGGAGGTTTGATACCTCTTCCTCCGCGTCTTTCTGCCTTTCTGGTGCGGAATTTCTCCTTTTCTGTTTCGTAGGTTTAAACGATTGATCGATATTGAGACGGTGCTCGATGACATCATGTTTTATGCCCGGCATATCTTCCGAAGACCAAGCGAAGAGGTCGGAATTTGTCTTCAATACTTTTATGAGGTCTTCACTGCTCATTGTCAAATCTGCCCTAATCCGCAACGCGGTGGTCCGCTTTAGCCGCTCCAGGGATCAAGTAGCAACTCTTCAACAAGTGTAGGTCAAGCTCTTCATTTTTCCCATTAGCCATTCTCACTGACTAGCATGGCTTCAAACCTTTGTCTTGCCGGGCTGTTGAGGGCTTTCCTTTGAGGGTTGAGACATAACATTGCCGCGCTGTGGGTTGATCTCCTCTTACTTCTTTACTACCACTCTCGGGAATTTGAGGAGAAGATGGTAAGTAGAGATTATGGCTTTCAAGGCGCTGAGGGTTGGCTCGCCAAGGATCACGTTGTAACTTGAAGCACAACGCACAACCAAGAAATTTGTTGTCACCGCTGATGATCTTGGCGAAGTTTCCTACCGTGAATCGTAAGGAGATCATTCCTTCCTACTGCATTTCACCTCCTGAGAATCCTACTAAGGATGATTTTACCGAGCAAGTCATCCGCTTCATACCTCATTCTTTCTCGAAGCACTCCAAAAGAGGATATCAACCTAACTTCCAACCGCCTATCGTAACTCTTCATCTAGAACCGGAAACTTTGATAGCAACAACCAATGCGCCATCATGAGGGTTGCGAACTCACCGACGCCATTGTCGTAAAAGATGATTGGAGCCGTAGGTCGAGATCGCCTCCGCGGGCGCTTCGCTTTCCCCGCTGGTTCCCACCATTCGGGAGTAACTTTTCCGAGAGGCTAAACTTTCACCACCGCAACTGTGACCTCCACTAATAAACCCCACCATTTCTCCCTGCTCTTCTTCGTGTTGTGAAGCTTCGTGTTCCTCTTGAATCTCAAAGTTGATGTATTGTTCCAATTGTCCTTTCCGAACGACATCTTCTATTGCGCTCATCAAGTGGGTACACTTTTCCGTGATCATGTCCTTCTAGATTGATGAAACCGCAATATCTCTTACTATTCTTTTGCCGCTCGTATTTCTCGTGGGTTCCGCCACGCCAAAAGCTTTTGTTCTTTGATCCGCATAAGGATATGGCTTCCGTTTGGTTTAGGGGTATGGTGATCATATCTCATAATTTTTCCTTCCTTTGAAGGTTCTCTCGGGTCAGAGCGTATGTCATTGGGGCCGTGTTGAGGTTTCCGACCTCTCGCTTTGCGCTTTGTTATCCTTATGCTATCCTCTTTCCTTTTGTACATCCTGAGGCCTTCTCGCTGACATTGTGGCGGGTTTTTCCCTTCGGTGTCCACAGCCCACGCCTAGCCTCCTCTTCCCAACCTCAGTATAAATTTCCTGAAATTGATATATTTTTGGGCATGGATCATAAGGGCGGGAATGGTTTTGGTGGATCCAAAGTGAGGGAAAACGAAAGGGGATTCTAAATAAATTCTCCATTAAGAAGGTTACGCCATTCATGAAGGAGGTCTCATACATTCGCCGTTTCGCCTATGTAACGATTTAAATAAGCCCTGAGCCGCTTCTCCCTTTCGTTGTTTAACATGCGTAAGGGTAGATGGAGTTTTCTCGCTTTGAGTAATTGGCAAAATAGGCTAGAAAGCGATCCGCTAAAATCCAAAAGAAGTAATTGTGCTAGATGGAGATCGACAAACCAGCCTTGCGCTTTTCCTCTAAGGCGGCGGGAAAAGCTCTCGCACATGCGAGCGTCGTGACTCCGTGAGGAGCATCTTCAACCGAAAGACTTCAAAGCGAGACGGATCAGTTTTGCCTTCATATGCGATCATAACTGTGGCCTGAAGCTATCGTGAACTTGTTCTCCCAATATTTCCTTGACAAAAGGCGCAACACATACCGAGAATATGCGCCGCCGAACTTCCCGCTTTTAAGGGAGGTCCGTTGTTGAGTTCTTCTATCAACCGCTTTGAACAGATGGACTATTCCGCCTGTCCTTGTCCGGGCTTCGGTTCTTGTAGTAGTGGTTCTTGTCTCTCGAAAGAGGGGGTTGAACTAGCGTAAAAGGCGGCTTTTCTTTCCTCTCCTTATGGGTGCGGGTTCTTGTCCTCCCCCTACTTTTGGAATTATCCAGCAATAAGTTGGTATGTTTGGTGTTGGAACTTGTGCAGGAGGAGGCTGAGGGTGGGTCAAAGTATGAATGTACCGAAAGTCAACCGCCCAATTGTTGTCGTATGTTAAGATAAAACTGAATGTGTTCTTGGAGTTGGACAGAAGGATTTTCTGATGGGGGTAAGATGGGTGGATTATCTAGCCTTATTTCCTCATGTCTTCGGACCTCGCCAGGCCCTTCAGGATTATTTGGGGCTCCCTGTTCTTGGATTCGCTTTGATCTTCTAGTAGCGGTCATTTGGCTTTTCGTAAGGGTCCCCACGGACGGCGCAAAACTGTTGATGCCAAAAACTGGTCCACACCCCGCTTCGGCTATCAAGGTTCTCGGTGATCCGGGCCTCACCGCCCAACTAAGTTAAAATTTATAGTTGGTGTGGACGCTTACTTTGTTTACGCAATGTGAGCCGCAGAGGACATCCCCAAATTCCACCTAATTATCCATAAGGCAACCTCGTAAAAAGTGGAGAGGGCAAAGTGATCGAATTGGGCCTCTCTCGCCTGATTCAACTCCATGCTTAAGTCGTAAAACTTGAGTAAAGGAGTCTTGGATTTAGGCGCTTTTTGTGTGATCGCTTTTTTCCTGATCCCCCTTTCTTCTATTAACGCTCTCCTTTTATAGCACCTTAAAGGCGCTCAGAAAGGCGGGAATAAGGCGTGAGTTAGGTAAATATCTAGTAAATATCTCCTAAGGTAGTAGGAAAATATCTCACGCCTAGGGCGATGCCACATAGGAAAACTAGGATAAATATCTCACCATCAGAAGTAAGTGGATAAGGCCTATTCACCGTGGGAGGCATTAGATATTTATCTCTCTCCCCACCTCGTGCCCTCAGATAAGAGGATTGCTACAATTCACGGACTTATTCACGGATTGAGTCCTCAATGCTATTTGCCGGACGGAATTGTGCAAAGGGGTGATATTGCTACTGCTGTGAGGAACAAGTGGTCCTTTAGGTCAATGACACCTGTCTTCTCCAAATATATCCCTAACAATGTACATAACTTTATATAATAAAATTAGCGAGGGAATCCCTCGCTAATTTCATTACATATCAGACATGGATATTAGATATATATTGAATTTTGCGAGGGAATACTCCCGCTAGCCTCTTGCTACATTCATGATATACACAAAGATACATAATTCAATTAGTGAGGCATTTTTCCCACGCTAATATCATTATATTCATAACATTATATGATTGAATTAGAGAGGGATTTTTCCCTCGCTAATTTAATATATAGACAAAGATGTATAATGCAATTAGCGCGGGATTTTCCATTGGTACTATCATTATATTCATAGCATCATGTAATTTCATTAGCGAGGAAATTTTCCTTTGCTGATTTCATTATATACATAACGTTATATAATGATATTAGCGAGGGAATTTTCCTTTGCTAATTTCATTATATATCTCTGTGATATATAATTACATTAAAAGTGAAATTAGAGAGGGATTGTTCTCAGGCTAAATCTCTCGCTAAAGTCATTACATACACAAGGTTATATAATGAATGTAGCGAGGGATTTCTCCCTCGCTAATTTAATATTATATATATCTCACAAAGATATATAATGAAAGTAGCGACGGATTTTTCCGTCGCTAATATCAACATACTACACAATGAATAGCATGATATTAGCGATAGAAAAATCCTTCGCTAATCTCATTTTATATACAATAAAATATAGCAATATTTGCGACGGATAATTCTGTCACTAATATCATTGTATTCATAATAAAATATAATGAGATTAGCGACAGTTATTTCCGTCGCTAATATCATTATATACACATGGGAATATAATGAGATTAGCAACAGATTTTTCTGTCGCTAATTATTATATTATACAACAAATATCATGATATTAGCGACAGAAAAATCCTTCGCTAATCTCATTATATATAGAATAAAATATAATGAGTTTAGCAACAGATTTTTCCATCGCTAATATCATTATATACACATGGAACTATAATGAGTGTAGCGACGGATTTTTCTGTCTCTAATATCATTATATACACATTGAAATATAATGATATTAGCGACGGATTTTTTCGTTGCTAATATCATTATATTATAATATTAGCGATGGAAAAATCCCTAGCTAATACTATTATATACACAATGATACATAATGAGCTTAGCAACGGATATTTTCGTGGCTAATCACATTATATTATATAATAAAATGTCTTAATATTAGCGACGGAATAATCCGTCGCTAATATCACTATATTATACAATGAATATTGTGATATTAGCGACGGATTTTTCCCTTGTTAATTAACTAGGGAAAATCCCTCGCTAATTTCACGCTAAAGAGCGCGCCAACATCTTCGCGCGCAACTTTAGCAACGGATGTAGACTTCCGTTGCTATTCCCTAGATAAATACAACATCTTAGCGTGCAACGTTAGCAACAGAGTGTTTTCCCTCGCTAATATCTAGCTAATTATATATCCGTCGCAAATCTCTAGCTAATTTGCAATGAAATTCTTCCCTTGCTAATATCTGTCGCTATTTTGAGGTTTTCTTGTAGTGGATCCTTATAGTACCTGAATCCCTCAGCGTACTCACAACCCTCTCTAATGGAGCATGTTCCTAATACAAGGAGGCGCTAGCTCTAGCCCTTGTATCGCAGCCAAGTAATCTCTCCGGGCATCCCGCAACATAGAGAGATTACAATCAATACAAAACCTCCAATAGACATTCAAGCATACATCCAATCAATCAAAACATAGAAATCAATATGTCATTAATGCAATAATCAAAGGTTTCTAATACCCAGGTATCTATAAGATTAGTTCCCCATAAATGGAGAACTCCAATCTAAATCAACAAGAATACAATCAAAACTTGACATGATAGATAATACCGTTGTCAGCTTTGCAAGTTTGATCCTCTTCTCTATCTCCTTCCTTCTCTCTTTTTCCAAGATTGGGGAAGAAGACCCCCAAATCCCTAATCTCAATGATAATCTCCTCCAAAGCCAACCTCCTCCTCCTAAACCCTAAAGCCTCCTATTTATACCTCAGCTTACGGTTTTAGGAGTAAAAATTACGCCCATACCCTTGCGTGGGTCCACAATAGAAAGGGAGGGTTACGACATACGGGCTCGTATACGGCCGTCTACTAGTCCGTATAAAACTCAGTGCCCAGTATATGGCTATATGACAACCAGTATATTGTGCAAGTGTGAGTATACGGCCAAGTATACGACCGTAAACCACCCTGTATGAATTCATACGGGGTATATACCATCCAGGAGGGTTGATGTGTAGGCCGCTCACTTTCACCAGTAGCCGTATGCACCCCGTATGCCTTCCCGTTTGCTCCACAATATCGTTGGTTCGGCCTCTTTTTCACCTCAAAATGCTTCCTTTCTCCCGGAGTGGCTTCTATAAGCCTTGTTTAAAAAATATGAAGCTTTTTAAGTACCGGAGGGCTATAATTCATCAAAATAGCATGCAAGATATATAGGAAAATAATATGAAAATATGCTCATTTGAACGCTCATCAATGAACCTCGAACTCTGACTCCAAGTTGATCCTTGAGACTCCTACGATAGTCTCGAGCTCTGCTCAAATATCTGGTACTCCTCATGTCTGCTTCCATTTATCTCGGGTACGTCAGCTCTACAATGGACTGTATAATATCTATGCGCCGATTGATTGCTTCAATGGCCATCTGCACCTCAGATCGGAAATCCTCCTCAGGTAGCGGTGGAGAGTTCTCTCTCACGGACACCGCATCCTCAAATGTTGCCGGCTGAAAGTATCAATGACCTCGATACCCGTCTCTAGATATTTTCACACTACCGAATAGCAAAATGTCAATACCATATTCCAGAGACTTTGCCAACCCAACCCAACAATTAAATCTCTTTACTTGACTAAGTCACTAACGTAACTAAGGTGTCCTTTTAACATGTCTTTAATTCCACTTTAATCTGTCACGCCCCGACATAGCTCCTGAGCCTCGAGCACGTAAGCAGATTGGTCGTACCCAAGTAGATGCGCACTTCACACAGATACAAGGCCTACGAAATCAAGAACATAGAACAGATAATAGCAAGAAAATCCAAATAACATCAATCAAAAAAAAAAACAGAGTCTATAGCGAAATTAAAACGTAACGGTGCAAGCACACTACAAATGTTAAGGCCCTACAAGGGACCTACAAACATAATCTCACTCTAATAAAATATTAGGTTCTTGAACATGTGTAACAATGTCCCAATCCCTCACACCACTTTTGAGTCCGAGTTAGATACTCCTCAGTATCTGAAAAGCATTGAAACAAGTTTATGACCTTTCGAAAAAAAAATAAAACCCAGCAAGCACCACCGCAGGGATCACAAGGGAGTAATGTAACAAAACAAGTGATATGCGAATAACAATTAAAGCAATCCAATGAACATGACTATTCAAGCAAATGGGGACCACGGCCCGCACTATCCAACATCTAAGAGTGTCAAACCTACCAGAAGAACATTAGAACAATACGGTGTCCGCAAAATTAACATCCTCAAGTAGAGCTAGGCTCCACTACACCGTGCGTAAGAATAGAACTCAAATTTTACCCATACCAACCCGTCCAAATAAGACAAGCACACCATGTTTCCATGGTCAAGTGCCTCAATCAGATGGGCATGCTCAAATGAAAGCCCAACATCCAACAAATGTATAATGAAATTGACACATACCTATCTAGACGGAGTACGACTCACGCGGTGCCTACCTAATTAATGCGGTCGATCAACAAACAAGCATGTTCAGTAAATGCAATCTCACAAATACCAGACATACACATTTAATTTTGGAAATAGTCCATTAAGTAAAGATGTCAAACATGTGTATGTAATCAATAAAGTAACTATCAAAATCATCAAGGAAACATAACAGTAACAAAACTAATGAATACTCAACCATTGACTAGGAACTAGGAAAGAGTAACTTAACTCAATCAAAGATCTACCAGATCAATCGGAGTCCCTCTTGATTTATCTCAGTACTCTATATCAGTATCTGATAATAGAATGTAACTCTATATTAGTATGTTGTTACAAATATAACACGCTTTCTTTAATAGTGCATTACGGGCTCAATCAATTCTAAATCTTGGTTGGGTTTAACTACTTAAGGACCTATGTATTTCTTACAGAACCAACTCATGTTATCTTTCTTACTCAAAGCCCAACCTAACTTGGGCTTGGTCCATTAACACCACCCACACATGATGGGCTTGAGTTTACAAATGAGCCCTTCACGCAAGCTAACTCCTCAAGTTAAACATGTTTCTATAATCTCGTTAACAGTTCTACCTAGCCACAATCTAGACTATATGTCATCACTTATCTAAAACCATGAGTCTCCATCTACAATACTCAGACCTAACAGAGATACCCTACTATCAACTAACAACTAATGACTAACAACTAACAACTAATAACCGGAGCTCTTAACATCTCCTTCATCACAGTTCACAACCATGCATGTTTATACTTATATATAAGCCTCTGCTACTGAACATAACTGTCCATAAAAACTATCAACCATGAAACCAAATGAGAGTATGCACTAACACTCATAAGCCTCTACACCCTCAAAAACTCTCTCTTCAACCTCTCCATGGAACTTGCATACATTCACATTTCATAAACACAAGGTAATCAATGACTACACACCAGTTTATTGGCCACTAAATATGGAGATTAGTTCTTGGTTAGCAATCTAGTTAATACCCTACATATAAGACCAGATCCTTTGTGTTTTATCATCTTACCAAGGTTGCAAGTATGTTGGTATTCAAAACTAAACAGGCCTACTGGAGTTCCTTAAAGTTTCAGGATACTTACTCTGCTGCACCACTATCTGGTGCCCTCAAGGCGGCGCTTCGACGATAGAGAACACAGCGTGATCCCCCATGGCCTCCGACAACTAGTCGTGGACGTCCACCACCAGTCTGAGAGATCGCAGGTTAGCAACACGGTTCTGAGCAACCGAGAAACATCTCGGGCTTACCTCCTCGGCGAGGTTGCTTCCGCTCAGCGTAGTCCAACACTTGTTGGGAAATGACGAGTTCATACATGTCTACTGTAGATGTACGCAACGGAAATTCAAAACACAACTCGATAAAACCCATCCAAGATCTAAGCGAGAAAACACCGTGATCAAGTTAGGTTTCAAAAAACAAACCGTAGCCAATTCTCGTATATCGACGCCCGTAATTATTTGACAATACTCCAGCAATCCTTATCATGATATCAGTAATGATCAACAGATCCTCACCTCTATCAATATCCACTTGGAAGAACTGAACCACCTTGTTCGACCCAAGAACAAAAATGGAACTTTTTTATTCTTCGACTTTCGGTGCTAGCTCATAGTCGAAGAACTGACTTGATGGCCTTCTAATGAACTCAGCAATAACTCTCCTCTAATGGCTATCCAACTATTGGAAACCACCCTCATAAATGAACATGAAACCATCCTCTCTCTCTCTAGAAGAAGAAAAAATTATCCTTTATGTTAAAGTTTAAAAGTAGTTACATAAGCCTACTTATAGTCAGCCTCTATATATCTTTATATATAGCATATCTATATGTGGTCGGCCCTAGCATCTTTCTTATTCTTTGTGTCCAACACAATTTGGACATAAGATCAATTAGGGTTCCATCAAATGGAGGCCCGATCCATATATCCACATACATATATATTCTCTTACTTTGTGAACCATTTCCAAAGTAGGATTAGTGTTTAGACCATGTAAAGGACCCTCCTGTATACTTATACTGTTTTGACTCTCAAAACATGACTCAGTCAATGAAGTTCCAAATCCAAATCAACCTTTGAGTGTGACCCAATAGGTTCTTGCGATGTTGGCAATGACATAAATCTTCTTTTAATGTCATAAGCAATGAGAGGTGTCTAGCAACACATCATTACTACCCAAACCAAAAGAATGTCGTGATAGATATAACCTGTTCCTATGATTAATACCGAGTATGCAGTATCCCTTTATCCTTGATATCTTTGATTGAATACAAGTTATGGATCAGTCATACTTGTATAATTCAATCAATATGTTCGTAGATCCCAATTAGACTAGTGAAAACAAATGACATCAATATCACATACTGATTCATCTGGGTGTAGCCACACACTTCATAGTCTCACTCATCAAGAGGCCCTGATATCACTCCTGTTATATAGGAGGGACAAATCCCATCTTGATCACTCACATTCTACCACATAGTTCGTGACATACCCAATAACAACCTTTATTGTTCACCCTGTTACAGGTAACGTTTGGTTATATCAAAGTATGATACTTGCCATGTAAGGAACCATGGTGACCTCAAGTCTAAGGATCGTATACTTCTCTAACCACTTACGAGAATTGCTTATGACATTCATAAAATAATCCATGTAGTAATTCTCATGAAGGGTCTATCTAGCATAAGTTCTCTAACATATACTCACGTATTGACTCGACATCGCATATCCATGAAAACTCTACACATACTAGTCTCATGTGCATCATTGTTGTCCCTGATTCCTCAATGATAGTTAACTAGGGATAATTTAAGAATAGTAAACTATTCTAGGGACATTATTATTAATACTTATACTAAGCAGATATCAAGTAAAGTATAATAATGGAAAAAAGCCTTTATAAATTAACATGAAAATGCACAAAATCAATCACCTCATGATTGCTCTCTAGGGCATACACTAACAATCCTCCCACATGCACTAGGACCAATCTCTAATGTATCTAATAGCCATGGAACTAGTATAACGATCATGTCTCTGTTGCGTTAGAGGCTTAGTCAGTGAATCGGCAATGTTATCATCTGTTGGCACTTTGCATATCTTAATATCTCTTCTTTTCACAATCTCTCGAATGAGATGGTAGCGCTGATGTATGTGTTTGGATCAATGATGGAATCTAGGTTCCTTAGCCTGTGCAATGGCCCCATTGTTATCACAAAAGATTTTAATAGGGTTGGCTATGCTAGGAACCACACCCAGCTTAGTCACAAACTTTTTGATCCAAAAAGCTTCCTTTGCAACCCCACTGGCTGCAATATACTCGGCCTCTGTAGTAGAATTTGTTATTGTCTCTTATTTGGAACTCTTCCAACATACAGCACCACCGTTCAAGAAAAACACATAGCCTGACTGCGATCTATAGTCATCATGGTCGGTTTGGAAGCTAGCATCTGTATAACCCTTTATAGAGAGCTCTTCCTCACACCATAGATCAAGAACATATCCTTAGTTCTTCTCAAGTACTTGAGGATGTTCTTGACTGCAATCCAGTGACGCTCACCTGGATTAGACTAGTATCTGCTAGTCATACTTAAAGCATAGGAAACATCGGGACGAGTACATAGCATAGCATACATAATAGATCCAATGGCAGAGGCATATGGAATCTTATTTATGCGCTCTCTCCTCTAGAGTAGAAGGACTCATACCCTTCGAAAGAGTAATCCCATAAGACATGGGCAAGTAACCTTTTGTGGATTCCTGCATGCTGAACCGAGTCAGCACTTTATCTATGTATGTACTCTGACTCAAGCCAAGCAGTTTTCTAGATCTATCTCTATTGATCTTAACTCCTAACACATAGGATGCTTCGCCTAAATCCTTCATTGAGAAACACTTTCCCAACCATGCTTTAATAGACTGTATAATAGTCATCTCATTCCCAATGAGTAGTACATCATCTACATACAATACCATGAAGACAACTGAGCTCCCACTAACATTGTTGTATACACAAGGCTCGTCTTCGTTTTTAATGAAACTAAACTCTTTGATTACATTATCAAAACATATGTTCCAACTTAGAGAAGTTTGCTTTAGTCCATAAACGGACCTTTGTAGCTTGCGTACCTTTCTAGTATCCTCTAGAATGACAAAACCATCAGGCTGTGTCATATACACATCCATATCTAGGTTTCCATTAAGGAAAGCTGTTTTGACATCCATCTTCCAGATCTCATAATCATCATATGCAGCTATAGAAAGGAGAATCCTATTGGATTTGATCATCACAACAAGAGAAAAGGTCTCATCATAGTCTATACCATGAATTTGCTTGAAACCATCTGCAACCAACCGCCCTTTATAAGTATGAACTTTTCCATCCATGTCAGTCTTCTTCTTGAAGACCCACTTACACCCAATAGTTCTAACACCTTAGGGTGGATCCACCAAGGTCCATACCTGGTTAGTGTACATGGATTCCATTTCGAATCTCATGGCCTCAAGCCATTTCTCAGTGTGTGGACTCGTCATCGCTTCTTCATAAGAAGTAGGCTCATCCTGATCCATGAGTAAAACATCACCATGTTGTGTCACGAGTAATCCATATCTCTCGGGTACACAAGGTGTTATCAAGGATCTACGTGGTTCCGGTGTATCTTGTGCCGGTTCATGTTCCACAACAACTTGTGGTACCGGTTTAGGTTCCATCATAGAATCTGTGCTTATTTGAGGTTCCAGAACTTCCTGAAGTTCAACCTTGCTCTCACTAGTCTTTCTAGAAACAAACTCTTTCTCAAAAAAGACACTTGTCCGAGCCGCAAACACTTTGTTCTCAGTTGGAACATAAAAGGAATACCCTTTTGTGAGCTTAGGATATCCTATAAATATGCACTTATCAGATTTCGGTTCAAGCTTATTTGATGTCTGACGTTTTACATAAGCCTCACATCCCCTAACTCTGATGAAAGACATACTAGGACACCACTCAGTCCATATGTCATATGGTGTCTTTGTAACTGATTTAGACGTAACACGGTTAAGTGTGAAAGCAGCAGTTTCCAACAGGCATGTCCCAAAAATAAAATAGGGAGATCTGCATGACTCGTCATAGACCGAACCATGTCAAACAAATCTGATTTCTCCTTTCGGATACACCATTCCATTGAGGTGTTCCTGGAGGAGTGAGCTGTTAGACTATCCCACACTCTTTCAGAAAGTCAAGAAACTCATGGCTTAAGTATTCTCCACATCGATCTGATCGAAGCATCTTAATACTTTTGTCAAGCTGGTTTTCTACCTCATACTTATATTCCTTGAAGTTTTCAAGAGCCTCGGATTTGTGTCTAATCAGATAGACAAATCCATACCTACTGAAATCATCAGTGAAGGTAATGAAGTAGTGAAACCCACCTCTAGCCTATGTTCATAGGACCACATACATCAGTATGTATAAGGCCTAATAGAACACTAGCTCTTTCTCTTTTACCTGTAAAAGGGGCTTTAGTCATCTTGCCCAATAAACAAGGTTCGCATGTATCATATGATTATAAGTCAAATTGTTCTAACAACCCATCTTTATGCAGTTATGAGATACAATTCTCATTTATATAGCCTAAACGACAATGCCAAAGGTATGTAGGATTTAAATCACTAGATTTAATCCTTTTAGCAATATTGTTATAAATGGGCATGTTCATATCTAGAATATAAAGACTATTAATTAACAGTGCACATCCATAGAAAATATCATGCATATAAAAGGAGCAACATTTGTTCTTTATTCTGAGTTCAAAACCCATCCTGTCCAGACAAGAAACTAAGATGATATTTCTAGTAATAGAAGATACACATTAGCAGTCCTTTAATTCTAATACAAGTCCACTAGGCAAGTTCGGAACTCGTGTTCCTACAGCTATTGCAGCAACTCTTGCTCCATTTCTAACTCGTAGGTCCACTTCGCCTTTAGCCAGATATCTACTTTCTTTCAGCTCATGCACATTTACACAAATGTGTGAGCCACATCCAATATCTAATATTGAAGATATAGAAGAAGATAGATTGATTTCTACAACAAAAAAACCTAAAGCATCATTCTCACTTTGCTTCATTTTCTTGACCTCCTATAGGTAGAGTTTGCAGTTGCGCTTCCAATGGCCAGTCCCATTGCAATGGAAGCACTGTCTTTCCTTACCCATGTCACCCTTAGGCTTCAGTAAGGCAGTCGGCCTTGACTTCCCTTTGATGGAGTTGTCCTTGCCTTTTGCCTTCTTGCCCTTACCCTTAGAACTCTTCTTTTGTTCCATCAATATGCTGTTGGGCTTGGACTTCTTTATGTTTGCTTCAGTAGTTCTCAACATGCTAAGCAACTCTGGTAAAGGTTTGTCAATCTTATTAATATTATAGTTCATGACAAATTGTGCATAGCTCTCTGGCAAGATTGTAGGACTATGTTTGTAGCCAACTCTTAGCTTAAAGGCAAACCCAGTTTTGAAAGGCTCTCAATAGCCAATCATCTTTAGCACAAGAGTTCCAACTGGAGTTCCCTCTGCCATCTTACACTGAAACAAGGCTTTAGTTACATCATACCTTTCTTGCCTAGCTTGCCCTTCATATAACCATTTCAGGTGTTCGATCAGATCGAAAGCACCTAGTTCCTCATGTTGCTTCTGAAGTCCAAGGTCATAGTGTCAAGCATAAGACAAGAAACATCCAAAGCATCATCCTGGTGCTTCTTATAAGCATCCTTGCTAGCTCTAGGGGCATTTGCAATTGGTGGTTCATGAAGGGATGCCTCTAGGACATAAAGTTTCCTTTCTTGCTTCACTACAATCCTAAGATTTCAGTATCACTCTAGGAAATTAATCTCATTGAGTTTGTCCTTCTCAAGGATAGATCGCAGTGACAAGGCACTACTAAAATTCTAAGCCATAGACGATCTACAACATTAAAGATATGCAAAATAAATAGCATGCTCATAAAATATAAACATTCAATAAGGACATCTATCAAATGTAACTCCTACTATTTTAACAAAATAAATAACCGCTACTATTAATTTTGAAGAACTCTACTTAGGAGTTCTCTAGTGGGCCAAGATCCATATTTCACCTCATCCCGAAATGCCTTTGGCAAAATCGCTCAAGACTTTACCAATTGCATCACATGCAACTCTTGGTTAGTTAGGAATATTCATCTCATGAATAAACAAACCCTTTAACCTCTAGTTACTAGATCCTATCAAGATCAACTAGTTAAGTCAAACCAAATGGATTAACCGGCAGACAACACAATTGTCCTTCAGGCCTCGCCAGGATAGAACCATGCACTTCGCTTTGGCAAACCTACATTGAATCGATCTAGGCCTTGACGAGGGTAATGCATTGGAAAGCTGGACTTAATATTTCAGCGAGGGATTTGAAAACATAAATTTAGCATGCACAAGATATCATATATAATGTAAACTAACTTAAAACATGATATCACATACCACATGTTCCTATATGTATAAAACAACATGCTAAAATCTGCACGTAATATTCTACATACATAAATTCTACACATTAAATTCTACATACATAAATTCTGCAAATCAAATTCTATCATATAGAATTCTTGCACATTGAAATTTCTGTGTATATTATAAATTCTGCATATAAAACTCCAGCATGCTAAAACTGTGCACATTAAATTCCATTATATGAAATTCTGCATACAAAGATTGCACATATCTCATACATATAAAATAAAATCTACGAAGCCGAAAAAAATATCATATATCACACACATCATAAATCTAACATTGGAATGTCAAAGATCAGCAAATTATCACAGATTTCACAAAGTATATACTCAGCCAGACAGAGCTCCTAAAAACCGGCACTCCGACCGGGTGCAGCCCTAAAACCCAGTCGGGGTTCTCGCAAGTGCTCTAAAACCACTGTTGGGAAATGATGAGTTCATACATGTCTACTTTAGACATACGCAACGCAAATTCAAAGCAAAACTCGATAGAACCCATCAAAGATCCAGGCGAGAAAATACTGCAATCATGTTAGGTTTCGAAAAACAAATCGTAGCTAATACTCGTATATCGACGCCCTTGATTATTTGACAATACTCCAACAATCCTTATCATGATATCAGCGATGATCAACGGATCCTCGCCTCTATCAATATCCACTTAGAAGAACTGAATCGCCTTGTTCGTCTCATAAACAAAACTGGAACTTTTTTATTCTTCGACTTTCGGTGCTAGCTCAAAATCAAAGAACTTACTTGATGGCCATTTAAAGAACTCGACAGTAACTCTCCTCTAATGGTTGTCCAAATATTGGAAACCACCCTCATAAATGAACTTGAAACCGTCTTCTCTCTCTCTAGAAGAAGAAGAAACGGTCCTCTATGTTAAGGTTCAGAAGTAGTTACATAAGCCTAATTATAGCTGCCCTATATATCATTATATATATCATATCTATATGAGGCCGGCCCTAGCTTCTTTCTTATTCTTTGTGTCCAACACAATTAGGACGTAGTATTAATTAGGGTTCCATCAAATGGATTCCCGACCCATATATCCACATACATATATATGCTCTTACTTTGTGAACCATTTCCAAAATAGGATTAGTGTTTAAACCATGTATAGGACCCTCCTGTATACTTATACTGTTCTGACTCTCAGAACATGACTCAGTCCATAAAGTTCCAAATCTAGATCAACCTTTGAGTGTGACCCAATAGGTTCTTGCGATGTTAGCAATCACATAAAACTTATTTTAATGTCATAAGCAATGAGCGGTGTCTAGCAACACATCATTGCTACCAAAATCGCAAGAATGTCGTTATAGACATAACCTGTTCCTGTGATTAATACCAAGTATGCAGTATCCCTTTGTCCTTGATATCTTTGATTGAATATAAGTCATGGATCAGTCATACTTGTATAAATCAATCAATATGTTCCTTGATCCCATGTAGACTAATGAAAACAAGTGATATCAATTTCTCATACTGATTCATCTGGGTGTGGCCACACACTTCTTAGTCTCACTCATCAAGAGAACCTGATATCACTCCTATTATATAGGAGGGACAAATCCTATCTTGATCACTCACATTCTACCACATGGTTTATGACATACCCAATGACAACCTTTATAGTTCACCCTGTTATGGGTATGGAACGTTTGGTTATATCAAAGTATAATACTATCCATGTAAGGATCCATGGTAACCTCAAGTCTAAGAATCATATACTTCTCTAACCACTTCTTAGAATTGATTATGACATTCATATAACAATCCATGTAGTAATTCTCATGACGGGTCTATCCAGCATAAGTTCTCCAACTTATACTCACTCAACATATCTTGTCCATACAACTCTTGTCATCAGTCACTACACATACTAGTCTTATGTGCATCATTGTTGTCCTTGATTCCTCAATGATACTTGACTAGGGACAATTTAAGAATAATAAACTATTCTAAAGACATTATTATCAATACTTATACTACACAGATATCATGTAAAGCATAATAATGGAAAAATTCTTTATAATGCCACAGATCCATAACTCTCTATGATAGATGGCCCAGATTATGTGGTGACGAGCGGTAGGATTAGGTCCGGATGCCTCGAACTTACTCAATTTCCTTGATGGACGGCTACGATCAACCCTTTATGATGGAAAGGATCAAGTGGTTCAGATTTAGTTCAACGCCTCAAACTTAAAACAATGGTCTAATGGACGACCACGATTACTCCTTGTGTGATAAGGATGAGAGGCCAGGATTATTTCGTTTGCCTCAAACTTAAACTAAACTCTCCGATGGATGGTTTAGATCAACCCAACAATTGAGCATGGATGAGATGCTGCGATTACATCTCGTGCCAAGAACTTAAACCTCATCCATGGATAGACGGCCCTTTCATACCAGCATCGTGAGGTCATGTGTTTAAACCCTACTCTTGCCTCAAACTCGACTCATCTAATCGATGGACGCTCACTATCGCTCCACATGGCCTTTATCCATCCATCCGTCTATTCCTCTTCAATCCTGACCGTTCATATATTCCCTTTGCATGGTTTCTCATGACTATTGCACATAATCCCCTCATATTCTTATAGGTCACATGCAGGTCCCCCTCTGTGAGAAAGGACCACTTTTCCATTAAGACCTAACTTTTTCCTGAAAATACAACTAGGTCCCTAATGACCTATTTTTAACTCTAATTAATTGTTCAACCAATTTAATCCCTCTTTTCACATAGAACCCAATTTATTTCCAAGTATGGGGAGTTTTTTTAATTAACTAATTAATTAAAGAACAATTAGAAAACAATTATTCCATAAAAATCGTGGATTTTACAATCCTCCCCCTTATAAAAATTTGGCCCCCAAAACCTCACCCATTAACAAACAATTATGGGTAACGCTTCCTCATATCTTGTTCACATTTCCATGTCGCTTCGCGATCCAAATGGTTGTTCCATCTCACCTCGACAAAAGGAATAGTTTGGTTCCTTAACCATTGTTCCTTGTGGTCGAAGATCTCTACAGGGTGCTCCTCATAGGACATATCCTCCTGAATCTCCATCGGAATCTGCGGGACCACGTGAGATGGATCACGGATGCATTTTTTCAACATGGAGACATGAAACACATCATGGACATAGGCCAGGTCCGAGAGTAGAGCCAATCTGTAAGCCACAGCGCCTACCCATTCCAGGATCTAGAGCGGTCCAATATAGTGTTTTACAATCTTTATACGCCTCCCAAATCTCAAAACTCCCTTCATTGGTGACACTTTCAGGAATATTGAGTTACCAACCTTGAACTCCAACTCAAAGCGGCATTGATCGGCAAAACTCTTCTGACGGCTCTAAGCGACCTTCAATCTTTCTCTGATAATCCTGACCTAATCCTCAGTCTATTGGATGAACTCCGGTTTATCGAGCTTCCGCTCACCCATATCTTCCCAACATATCGGTGATCGACATATTCTCCCATAAAGTGCCTCATATGGTGTCATCTCTATGCTCGCCTGGTAGTTGTTGTAGGCGAATAGTCCTCTCTAACTATCCATCTGTCAGAGGATGAAAAGACGTAATGAATGCTAGACAAGTGCCCAAAGTTGTATACAAACCCTCCCAGAACCTCGAGACAAACCTGGTGTCGCTATCAGAGGTAATTGATACTAGTACTCCATGCAGTCTAACTATCTCATCAATATATAGTTGTGCCAACTGCTCCAATGTGGTACCCGTCCACAGAGGTATAAAATGTGCTGACTTAGTTAATCGATTCACTATCACCCTGACTGACTCATGTCCCTTCTAAGTTCGGGGTAGCCTTGTCACAAAATCCATATTGATATGCTCCCATTTTTACTCCAAAATGGGTAAGGACTGCAATTTCCCAGCTGGCCTTTGATGGTCTGCCTTTACTAACCGACAAGTAAGGCACTGTGCCACAAACTCAGCGACCTCCTGTTTCATGCCTTTCCACCAGAAGTGGTCCATTAACCTTTTATACATCTTGGTACCACTTGGATGGATCGTGCAACTTAAGTAATGAGCTTCCTCTAAGATCTCTTTCTTCAGTTCTGGGATGTTCGGCACACAAACTCTATCATCGTACCTGAGTGTACCATCCTCATGGATCCGAAATCGTATCGGTACACCGTGCTCAATCTGATCCCTAATCTCCTCTAGGTTTAGATCCTACCTCTGAGTATTACGGATCCTCCCCAATACTAAGGATCGTATACACAAACTGGCCAAGCTGACCTCCATATTTGGCAATATGATCTCAACTTCCAATCTCCTCATACCCTCCAACAAGGGCCTCTGTGAAGTCAACAGTGCGGCGACTCCGTAGTTGGACTTCCTGCTCAGTACATCTGCCACCACATTAGCCTTGCCCGGGCCGTAATGGATGCCCACCTCATAATCCTTGATCAGCTCCAACCATCGTCGCTACCTCATATTCAGGTCCTTCAGAGTAAAATGTACTTGAGGCTCTTGTGATCGATGTATATCTGGCATGGTACACCGTAGAGGAAATGTCGTCAGGTCTTTAGTGCAAGCAAGATTGCTACAAGCTCCAGATCATGTGTGGGGTAGTTCTCCTTATAAGGCTTCAGCTGACATAAAGCATAGGTAATGACTCGCCCATCCTGCATCAGAATACACCCAAAGCTAGTTTTTTAAGAATCACTGAAGACTGTGTACCCGCATCCACGCTGTGGTAAAGCAAGAACTGGTGCGGACACTAGTCTCTGCTTAAACTTCAGGAAGCTCTTCTCACATGCTTCAGTCCAAACAAATCGAGCACCCTTCCTGGTCAATCTCGTCAAGGGTGCTGCAAAACGGGAGAAGCCCTCAACAAACCTCTTGTAGTAGTCGGCTTGTCCCAAGAAACTCCGTATCTCCCTGACGGTAGTCGGTCTCTTTCAGTCGTTGATTGCTTACCGCTGATGCTACCTCAAAGTCTCCAACATGATCTTCAAGTGTTAAATATGTGTCTGGCAATTGCTAGAGTAGATCAAGATATCATCGATGAAGACCACCACGAACCGGTCCAGATACTGTTGGAATACCCAGTTCATCATATCCATAAATACTGCCGAAGCATTGGTAAGCCCAAACGGCATCACCAGGAACTCATAGTGTCTGTATCAAGTCAGGAAGGCATTTTTCAGTATATCCTCCCCTCTGATCTGTACCTGATGATATCCAGATCTCAAGTCTATCTTTGAGAACACCTGTGCTTCCTACAGCTGATCCGTAAGGTCATCAATCCTCGGTATTGGGTACTTATTCTTGACTGTCACTTGTTCAACTCTCTGTAGTCATTGCACAGCCTCATCAATCCATCCTTCTTCTTGATAAACAACACCGTAGCTCCCCAGGGTGACATATTAGGTCAAATAAAACCCTTCTCTTACAACTCCTCCAGCAACGTCTTCAGTGCTTTCAGCTTCGCGGGCACCATCCTATATGGAGCGCTTGATGCAAGAGTTATACCAGGAACCAAGTCAATAGAGAACTCTAACTCTCTCTCCGGTGGTAGTCCTAGTAAATCTCCAAGGAACACATCAGAGTACTCCTTAACCACTGGAATGTCTACAACTGTGGGTCCACTCCCCTGCTTAGCCTTAGAGATCGAGGTCAGATATCCTACACATCCGCCATTAAGTAACCTCCGAGCTTAAATAGCCGAAATCTCCCTAATACAGGAGCAATCATGACTGCTACGGGAGGTGAACTCCTCATCACCCGGCATCCTGAAGTGCACTTTCTTCCCCCAGCAACCCATTACCACGTACACTAAAGAGACTCAATCCATCCCGAGGATCACATCATAATCCCTCGGTCCATTACATACAGATCAGCAGGCAACTCTCGACCCTCGATTGACCCAGTGCATACCGGTGCCATTCTACACACCAACTTAGCAGCTCCTATCGGGGTATCCTTTCCTAGCTAATATGGTAGTTCCACGACGGGTAGTGAGTGTCTCCGTGTAAATAGTATGGAAATGAATAAATGTGTAGCACCAGGATCAAATAAAGTGTAGGCATAAAATGAACTAACTGCGATTTTACCTGTGACAACTTCGATTGATGCTGATGCTTCCTCTGTGGTAAAGTGGTAGACTCGTCTATGAGTCATCTGATGTTGCTGCAACGTTGTTGACTGGAAGAAGACTATTCACTAGTCCTTGTTGCCTTCCCCTTCTTATTGCCACCTTGTTGTTTCACTGCTAGTACCCCTGACTGTCAGGAGGTACCAAAGGACTTATGGGAACTCTCTACTCGTCCACATGCACCTTGCCCTGCCTAGATCTAGGGACACTGAGCCTTCTGATGTTCCAAACTGCCACAAACAAAACAACCTTTAGTAATCTTCGAGCACTCGGCCTTCTTGTGTGGCCCTCTACTCTCATAACATCACACAGGCTGTGAAATACTGCCGCATGAATGTCTGCCCTCAGATGCAGTTGAAATCCAGCTGATCTACTATACGGCTGAGATCTGCGCTCGGACCTCTGCATCTTGAACTCTTCCTTAAGACTCCACTCGGCTGCTCCTTATCCTTTGTCCCTCTTATCCTTCTATGGTGGCCCCTATGAGTCACCCTGGCTGGAGGCGCCAATATACTTCGCCTTGGCCACCACCTCTGAGTAACTAGTACACATGAATCCTGCCACAAACTTCTTCAATGACGGCCGCAGGCCGGGCTCAAATCTACATACTCTGCTATCATCTTTTAAGTACCAAATCATGGACAAAGCGAGCCAGTCTGTCGAACTGGGCCTCATACTGCTCCACTGTCATCCCACCCTTGGTGAGATGAATAAACTGCTGCTTCATCTGAAGAAGTCTCCCTTGAGAGAAGTATTTTTTTAAGAAAGCCTTCTTGAATTCTTTCCAAGTATGGAAGGGTACCCCCTTCCTATGTCGTACCTCCCCGATGTACCATTCCTCTACACTGCCTTGTAGTAAGTAGGCAACTATCCTGACTCTGTCTGCGTCCCCAACCAAGAAGACCTCAAAGGTCTTCTCCAACTCTTGAATCCATAACTCAGCCGCCCGAGGGTCGGCCGCTCTCTTAAACGAGAGGGGAGAGGACCTCCTGATCTCCCTAATCAGACCTCTACCAATAGCTGGAGGTGGTGCGTACTGCTGATGTTGTCTCTGCTCCCGGACGACACTCACAATCTCCCTCATAAGCTCAACCATAGTGATGGGGGGTGCCTATCACCTCAAGTCTTGGCCCGCTACCTACGGCCCTGCAGCATCTGACTAAGCAGGAAACTCCTGCTCAACCTCTATGTCCTCAGGTGGTGGGGAAACCTCCTCCACCGGAAGCTGAGGCACCTCCACACGGCGAGGATGTCTACGTCTGCCTCCAACTTTTGTCATAATAGCTACTAGACATCAGTAAGGTTTAGTTTAAACACGCATAAAGGTAATAAGCAAACTAATTATTATTAAAAAGTCCAACATTGAATAAGTAGTTCGTACAACACAAATGTCTTGTAAGACTACTATATTATTCTAGATAAACGCTACCATAGCGTAATGACAAGACTCAATCTAGCCCCTATGGAGAGAAAAGGTGTACGTGTCATACGTGTCGTCCTCTAGTGGTTGAATTCCCCACAAGCCTATAGGTCCTTTGTCTCCATCCGGCCCAGGGCAGTACATCGTAAGGTAAAACTCACCCTCACTTCTCAAGCATCTGCTGGGCGAGTGCTAATAAACAATCCATTGATGTCCATATCGTCCACAACAACGCACCTCACCCTGCTACTACCCCCTGGACGACGAGCCTCGAACTCTGACTCCTTGTCGATCAGCGAGACTCTTACGATAATCTCGGGCTCTGCTCCAATGTTGGGGACTCCTCAGGTCTACCTCAATTTCTCTCTTGTATGTCAGCTCTACGATGGCCTGTATAATATCTATGCGCCGATTGATTACTTCAATGGCCATCGGCACCTCAAATCGGAAATCCTCCTCAAGTACTGGGTGGTCCTCAGCCCTTGGTGGTAGAGACTTCTCTCTCACATACTCTACCTACTCAGATGATGACGGCTGAAAGTATCGACGACCTCAATACCCGTCTCGAGATATTTGTGCTCTGCCAAATAGAAAAATGTCAGTCCAATATTCCAAAGACTTTGCCTACCCAACCTAACACTCAAATCTCTCTAATTGACTATAAGTTATTACTGCAACTAAGGTGTCCTTTTAACTTGTCTTTCATACCACTTTAATCTACCACGCCCCGACCCAGATCCCAAGCCTCAAGCACATGAAGAGATCGACTGTACCCAAGTAGAGCCGCACACCACTTAGATATAAGGCCTACGAAATCAAGAACATATAACATATAATAGTAGAAAATCCCAATAACGTAAATAAACAAACCAAAGTCTACAACGAAAATAAAACATAAGGGTATAGGCACCTACAAATGTCAAGGCCCTACAAACATAATCTCACTCTCTAATAAAACATGAGGTTCTCGAACCTCTGTAACAATGTCCTAATCCCTCGCACCGCTCCTGAGTCTGAGTTAGCTACTCCTCAGGATCGGAAAAGGAGTGAAACAAGTGTATGAGCTTTCGGAAAGAAAGCCCAATAAGCACCATCGCATAGATGACAAGGAAGTCATGTAACAAAATAAGTGATTTGCCAATAACAATTAAAGCAAACCAATGAACATGACTACTCAAGCAAATGGGGACCATGTCCCGCACTATCCAACATCTAGGAGTCTCAAACCTACCACAATAAGACTATCGACGGTAGGGACTTCTAATACACCTACAACCTCAAGCTCTGGAAAAGAAATCCAAGGAAGACTCATCAATCATTCTTCGGTCAACATCATCAGCCTCAAAGTGAGATGATCCTCTTGTTGTAAGACAGTAGCACCATCTCCCGTACATGTCAACACGGTCAGTGAATCAACACCACTAACGGGTTGGACAACCAAAGTATTACAGACCCTCTGGCATGGAATGCCAGAACGCAACGGTTCCTCGGCCTGGATATCCTGCAAGAGCCACGCTCCACTACACAGGGTAGAAGAACAAAACTCAGCTGACCCATACCTACCCAGCCAGCGCACAAGCACAATATGTTTCCATGGTCAAGTGCCGATCAACAGGTGGGCATGCTCAGCGAGCATGAACATCCAACAACAGATAATGAAACTGACACATACCTATCTGGACGGAGCACAAGCTCACGTGTGCCCACGATCACGTGCCGATCAACGAACATGCATGTTCAATAAACACTATCTCACACATACCAAACATACACATTTAATTATGGAAATAGTCCAACAAGTCAAGATGTCAAACATGTGTATGTAATCAATAAAGTAACGATCAAAATCATTAAGGAAACATAACATTAACAAAACGAATTGTGGGATCGAAAATACGCGTCTGGCATCGTGAAGACACCAAACGATATATCGAAGCACAAATATCGTATTTTTATTATGTGGGTTCTTTTATTCCTAATAGAGGCAAGCCTCTATTATTAATTACCCCAGACAATGTCGTGGGAACCTCCGATTAAGAGACAAAAGTACAAGTAGAGAGAATGAGACGAATAATTTATTTTATTGCAATATGATTTGTTACATATCAACATATATTTATTTATTTATGTATTTATTTGTTTATTTATGACGCCGCCCTCCGCCTCGGAATCTGTGCCCCGCCATTTGGAATCCCCCGCCGGTCGCCTTGTGTTATTGAGTCATTGCCTTGAAATTTTGTAAATTGGTCTTTGAAGAATTTGTAGACAGCTTCATATCGATTGTGCCGCCAATTAGCTTCCCTTTCCATTAAAAAACTGCACCTAACTGAGCCGCTGCTAGGAGTTGCATCATATATGGTCGGAGAGGTCCGGGAGTCTAGCTTCCAATACCGCCAATTTTGTCTTGATCGGAGTTCTCCAGCGAAAGTTGTCCGCGTTTGAACGAGGAGTGGTTGAGCTGGCTAGATAGTAAGGATTAGCCTTTTTATCCACCAAAATATGCACTACATGCCAAAAGGACACATTGCTATATACTCTTGAAGATTTTGAGTATCTAGTTCTCAGTAGCGCATTGAAAATAGATCTTGACATTGTTGGCGAAATGCTCTCACGCCGACCCATCTATCAAAATTGTAGGAAAGGGTTGTCTTGTACATGACTATTGGAATCTAGATATCTAATTTCCAACCATAGATTTCATCTCGATCGAATTTTAGACCGGTGTTATGAATTTTTGAAAATGGGTGATCGGCATGGTACAGTAGCGAAATTCTTGAAATTTACCCTTTTATTTATCAAAATCCACACCAATCGGTCCTCGAGCGAGTCACGTATTTGTATATGGCTGAAGATCCGGATATCTAGTTTCCAAAACCCGCAGAACCTCACTTCAATCGAGTTCCCGGGCGGAGTTATGAATTTTTGAAAATGAGCAATGAGCCGAGAATTTGAGGGAATTAATGCATTGGGACTACAAAGATCACCCTTTTCCCCATCAAAGTGCAGCACTAATGCGATTACTGTCAAAAGTATACGTCTTTGTATATGATTGTTGAAGATCTAGATATGCTGTTTCCAACGCCGCAAATCTACGCCTCAATCGGAGTTTTACGTAGGAGTTATGAATTTTTGAATATGGCTCTTTATTACTGGCGTACAGCGGCTTTTTGGCGGCAACACTTGAGATAGAAGCGGCCAGTGACGTGATATCCTAAAAATAAGAGCTTATTTTCCATGGCAGCAACAGCAGCTCATTTAGTAATGATTAGATTTTTTTTTATGCTGAGTGACATTCTAATACTTCAATGGACATCTAGAGAGCACCATAAACATAGCTAAGCATCAAACTGCTTTTGTAAGAATTTACAGGCATTGCACTAAGAATCATCTATGGAACGATAGCAACACATGAAGACCCATAAGTTTGGCAGGAATACAGGAAGCCTGAAACTGTTCAATGGGGAGGGAATTATTTCAAAAAATTTTATAAGTGAATGACTGGTCCATTCCATAATTCATTATCCGCTTGAATTTGCAAGTGAGTAATTTCTCTTTATTTGATATGGAGCCCGAACTTGATACTATCGTGACCATGATTCTCTGACAATCTCAATTTTTTATATTCATTTTATTACGCCAAAGCAATCTATCGAACACCTATAGAGCGTCTTATATGTCCAAACATTTAGCATACCTTGAGAATTGTTTGTCGTGAGATATTACAAGAGAGAACATTCCAATAATTAAATTTATTATTTCAACACATATTCCATCTTTACATTGATGGTATAACATGATTACTCTTGACTTCCATAGAAGCACAAGTCAAACAATCCCATTCTTGATCATGTTTACATAAGGATCTATGCACTCATAACAAAGTGAACTACACGGGATTTAGAGTAGCACCAATGCGAACCTTTCCTTAATCCATAATCCCATAGCTAGCCTCATGAGATTAGTCTTCTAATTGGAAATTCACATCTATAGCCTTGAGGTCTTTCAAAGTATGATCCACCCTTGATTTTACTAGCTGATCTTTAAATGAAAAAAACTTCTATTTAGATTTTCTTGTCATTGATCCGGTGGCGGCAAGGTAGCGAGGGAGCGAGGGAAGCTATTATATAGCTTATGCCTTTCTTCTCCGGTGGACTGACGGGCCGAGGGAGAAGCGGGGAAAGCTATTATATAGCTTATGCCCTTCTTCTCCGGTGATGACGGACATCAAGGAGGCAGGGAGGCTATTATATAGCCTGTGCCTTTCTTATGGTGATGGCGAGATGAAGGTGGCAGCGGCGATGATGAGGAAAACGGGAGAGAGAGGGGCTATGCTTTATTCTTTCTTCCTCTCTCCCCCCTTCTGCCTCTCATCCGGTCTTTTATTTATAGATCGAAGATCATGATCCTATTTTCATCTAAAAATTTATATTATCATCCTGGTTCGGATAATATCAAATATATTTTTATTTCAAAATTTAAATTATCATAGAATGAGATAAACTTTCTTATTTTTTAAAAAAAAAAATTAAATTAATCTTCACCGGATGGAGCTAAGCCGAGAGCAATTAGATATATACTATATATATTTTTTTTGCTTTAAATTTTGAATTGACCTCCTTGATCTTATCCAAATCGAACCCCATTTTTTTTAATTAACCCTGGCTTGATTTTATCCTCAAGGCAATCAAACTTTTTTTTGTTTAATTTGGCATGATGGATAATATATATATTCCATTTTTTTTATTTTCCTTTCTTGGGATTTTCCTCGGGATTTGTTCCCTTCAATTTTCTTGGGATTTGTCTTGGGATTTGTTCCCTTGAATCGTCTTGGCCTGCCTTGGGATATGTAGTATTAGAAGCACTTTCGGGATATATTTAGGATATTTTTTTTTATTTTAAGGGAAATTTGGTTATATAACCCTCAAAAATTTCATAATCATCATCATTTTTTTTTTTTGGTGTAAACACGAATGAATACTCAACCATTGAGTAGGAACTAGGAAAGAGTAACTTACCACAATCAAAGATCTACCCGATCATTCTGAGTCCCTCATGATGTGTCTCAACACTCAATGTCAGTATCTAATAATAGAATGTAACTCTATATTAGTATGTTATTACAAACATAACTCTCTTTGTTTAAAAGTGCTTTACGGGCTCAATCAATTCTAAGTCCTGGATGGGTTCAACTACTTAAGGACCTTTGTAATTCCTACATAATCAACTCATGTTATCGTTCTTACTCAAAGCCCAACCTAACTTGGGCTTGGTCCATTAACACCACCCACCAATTATGGGCTTGAGTTTACAAATGAGCCCTTCATGCAAGCTAACTCTTCAAAGTTAAACGTGTTTCTATAATCTCGTTAACAATTCCATCTAACCACAATCTAGACCATATGTCATTACTTATCTAAAACCATATATCTCCATCTACAAAACTCAAACCTAACAGAGATACACTACTATTAACTAACAACTAACAACTAACAACTAACAACTAACAACCAAAGCTTTGAACCTCTCCTTCATCACAGTTCATAACAATGCATGTTTATACTTATATATAAGCCTCTGTTACTTAACATAATTGTCAATAAAAACCATCAACCATACAACCAAATGAGAGTATGAACCAACACTCATAAGCCTGGTACACCCTCATGAAATATCTCTTCAACCTCTCCATGGAACTTGCATACATTCACAGTTCATAAACAAAAGGTAATGAATGACTACACACCCGTTTATTGGCAACTAAGTATGGAGATTAGTTCTTGGTTAGCAATCTAGTTAATCCACTCCATATAAGACCTAATCCTTTGTGTTTTATCATCTTACCAAGCTTGCAGGTGTGCAGGTATTCAAAACTAAATAGGCCTACTGGAGTTCCTCAAAGTTTCAGGATACTTACATTGTTGCACCACCGTATGGTGGCCTCAAGGTAGCGCTCCGACGATGGAGAACTCAACCCGATCCCCCTCGGCCTCTGACAACTAGTCGTGGACGTCTACCACCAGCCTCAGAGATCGCAGCTTAGCAACAAGGTCCTGAGCAACTAGGAAACATTAAAAGCTTACCTCCCTGGCAAGGTTGCATCCGCTCAGCGTAGGCAAAGACCACCGTCCCTTGCTTTTGGCTTCTCTACAATTGGTAGCAGACGCTAGCGGGGTTCCTTGGATTGGCCAGGCATGTACGCGTGCCAAAGTTTGGACGGGTTGATTAGGCGGCATCCTCTCTTACTTTGTTGCACCAATGGCGGCGTGTGAGCATGAGAGTGAGCTGTTAGGGTTTCTACAAACTCTACTCTTATAGAACGCAACAACTGGAAAGGGATGCGATCGTGATCCTATTAATTGAGGGAACAAACGCGCGATATCATCGTCTCTATGGTTGGCCAGTCCGACGATTGTAAAGAAGATCAGGTCAAGTAGTGGTGTGCCTTGGCGAGGGAGAAGGTCGTGTTTCATCTTGCCTCACGATCGGTTAGCATACAGATGGACAGTAAAGGATTAGTTGCATGGGATCCGATGGCGGGAAGCTTATTATAATGCCTCGGATCCATAACTCTCTAGGATGGATGGCCCAAATTGCATGGTGAAGAGCGATTGGATTAGGTTCGGATGCCTCTAACTTACTCGATTCCCTTGATGGACGGCTACGATCAACCCTTTATGATGGAAATGATTGAGTGGTTCAGATTTAGTCCAACGCCTCAAACTTAAAACAATGGTAAGATGGATGACCACGATTACTCCTTGTGTGATGAGGATGAGAGGCCAGAATTATTTCGTTTGCCTCAAACTTAAACTAAACTCTCAGATAGATGGTGTAGATCAACCCAACCATTGAGCGTGGATGAGAGGCTGAGATTACATCTCGTGCCTAGAACTTAAACCTCATTCATGGATGGAAAGCCCTTGCACACCCGCATAGTAAGGTCATGTCTTTAAACCCTACTCTTGCCTCGGATTCGACTCATCTCACGGATGGACGCTCACTATCGCTCCACATGGCATCCATCCATCCATCCGTCTATTCCTCTTCCATCCTGACTGTTCATACATTCCCTTTGCATGGTTTCTCACGACTTTTGTACATAACCCCCTCACATTCTTATAGGTTACATGCAGGTCCCTCATTGTGAGAGAGGACCACATTTCCATTAAGACCCAACTTTTTCCTGAGATTACAACTAGATCCCTAATGACCATTTTTAACCCTAATTAAGGGTTTAACCAATTTAATACCACATTTCACAGAGACCCCCAATTTATATCCAAGTATGGGGAGTATCTTTAATTAACTAATTAATTAAAGAATAATTGGAAAACAATTATTCCATAAAAATCTTGGATTTTACAAACCTCATGAGAAATATTTCGACTAATTGAGCCTACGTGGTAATGGATCCTTGGGGTAATAAGCTCAACCACTGGTTGGCCCAACCCCTAACTGAGAAAAGCAATAATCTGAGTTGAATTAGGTCAGCAGGTACTCCGTTTGCTGAGATTGTATCGCTGATCTCTAAGAAGCTTGTCAGATGTGCATGTGGGTCCTAATCTTGAAAGTCATCGAACTTACATGATTGTTGAATCGTATGAATAACATGAGCCTTCAGCTCAACATTGTAAGCTGTGATTAGTGGCGGATTAATACCGGAACCGATGCCATCATGGTTTGGTCTAGCAAAATTCGAGAATAAGCTCATCGATGCTGCCATTGGTTTCGGTTGATCAACCTCTACGCTTGTCTTCGTTGATGCGGTCTTTTTAAGCAAAATTTCTCTTAGTCTCCTTTGAAGAGTGCGCTCAAAGTCTGGATCTTGCATCTCTAGTGGATATGAGGAGCTCCTTGCGATGCATTGCTATATTCACCAAAGAGGAAAAGAACAAAGATCAGATCTAGAATTTAGAAAAAGTAATAAACACAACTAAACCTAAATTGACTAGAAAGAATCCTAATGTTCCTAGAATTTTCTATCCCCAGCAATGGTGCCAAAAACTTGATGCTCTACGTGTAATCTTCCACAAGTGCATGGGGTCGCTCAAGTAGTAAAGTATGTTGAGGGTAGGGGAATCAAATCTACAGGAACCATTAGAGCTAGAACTACTTTGTCTTCTATTATAAAGCCTAAAAATATGAGTGGTAATCTAATTCTAACTAAAAAATCTAAAGAAAGACTATGGTGAACAGTTGGCCAATCTAGGGTAAATATTACAGAGAACATACACCCAGAATCTCTGTCCCTTGAGGAATCCCCTTCTCGACTAAATTCCTAATACTAACTCTCTAACTAATATGTTATTAGACAGTAAGTAACACTAAATTAGTTTGACCACCATCTCTTGTTAAGCCAAACACTAAGCCTATATGGTGACTCAGCGTGTAATTGCATTATGAGGTTCCATGCTTCCCACTATTAGGTTTTACCCTAATCTGGAAAGTGCGACCACAAGCACCCGATCTCTCAGCGTGCACTCGCCCTCTACCATCTATGCCTGGATCAAGCTTGACCGAGCCTAATCAAGCAACTCAAAGATGTGATCGGGTTTTTCACCCTAACAAACCACAAACATGAAGCACGCATAGATGATTCAAAAGAATTATCTAAAAGAAAAGCCTATTATTAAAGAAAAAGGAATTTAAGCACAAGTTCATCCTAGAGTTCTAGAGTCTGAGGCACCACAAAAGGTTTAGCCTTGCATACTAAGAACTCCTAATATAGAATCTAAGGAGGAAGACATAATAAAATATAGACAACTTCCTAGATTGATGTCTCCTCCGCTTTCAATCTCCTCCCGAAACCCTAGTCGTCGATCGAACAATCGCAAAAAAGTCTCATGGCAATTTGCATGTGGCAACCTTTTATAGGCTTCAAATTTATGACACACAGCCATGTTAAGGCCATGTTGGCCCCCTATATAACTCTAGAATCTTCTGGAATCTAATTGACAAGGTTTCAGCTAATCCTGGGATGTATATGGCCTGCACATGGGATGAACACATCCGTGTGCATCTAGATACGCCCTTGTTCAGGGTTGTGCCCGAACCCGACCAGGGCCACGCCACACGACAGACTTTTTACCTACATACTGAGAAAGAAAATAAGTTCATGCTCACCGAGTTTGCCTCTGGGTGGGTTTGATGAAGGTGCTGCACATGATAATGAGTCCCTTTTCTTTCTTTACTCGCACTTCATCCACCACAGTTTTTTCCTCTTTGCAGGAATAGTCAACTGCGCTTGCTCGAGGTCTTCCTCCTTTTCCTTCTCCTCCCAAGGTGGTGGTTTATCCGAAAAGAGATCTTCCAATTGATCCTTTAGTAGCTCATCCTACACAAAATCAAAAACACTATCATCAATTTTGTCAACAAAGTAACAAGAATCATCAAAGTCCATGGGGTGTCGCATAGCCTCTTTTAATCTGAATTCGACTTTCTCATCTCTAACTCTCAGTGTTATCTATCCATTCTTGATGTCAAACAACGCTTGTGTCATTTTCAAGAATGATCTCCTGAGGATGAGGGGGACTTCTACCTGATCATCCAAGTCTAATATAATGAAGTCCATCTGAAAGATGAACTTAACTACTTTGACCAGCACGTCTTTGATGACTCCTTGGGGGTGGCAGATTGACCTGTCGGCCATCTGAAGTGTCACCTTAGTTGGCTTGGGATCTCCAAGCACTAACTTCTATAAAATCATATACGGCATGATGTTGACACTTGCTCTAATGTCTGCTAAAGTCTTAATATCCACCATGCCTCAAATAGTGCAAGGTATTATATAACCCCCTAGATCTTTTTCCTTCTTCAGGAGCTTGTTGGTGAGGATTGCTAAACATTATTCACTTAGGGTTGCCTTGGACACCTCCTCCAGTTTCATGTTGTTCGTGAGAAGTTCTTCTAAAAATTTAGTGTATCTCGGCATCTGTAAAAGGGCTTCCACAAATGGATCATTGATGTATAGTGCCTTAAAAATCTCCAAAAACTTCAGGAACTGTTCCTCTTGCTGATCCTTCTTAACCTTGGTTGGGTATGGTAGATTTGTTTGTTTTCTAGCTCTATGGATGCTTCTTTCTCTTTACTCTTACCTGGTGCTTCTTCCATGACTGGCCTCTTCTCCACTGGTCCTTCACCTTCCCTCTCTTCAGTAGGTATCTTTCCTTGATCCTTCTCATTAGGTAGAGGTAACTCAGTTCCACTTCTGAGGCTGATGGCCTTCACTGATTCCCTTTGGTTGACTTCTATGTTGCTTAAAAGGATGTCGAGTGGTCATCGTTCTGCCAGTGATTTAGCAATCTGGGCCACCTGGTAGTCAAGGTTTTACAATGAGGTCTGTTGATTTCTAAGGATTCCATTGTTTTATTTCAGGCGTTTATCCTTTGTGTGAACGTAGTGTGTGATGATGCTCTTTAGATTTGAACCTTTCTCTTCTTGTATGGGTTGCAGGAACCCTGGTAGTTGATTCAGCCTCGGTTGACTGTAACCTTGCCCCAAGATACTACATGAAAAATTCAAGTGATTCCTCCATCCAGGGTTATAGGTAGAATCGTATGGATTGTTCTAAAATCTATTCTGGCTACCCACAAAGTTGACCTGCTCAAGTGATACCGCACTGGCTACTATGGTCGGATACATATGGCACCCAATTGATCTCCATATATCCCGTAGCTCATTATTGATGCCTGTTGTTGAATAGTCATGTCATCTAGTCATTTATTTATTGTATCCACCTTGGCTACCAGACTTGTTAGCACATACACATCGTAAACCCCTACAACCGGGTTAGTCTTGTTCATGTTCCTCTCAGAACTCCACTAATAGCCATTGGTTGCCATCTCTTCAATTAGTACATAAGCAGCTTCTAGCTGCTTGCTGCAAAGCGACCTACCAGCTGCTGCGTCTAGTATTTATTTAGTGGCTATGTTCAGTCCATTGTAAAAGATCCGGACTTGCATCCAATATACTATTCCATGTTGGGGGCACTTCCTGAGTAGCTCTTTGTACCTCTCCCAGGTGTCTTAAAGTGTTTTTGACTCCAATTGCTTATAGGAAGAGATGTATGTCTAGAGTTTTATGATTTTGGCTGGTGGAAAGTACCTCATAAGAAATTTTTCAGCCAATTGGGCCCACGTTGTGAGGGAGTAAGTTCAGCCACTGTTTGGCTCTATCATGGACTAAAAAGGGAAATAGTCTTAGGCGGATTGCATCCTCGGGCACCCTTCATGCTTTGATCATACTACATATTTTCAAGAAGCTTCTCATATGCATATATGGGTCCTCATCTTGGAAAATATCAAATTGACATATCTGCTGAACCATCTGAGTGACATTGGGCTTCAGCTCGAAATTGATTGTCATAATCGGGTTTGGGTTGATGCTTGCCCCGAAACCATCGAGATTTGGCCTAGCAAAATCAGAGATAGATCGGGCTGGTGCTACCATGGCTTCCGGTTCATTAACTTTTATACTACACTCTAGTATTGCGGTCAGCTCAAGGGCGATTTTTATAATCTTCTTGCGAAGTTGACGCTCCAAGTCAAGATCTAGTACTTCTATTGGTTGGCAAGAGCTTCTGGTCATGTACCGATACCTTCAACAAAGAAAAAGAAAATGAGAACAGATCTAAAGAAAAAAAAGCAAAGAATATATTAAACTAACCCTAATTTTGACTAGAGATATAGAATCCTAATGTTCCTAGAGTTTCCAAGTCCCCGACAATGGCGCCAAAAACTTGATGCGATGCATAATGCTATCCGCGAGTGTACAGAGTCGCTCAAGTAGTAAAGTACCCTGAACATAGGGTAGTCGAATCCACAGGGATCAATAGAGCTATTAGTAATTTGAATCCTATTATAAAGCCTATAAATATAGGTGGTGATCTAATCCTAACTAAAGATCTGAAGAGAACTAGACTAATGTGAACAAGTGGCAATCTAAGGTTATCAGTCAAGACAACATGGCACCACGAATCTCTACCCCCTAAGAATCTCTTGTGATTAATTTCCTAATACGGGCTACCTAGTTGATGTATTCCTGAACCATGGAGAACCCTAAATTAGTTTGACCCGATCTCTCGTGACAGCCAAACCCTAGTCCCATACAGTAATGAGTTGATGTTGTGTGACAATATAGCGACCACCAGATCTCTCAGCGTGCGACATCCCCCTATTATCTATGGTTGGATCTAGCTTACCGTGATTTCTCGTCATGCATCAAGCAACTCTAATTATGTGGCCGAAACTTCCGCACTAACAAACTACAAGAATTTAGCCCACAAAAATAATTCCAAGAATAATCAAAAATGAAACCTATTATTAAAAAGAGGAAATAATAAAAAGTTCATCCTAAGGTTCAAGGATCTGAGGCGCCACAGAAGGTTTAGCCTCTCATACTAACAATAAACATCACAAAAAACAAAATACAAAGACATAATAATAATCATAAACTTCCTAGCCCGATGCCTCCTCCGCCTTCAGCCTCTCTTCGAAACCCTAGCCGTCTGAAGAAGATTCGCCAAAAGTTCCCTTGCAAATAGATCCAATGGCCTTTCATAGAGCTTGATTTTCTGCCACACGACCGTGTCAGAGGGTGTGTGTGTAAGCGTGTGCCTTTCTGGAGTCTTCTTGAATCACTTTAACGCGTTTTCATTACGTAAACGGTCTTGTACATAGCCGCTACACTCCTGTGTCATCAGGTACACGTCCATGTCATCTAACACACGGTCGTGCCTATGAAAAGTGAGTGTGATCCTTTTTTAAATCCACACGCTCATGGACACGCCCTATTGATGACCATGTCAGTCTCTATTTTGGCCCTTATCACTCCAAATAGCTTTCGAATTTGCTTTTTTTTCTCCTAAGTACTTGATTATCTGTCCAACCACACAAAAACACCCCAACAGAGTGCAAAAGTGGAACAACCCATGCAAAAAGATATGTGAAGTCTATGTTGAATTGGAAGTCTACGTTGCGACAGCCCAGATTTCCAATCCGACATACTGGGGGAAGAAGAGATAGCCTCCTCGTGTGCAGACATACCTTAATAGAGAGGATTATGAGTACACCGAAAGATCTGGTACTAAGGAGAGCGAGTCCTTAATATGACTTATTCCCATAATCTTTCCAAGAATTAGATTCCATACAACGCTAACGTAGTGAGGGTACTAGGTTAGTAATCACCTAGAGAGAGGGATGAAATATACTATAGGAATCCTCTGTCCAAATTATTATAGTGATTAACCATAAAATCCTCTATCTATCTTAATGAAAATCAGAGGGGGATTCATTGCCTGAATATCCCATTTTTATGATTGATTTAGCCCTACTACTTCACCGTCTTATTAGTGAGATCCGATTCTACTTTCTTGTTAGTTTTATAGAGTACATTAGTTTAGACATTACCAAATTCTGATTTGACTAGATAATAGATAAATAGTTAGTACTATTACTCCTCGGACTTTTTGGTTCGACATCCGACTCTTCACAATCCACTTTACTACTTGCTTCGACCAGTACACTTTTAGAGTATGCGCTTAATCAATAGATTTCGTTATTTTTGTGCTCTGTTGTGTATTTTATTGTCATTGAACAGGAAAAAAGGTTCTCTAGACAAAAGAAGCAAAAATCAACCAATTCAAAGCAAAAAGGAGTTGAAAAGACATATTTCGGAAAAAAGCATGGCCAAAGCACGAGCGTGCTCAAGGCATGTTTATTCCAAGAATTAGGGTTTCGACAAGCACAGTTCATCAACCATGGGCATGATTCCGAAGAGCACGGGTGTGCTCTGCCCGTGCTCCAGCCGTTCTGATCTTGAGATTTTTGAAAAATACTCTGAATTGATTCCCAAAGATTCTAGAGATAAGCACGGGCTAAACACGCTCGTGCTTCATAATTTTCCTATCTATAAAAGCCTACCAGATGCAACTAATCAAGGGACTTTTGGCGATTCTTCCATTGACGGCTAGGGTTTTGGAAGAGATTGAAGGCGAAGGAGACGTCGATCTGGGGAGTCCATTATCTAAGAGAAGATAAGCATTGAGGGAGACTTCTTTATTTTCATTAGTATTTATATTAATGTCTCCTTCTTTGGATCTTGTGATGAATTTCTATAGTGTGAGAGAATAAAACCTTCATTGGTGCCTCGGGTTTTAGAACCCTAGGATGAACCTGTTATTATTTTCCTTTTCTATTATATTTGGTTTTGATTTGTTTTTATGAACCATCTATGTGTGCTTAATGCTTGCAATTGCTAGTGTGAGAGCCCCAATTTGCATACTTAAGTTGCTTGATTTGTATAGAGATCTCGGTCATGCTAAATTTGGGCATAGATGGTAGGGAGTGCATGCATGTCGAGAGATCAGGTGTATGGTATCACAGTCTCTAGATTATGATAAAATCTAATAGTGGGAATCCAATAATCTAATACAGTCATAGAGCAATAGATGTCGTCATATGCAAATTAAGGTTGAACTAACTAGGTTTCTTCACGGTCCAAGAACATATAAATTAGATAGCCAATATAAAGAAAGTAGTCGAGCAAGGGAGTCCTAGGGGGATAGATATCAAAGGTGCTATAATCTTTGCAATGATTTATACTAGAACTTCCAATTGCTCACTTTAGTTCTTCTTTAGATTTATTAGTTAGGATTAAACAATCACCCATATTTTTAGGCTAGATAATAGAGGGCGAATTAGTACTAGGAGTAGGGCTGTCAAATGATCAAGTTGTTCGTGAGCAGCTCGAGATCAGCTCGGTAAAAGCTCGAACTCAGCTCGAAATTTCGAGCTTTTGAGCCGAGCTCGAGCTTCAATTTCGAGCTCAAAATTAATTTCGAGCCGAGCTCAATCGAGCTCAACTCGAAAGCTCGAAATTTAATATTAATATATTAATATATAATATAAATATTAATAAAAAAATTAATAAAAAATTAATAAATATTAATAAATATTATAATATATGAATAAAATATTTAATATTTAGTATTCATATATAATATATAATATAAAAATTTAATTTATAAATAAGTTTTTAATTTCAAAATAATTTTGAGATTTCAAAATTATAATTAAGTTCTTAATTTCGAGCTTTCGAGCCGAGCTCGAGCTTTCGAAATTAAAATCGAGCCGAGCTCGAGCAAACTTATTCGAGCTAGCCTATTTCGAGCGGAATTCGAGCAAGGCCCAGCCCAATCAAGCTCAGCCCGTTTACAGCCCTAACTAGGAGCATCAGTCCCTATGGATTCGACTACCCTACCCTTAGGGTACTATATTACTTGATCGACCCCCTACACTTACGGGAGAGACATAATACATCATACCTCTTCGATAACAAACCAGTTTCTTCTCTACTAGCGGGCCCTCCCGTAATCACGTATATTATGCCTACAGGGGCTTGGTCTCCTCGTGGGGACGATGGACTCTTTTCCTATAGGTTCTTCTTTAAGTGTCCTCGATGGATCAATTTCTCGATCTTATTGTTGAGTTGGATGCATTTTCCGTATCATGCCCACAGTCTCGGTAGAAGTAAAAGTAATTCTTACTATCTTTTCGCTTACTCGAGTACTTAATATTTTCTGCCCACTTAACCATCTTCGAGTCCTCTATGTTTATAAGAATTTTGACTCGACTGGTATTCAAAGGTGAGTAGTTACGGAACCTCATCTAGGGCTTATTGTCATCCTCCCAAGTGGAGAATCTCTATTTACTGAATTGCTTGCATGGTTCTTGAGTTGGGTTCCTCTCCTTCTTGGCACTCTCTAGTCGACCTTCTTCTCACTTGGCAACCTAAACCTCTTCGACATTAATATACTTCTCCGCTCTAGCGAGGAGGTTCGTCATATCCTTCAGTTGACTTTTTAGATAGGAAAATTGGAAAAAAGACTTGCACAGTCCTTTAGCGAATGCCACAGTTGTGAAGATCTAGTCTATGATGGGGATCTCCAGAAATTCTATGTTGAATCGATGGACATAGCTAAGAAGGTTCTCTCCCTCCTACTTGTTAACTCTTATCAGCATAGTAGAGGCCTTTCTCTACTTTTTGATGATTATGAAATGTCTCATGAAGAGCTCGCACAGTTCTCTAAAGGACGAGACTAACTTTGGTTGGAGCTTAGAGAACCATGTCTACGTCGGACCTCTCAGAGTGGGTTGGAAGGGTCAGCACATGATCTCGCATCAAGCCAAGTGAAGAAGCATCACAGCTTTTAAGGCCTCTAAATACTCAACCCGGTCTGAAATGTCATTGTATGTCTCTGTAGAGGGTATTCAAAACATGAGTGGAAGTGGTACCTGAAGAATACTTGATGCACACACAAGGTGCGTAGGGACACTCCCGCAAGTATACGGGGTCGATCAAGTAGTAAAATACCCAAAGGTATTGTAGACGAATCCTCAAGGACTGGTATACTAGTACTAACTATCTTTTGCTCTCTAGCCTAAAAGAAATATAAGTGTTTGGAGATTTCACAAATTAACCTAATAAACAAACTAACACGAACAATTGGTAGATTGTGGGTTATCAGAGATGAAGCGTGGTAACTCGGATCACAATTCCCTTGATAATCCCTTGCTAACGCTTGATTTCCTATTATTGGCTATCCATTACTAATTCTTGGAGAGTTCGACAACTGCAACATCTAGATGCCACATCCGATCTCTCAGTATGTGTATTGAACTCAATTACCTATGCCTGGTTGTGTTCTAAACATGATAAGATAATGCACTAATAGACACAAAGATCATAACCATAAACACCTACATGCTTCACTCTAATAAAACGAGGTATAAGACGAGGGCTCATGCAAAAAAAAAACCATATAAATCAAGCAAAGGCATGCAAAGATAACTCGCAAGAATTAATAAAAGAGAAACCACTAATAAAAGAAATTCAAGAACAAGTTATCCTAGGGTTCATGTGCCCGAGGTACCACAAAGGGGTTTACCCTCTCATAATAAGAAGCCCCAACAAATATATTGGAGAAAGACATAATGGAAAACATGGGTGACTCCCTTGCTCAATGCCTTCTCCACCTTAAATCTGCTCTAAAACCCTAGCCATTGCTAGGAAACCCCGTTGAAAACTGATCTCCAAAAGTCCCCAAATTCAATCCCTTTAGTGAGTTTATATAGGATTCAAATTAATTTGGCACGGGCATGCGGATCTAATGCACGCCCGTGCAAGTCCCCTTGTGACACATTTGACACGTTTGAAATCAGAGAGGTGCACGAGCAGGTACACACCCGTGCACAATTGTGTTTTGACCATGCACAGCTCTGTAAAGGTCTTTTTCAGCGTGTTTTGTCCTGTTTTGTTCCGTTTCTTATTCTTTTCGCTCTGGGTACCTATTTTACCTTCTCAATCACAAAACAAAACCCAACAAGTATGAAAATAGAGAAATTCATCCAAAACAATGGGATAAGTGTATGGAAAGACGATAGAAATGTATGTATAATTATGCACATATCAAAAAACCACACTTGAACTTTTGCTTGTCCTCAAGCAAAGGAAATATAAAAAAAAATAGGTAAGTGTAAAATCTCCGATCTTAAAATACATGGGAGTCACTCCGGTGCCCTAGAAAACTCTGTGCTAAGTGCTATGAATAGTTTTTACGAAAAATAGGTTCTGCCTTGTACTCACACCCCCAACGTGTGTGTGTGTGAACCTTTCTATGGTGCCCCCTACTAACTCAAGCATATTCCAACTAGTTATAGACCTTATTCACTAAATCAAACTTTTTTCGACTCTTCTAGTTGAGTAGTAGCTTCATATATCCAATAAGGTAGTTATTTCCCCCGGTAGGTCATCAAGTGAACATTTTTTATGCCCAAGATCTGAGTACTCAAGAGCAGCTTTCACGCTTCAAAGGTGATAGCTCTTTCTACTATCTTTTATGGTAGAACATTCCTAGTGAATCCGACTTCCTGTCTGGTAGGACATCTAGAAGGGATCCGACTTTCCAAATTTATTCACTACCAAAGGTAAATACTTCTTTTTTCTTTTTCTTTTCTTTTCCTTTCTCTTTTTTCAATAAATAAATAATACCTAGCATAAACTAATAGTCCCAGGCTAGGTGGAATCCAAAACTAAGTAGATAAATAACAACCTAGTCAAGGTTTGTTCTCAAATTTTTGTAGGGTGTCTGAAAAAGGCAAAATTATATAGTATACTTTTGAAAAAAAATTAAAATTTAGCCCCCAACACTAATGTTGACCTAGATACAAAAATGGACTCCCATTAATTTGCTCATAGATTATCATAAATCAGCACTCGGCATAAATAATATAATTTTCAAACAGTTAATCCCTCCCCCACACTTAAATTGTGCCATTGTCCTCAATGCACACAGTATTTGTATACAAAGAATATGTCATGCGAAAACAATAATGAGAGAGAATATGGACTTAGGTCAGTGTGCGTGATGATGTGTCTAGTCCTGTTAGTCATGTTTCCTGCCAAGTGTGTATTTCAAAATATTTTGAGAACATCGAAGGCACAATAAGTGAGGCTCCACAATATATAAAAAGACTAAACTCTTTTATGAACAAACTGACTTAATTAAAAGAAAATACAAAAGTGGTGATAAAAAATAAAAGATAAAGGTGATGCTCATATGCCGAAGTCCTCAATACCATCGTTATCGGCAGTGTCATCATTGGAGACCTCTCTATCGGCCTCATCTCCTGTTGCCACCCCCGTGTGTCCTATGAGGAATGCTAATGGTAGTGTTGCGAGTAGATACTGAATCTCTTGGCACTCGAACAGCAACTGAGTGGCGCTTGCCAGCCATAGGAGCAGGGCATCTCTGTCCGCCTGAGTGAGTGCTTGTGATACTGGTAGAGGTGTTGTGCTATGACAATCTAAGGCTCCCGGATCTAGAGTCTCTGGTAGCTCTGTGGATGTTGTAGGATCAGTGGGGGTTGTGGCGAGTGTCTAATCCCTTAAGATGTGTATGTGGCCTACATCATCCCCATCAATCAAAGTGTATCCATGGTGATCGGGATCGAGCTCCCCACGATCGTCTATGATTTGATAACATGGTTGGAGAAGACGTACATCCCTCGGAACAATCTCGTGATGTAAGGTCCGGTAAAAATGGCTACGATCCTGGTGTAGGAGGCCAGATACATGAGGAGCTCAACGACAACCCATCCTAAGTGGAGTGAGAAGCCGTCCATCATACTCTAGAGGTACAGGAAGTCTCAAGTGCTGGCGACTCCTGTGCTCAATCCCCATGTCACTCCCCGACCTGGATTCCGGGACCCCGAGCACGTGAGCAGACCGGCCGTAACCAAGTAAGACGCATCTCACTCAGCTAGGAGGCCTCAGTAAGTAATAGCAGATAACAAATAATCAAAATAAATAACTTAATTAAAAAGGTCACATCGGAAGCAAAATCAAATAAGTGGGTCCAGATGCCCTACATAAGACAGGCCCTATATGGGTCCTACAAATAAAAGTCTCACACTCAAACAAATAAGATAAATGAGATCCTCGGACCTCTACTATCAACCCGACCCTAGATTGGCTCCTTTACGCTAGACTCCTACTCCTTAGGATCTGAAAACAGGAAGAAAAACAAGTGCGTGAGCTTTAGGATGGAAAGTCCAGTAAGTACCCCTGCGGGGTTCAAGAAAATCATAATATCAAGTAACAATGATAATCAAGTAAAAACTTGGGGCCACGCCCCTCAAGCAATCCCTAGGAGTCTACCACAAGAACAGGCAAGGTACGACCCCTAACTATAGAAGCCCACGAGCTTGGATAAGAGTTCCAAAGGAAGCTCAACAAATATCTCCCCCGGCCTGCATTATCAGCAAACTTACTGCAAACTCGACCCTCCGGTCGTACGGTCCTCAGATCGTAAGTCGGTAGGGCCACCTCTCGTACGTGTCGACACGGCCAGCTAATCACCCCCACTGATGGGCAGGACAACCAGAGTATCGTCCCTCTGACATGGCGAGCCAAAACACCAGGGTGTCCCGTCCCTAATCGTTTCCCAAACGGAGTCCCCATGCTCCACTGAATCCGGGAGGAAGACCAAACAACAAACAGAGATACCAACATCCCGAAAACAACCAAGCAAGCTCAAAAGAATTCCAAATGAATAAAAGAAGCATGTATGGACTCAAAGGCAATAATATCAAGAATATGATATATCAAAAGTCAATGAATACTCCGAAGAGTGGGTACGAGGCAGTGTACTTACATCAACAGTATCGTCTGGGATTACACAGCAAGGATCCCGCCTATCACGACTCTATCACAAAACCTGACAATAATTCTATATTTGTGACGGTAATATATTAAATTATCAAGTAGAACATGCAAGATGCTCTCAACGGGCCCAAGTCCAACTTGTGGGCCTTTCCTTGTATTCCTATGTCATTTTACCTTAAATAACTAAACTTAATTTATTTCTATAAATAGAAAATGGTGGCCTGGTGGTTAAAGCCTACAATCCCCTTTGGAAAGGTCTTGGGTTCAATTCTCTCCACTTACCATATATTTTTCTTTTATTTCATTAATCTGGTGTTCATGCTTTAACTATATATTCCAAGTTTATTCTATCACAAGAGTGATAGGGCCTTGGTAGTTAGAGCCCATCAAGCTCACTTGAGGGGTTCTTGGTTCAAATCCCCCCTCTCACACCTTCTCTCTCTCTTTTTTTTGTGGTGAACTAGCCAAGTCTAAACCTGATTAGACCCAATCCAAGTCTAATTCTATTTGATCAGACTCAACCCTATAACCTAAATCCATGTCTAGACCCAAATCATTTGGTCACCATGAACTCACCGATTGATTAAATCAGATCACATATTAAACCATGCTTGGATCAACCAGACCTCAACCTACTTATTCAGTCAAATCCTTTACAGGACCCGACCCAACTATGTTAAGCTAACCCAAATCCAAATCAGTTCAACCATTAATCTTTTTAGATCAACTTGTTTAATTTGACTAAACATGGCCATGTTGTTAACTTAACTAATCTTAGCTACTTTAACTTATCTTCTCCTTCTTCTTGACAGGTGCTGGCTAGCGAGTACCCTATTCGCGCTCCAGCTCTTCGCGACGGCCCTCGGCAACACACGAGCGCCTGGAGGTGCTCCCATCCCCGAGCTCCTCCCTTCCCGGTCCACCCGCACCTCTCTCGGCCAGACCACCCCCTTTTTTTTTGCTCAACTCTCTGCTCTCCTTCACACATGAACACCAAACCTGATAACTAGAAAGAGAACAGTAACCCTCTCTCACACATTCGATAACAAGAACCCAATTCTAATCCCATAGAACTATGTCAAATCTCTCCCTGATTGCTATCAGAACCCCAAACAAACCCAACTGGAAAACAGTTTGCCCTTGGTGCACCTACCTAAACATGCCCATGCAGTTCATGAACTATGGAACCAGGTTGGAGACTTACCGAGCTTCAGAAATCCTCCAGCGAGGCCGAGGTGCTTAACGGGTTCCCGGAGATAGCTCCTACGGCCAAGCATTGGCGGCTCTCCGCCGGAGAAAATCCTCACAGCTCCTGTTCTCTGCGCGCTCTAGATAGTTAACTCGAAGGACAGAGGGGACTCACGCGATCAGAGAATAATTTAGGGTTGCTTACCGGCTTCTGGGACGAAGGGATCCACAAACGAACTTGGAAGACAAGCTCCGCAACCCCTCACGTCGGAAAGAAGAAGGTGACAAGGTGGCTAGGGTTTGCACCCCTTCTCCTCTCTTATAGCAGCCCTTGGAGAATCACGGTTGATTTCTCCATGCCTCGTATAGAAGATATTATCGCAAGTGCGATCTTAAAATAAGGTAAGATAGCACTGATTGTTTCCTTTCCTAAACAGGAGGATCGGTGATCGGGAGGGCGACAGCGCTCGCGGGCACTCGTTGAAGAAGGTGATACAGGAGGCTCGAGTCAAATATTGGTGCTGAGTTGGCGGGTCAACGTAAAGACGGGAAGTTATGGAGTCAATTCCAAAATTGGGTCGGTTTTGGGTGTGGTTCGGTATTTTGGCCATAACTTTGGCTACCGATATCAGAATCGGGCGTTCGACCCCAATTCGGAAAGCTCTTTGCGGCGCGCACGACATGGGGACGTCATATTAGAGAGAATTTTAGTTTTTTTTCTATTTTTAGAAATATTTTATCCGCCAAATTAGGGTTTTTTGGTCTTTTGCCTATTTTTGGTAATATTTCATATGCCAAATTAGGATAGGATTTGAATCCGATTTGATTTCGGATTTTTAGGAGTTATCTTATTTGTTTAGAGTTTTAAATTTAGATAAGTTTAGTTTTAAATAATAATTTGTCAATTTTAGCAAATTTAGATTAGATGATAAGGTTTCTAGATTAATTTTTTGAGGCTATTTAACCCAGCTTGTGGGTTAGTTTTTTATTATTGAATTTTGATTAATAATATTTTCTTGAATTTCAGAGTATTTTCTCTGGTTCTTTTGGTTCTTCGTTTGTTCTTCCTCGCTGTCCTTGGACCCGGCTAGCCCGCGGGATAATCACTACCCCGCCCGGCGTCAGTTGGTACCAGAGCTCATCATCTTCCTGAGAAGCGTCATCAGCGACATCAATGACTGGTGGTCGTGGTCGTCGGGTTGGACAGGCTCCGATTGAGGAAGTCCAATACCGTGACCTGAGCGCACTGGAGGCGATGAACAAGGATCTACAAAGGCAAGTCGCGGAGTTAACCCAATGCTTGATGATCAAGGATTTGCAGAGGCAAGTCAAGAAATTATCAAGGCGTTTGGCGGCGATCGATTTTGATCGTGGTTGTCATGGGCAGGTTTCGGCTGAGGAAGTCCAGCACCATAATCATAGCGATCACAGGTTTGGCCAACCCATCTACCAACCCATCTACGACGATGATTCGGAGGAGGAGATCTCGCCCATCTTCAATGATGATGCGGAGGAGGAGATATGTCCCATCTTCAACGATGATGTGGATGAGGAGATCTCTCCCATCTATGACGACTACGAGGAGGAAATTGGCGAGCCCGAGGAGGAGATTGGTGAGCCCATCTATGACGATGATGGGACTAGCGTTGCGTTGGTATCTCGATTGGAGGAAAACCCTCCTCGCCCGGTAACCAACACTACTAACCTACTTTCTGTCTCTAGGGTTTTGATTAAGATCAAGCATGGAGATCCAAACCTACCAACAGAGGTGCAGTCGAACTCGGGGTCGAGTTCTTTCCAACCCGGGGTGACTGATGCAGGAGGCTCAAGTCAAATATTGGTGCTGAGTTGGCGGGTCAACGTAAAGACGAGAAGTTATCGAGTCAATTGCAAGATTGGGTCGGTTTTGGGTGTGGTTCGGTATTTTGGCCATAACTTTGGCTACCGATTTCAGAGTCGGGCGTTCGACCCCAATTCGGAAAGCTCTTTGCAGCGCGCACGACATGGGGACGTCATATTAGAGAGAATTTTAGTTTTTTTCTATTTTTAGAAATATTTTATCCGCCAAATTAGGGTTTTTGGTCTTTTGCCTATTTTTGGTAATATTTCATATACCAAATCAGGATAGGATTTGAATCCGATTTGATTTCAGATTTTTAGGAGTTATCTTATTTGTTTAGAGTTTTAAATTTAGATAAGTTTAGTTTTAAATAATAATTTGTCAATTTTAGCAAATTTAGATTAGATGATAAGGTTTCTAGATTAATTTTTTGAGGCTATTTAACCCGGCTTATGGGTTAGTTTTTCATTATTGAATTTTGATTAATAATATTTTCTTGAATTTCAGAGTATTTTCTCTGGTTCTTTTGGTTCTTCGTTTGTTCTTCCTTGCGGTCCTTGGACCCGGCTAGCCCGCGGGATAATCGCTACCCCGCCCGGCGTCAGAAGGCTGGCGTGCCTCGAGATTGGTTTTCTCCCAGATGAGCCCAATCCTAGCTAAACCGTTTACCGCGTGCATGGATGCTCATGTAACTTTTGTAATAAGCCCTTGCTTTTGGAACAATTTATGTTAAGCCTTCCTATTACAAAATCATCCATGAAGGCCCTTGGTTGTGAGAGAAGAAAAATTCCTTTCCAAACCCTAAACATTCTAATATTACCAATTAGCCCCCCATCACCCCCGATTATTTCAATTAGGAATTAAGTCAATTATTCCCTTCAAGTCCCTCGGCATTTCTATGTTACAATTAGGTCCTTCTTCCAGAGAGAAACAATTTCCTGTTTAGTCCCTGAGTTTTCTATAATTACCATATGGTCCTTGGCAGCCCAATAATTTTAATTTAGGAATTAAAATTAATTTTCTTTTCTCTCAAAACAAACCCCAATTACTTCTAAACTTGGGAATTCCCTTTTATATAATTAATCAATCACCAATCTATGAATTTATTCCATCTTTAAGAATTTACCATTTCTTTTCTTTTCTCATTCTATTTCAAATAAATTCTAAACTTAGAATTGTCCATCTATTAATCAATCAATTTCTAAATAATTATTTATTTAATTATTTATTCCCTTTTTAGTCATCTTCAAGAATTCCCCAAACTTGGGCATTACTAATATTTATTTATTTCCAAGTTTCTTAATTTTGCTTTATTACCAAAGTACTCTTGATAATCAATTCCAAGGAATTTCCACGTTTGGACTGAATCATTTAACTAAATAAATTAGTGTTTATTTACTTGTTCCCTTCATGTTTTCCAAACATGCTAAATTACCAAAATGCCCTTGATTTTAATATCTAAGCCCAACTAGGGTTTCAATTATTAAAACCTTCCTTTCCAAATAATTTGGGAAATTAATTCAACCACTAAAATATTGAAATCCATTTATTCTAAAAGAAAAATCTCGGATTTCACAAATTTATTCACTACCAAAGGTAAATACTTCTTTTCTCTTTTTCTTTTCTTTTCCTTTCTCTTTTTTCAATAAATAAATAATACCTAGCATAAACTAATGGTCCCAGGCTAGGTGGAATCCAAAACTAAGTAGACAAATAACAACCTAGTCAAGGTTTGTTCTCAAATTTTTGTAGGGTGTCTGAAAAAGGCAAAATTATATAGTATACTTTTGAAGAAAAAAATTAAAATTTAGCCCCCAACACTAATGCTGACCTAAACACAAAAATGGACTCCCATTAATTTGCTCATAGATTATCATAAAATAGCACTCAGCAATACTTAATATAATTTTCAAACAGTTAATCCCTCCCCCACACTTAAATTGTGCATTGTCCTCAATGCACACAGTATTTGTATACAAAGAATATGTCATGCGAAAATAATAATGAGAGAGAATATGGACTTAGCTCAGTGTGCGTGATGATGTGTCTTGTCCTGTTCGTCATGTTTCCTGCCAAGTGTGTATTTCAAAATATTTTGAGAACATCGAAGGAACAATAAGTGAGGCTCCACAATATATAAAAAGACTAAACTCTTTTATGAACAAACTGACTTAACTAAAAGAAAATACAAAAGTGGTGATAAAAAATAAAAGATAAAGGTGATGCTCATATGCTGAAGTCCTCCATGCCATCGTTGTCGGCAGTGTCATCATTGGAGACCTCTTCATCGGCCCCATCTCCTGCTGCCACCCCCGTGTGTCCTGTGATGAATGCTAATGGTAGTGCTGTGGGTAGATACTTAATCTCTTGACGCTCGAACATCAACTGAGTGGCGCTTGCCAACCATAGAAGCAGGGCATCTCTGTCCTTCTGAGTAAGTTCTTGTGATACTGGTAGAGGTGTTGTGCTGTGCTAGGACAATCTAAGGCTCCCGGATCTAGAGTCTCTGGTATAGCTCTGTGGATGCTGTGGGATCAGTGGGGGTTGTGGCCGAGTGTCTAATCCCCTAAGATGTGCATGTGGCCTGCATCATCCCCATCAATCGTAGTGCATCTATGGTGATCGGGATCAAGCTCCCCACGATCGTCCATGATTTGATAACATGGTTGGAGAAGACTTACATCCCTCAAGCCAATCTCATGATGTAAGGTCCGATAAAAGTTGCTACGATCCTGGTGTGGGAGGCGAGATATATGAGGAGCTCGGCAACAACCCATCCTAAGTGGAGTGGGAACCCGTCTGTCATACTCTAGACGTACAGGAAGTCTCGAGTACTGACGACTCCTGTGCTCAATCCCTGCCATATGATCAAGTGGTTTAGTATCATGTTTATGTACCTGAGGGTAGGGGAACGGAGGGTAGATGCCTTCAACCGCCGTAGGTCGTAATATGGGTCCGTGTTGAGCCTTCTCTAAACGGACTCCTGTGGCTCTCCTGCTAGCTGGTCTAAACTCAGAGCCTAGTACTCGGGTGTCAACGTATAGTCGGCATCAAAGAGTCCCAAGTGGATAGCAAACTCGATGTAGCTCATTTGAAATATAGTGCTACCTAGTCGAAACTCTATCTGATTCGGCCAATGCTATGAAACTAGACGTCTGGCTATATGGAATGTCGATAGCTCCTCCAGGGTCAGCTCCCGGTACATCACCTCCTAAATGTCGAGGAGATGGCTCCAACCTCCCACCTCTAGATGTCGGCGAATGTCTTTGGCGAGACCAATCTTCTCTAGTACGCCCCAACCAATGTGTCAGGCCTCACCGAATCTCAAATGTCAAAGATGATAGTACGGGCCAGCGTGCATAAGCATCGTGAACCTCAGCTCTAGCGGAGTGGTGGTAGAAGATAGTCAAGGCTGTGAACTAGACTCCTCGTGTTGCCTCTTCCGCTTCGGCTGCTCCTTGGAGGCCTTCTTTGGTGGCATAGTGGTGGTCTGGCGTGACCTCGATGGAGGTGGGGTCACACGGCCGTGCAAGAAGGGAGTGGCTGTGGAGGGTTGTGACAGGCTATGGTTCGACTGAGGGACTGGAGGAAGGCCTAGGCTTGGTAGAGGTTCGACGCGGTGAGGGTTTGGGGGAGAAGACGATAGGTCACAGTCGGCATTGGAGCTATTTAGGGTTTAAAGACCCAATTTCTCCTCTCACGGATGAATGCACGGGCATGTCGTTGCCCGTGCACTTCTTTGTTTCACCGCACCGCGATGCATGCCATGCATCTCCTTTGCACGACCATGTGCAACTATAGCTTTTGTGGGTTGAAAGTTTCAATAGGTTCACGGGCTGATGCATGGTCATGCACTGGCCATGCCCTACTCGTCTCTGTTCTCCAAGAGTTACATAGTATTGCAAACGGCGGAGCTCCTACTCGTGCACCTTTTTGTGAGTCCTTTGATTTTGTATTTCTCTTGTTTCTCCCTGGACCTGTATGTTAGTAGCTCCAAAGACAAAGATTTGATCGTTAAGCACTTGAAAAGCACAAATACTAAAAGCATCATCAAAAAGTTGAATCCACCACTAATGTATACCTAAACTCTAAGACAGGAACTAAACTAAAATCCTAAAACTCACTAGAAATATGAACTAGAAAACTAACCAAACTTTGGTTGTCTCGCAACAAGTGCTTGTTTTACGTCATTAGCTTGACGTAACTCATAAGCTTAGTGAGGATCAAAGAGATGGAACCTCTCGGCTTCCCCGCTATGAGGGTTATGTCCTGCGATCTGTATACTCAAGGAGGCAATAAATTAATACTCCCTATGGTTAGGTATGAGTGGGTCCAATTGTCGAGTTGAGGGATGGGGAGTGTAATTTCTTTTCTTCTTTATAAACTTTCTCCACCACGCTCTCCTTTTCTTTACCCGAGACATCTGTTTTGATTGTTAAGGATCTTTTATTTCCTCAATAGGATCTTCATAGGATGGTGATGCGTCCTTGAATAAGTGATCCAGTGGGTCCTTCAGTAATTCATCCTACACAAAATCAGAAACACGGTCATCAATGTGATCGATGAAATAACAAGAGTCATCGAGTTCCATAGGATGTTGCATTTCATCTTTGAGTTTGAAGACCACTGCCTCCTCTCCAACGCTCAGAGTCATCCGACCATCATTGATATCGAACAGTGCTTACGCGGTCTTCAGGAAGGGTCTTTCAAGGATGAGTGGCATCTCTACTTGATCGTCCAAGTCCATAATATAGAAGTCCACAGGGAAGCTTGTCGACCTTTACTTCCTCAACTACCCCTCGAGGGTGACGGATTGACATATTTGTCATCTAAAGTGCCACCTTTGTTAGCTTTCGCTCACTAATCCCCAGTTTCTGGAATATCTTATAAGGCAGGATATTGATGCCTGCTCCAATGTCAGCCAAGGCCTTTTCATCAACTAATCCTCCGATGGTATAAGGGATAATGTAACTCCCTTGGTCCTTTTCCTTCTTTGGGAGCTTGTTGGTTAGAACTGCCAAATAAGCTTCATTCAGTATTGCTATGGACACTTCTTCTAACTTCCTTTTGTTGGTGAGCAGTTCCTTCAAGAATTTCACATATCATGGCATTTGTGCAAGTGCTTCCACAAATAGGACTTTGATGTGTAGTGCCGTGAAAATGTCCAAAAATTTTCTAAACTACTCATCTTGTTGGTCCTTCTTCAGCTTGGCCGGGTAAGATATCTTCGGTTTATACCCAAGCACTATGGGTGCTTCCTTTGTGTTTCCTATATACTGCTCTCTTTCGATCTCTGACTTGTCCTCCTCGGGGAGTGCAACAGGTGTTTCTTCAGCTTGCTTGACTTGCGGTGGTGCCAGCTCTGTTCCACTTCTGAGGGTAATGGCCTTGACAGAATCCCTTGGGTTGACTTCTGTATTACTTAGGAAAGCGCCTACTAGTCTTTATGCCAACGACATAGCTATCTTGGCGACTTGATGCTCACGATTCTGTAAAGATGCTTGTTTGTTTCTCATTGTCTCCTCATATTTGATAGCCCGTGCTTCATTGTCTTGGATGTACTGTGTGATCATGTTCTCCAAACCAGGCCACTTATTATCTTGTGATGGTGGCTAATTACCTTTGGCCAGTGGTTAACTTCCTTGAGGTAGAGCTGTTCTTGGTTGCCCTGGGTATTGCACTGGAATACTGTAGGAGAAGTTGGGGTGGTTCCTTCATCCGGGATTGTATATTGAACTATATGGGTTATTCTGAGCTCTCCCCACAAAGTCCACTTCTTCCACTTGTTCGGCTTAATTCTCCACTGATTAACTCCCACATGCAGTACATATCATCACCGGTACTCACTGCTGACAGCTGATACTCTCCAACTTCTGATTTATTGCCTACACCTTGGCTGCCAAGTTTGTTAGCACATCCAACTCATGTATGCCGGTGACTTTACTCGGTTTGGTCCTCTCGGAACTCCACTAATTTCCAATAGTAGCCATCTCATCTATGAGTTCCCTGGCTGTGTCAAGGTCCTTACTGCATAGTGAGCCGTTTGACGCTACATCCAACATCTGCTTGGTAGCTATGTTTAGCCCAATGTAAAATGTTTCAAATTGCATCTAGTCTTCTATACCATGTTGTGGGCACTTCCTGAGCATGTCTTTGTACCTCTCCCATGTGTCGTATAAGGTTTCCATATCCATCTGTCTGAAGGAAGAGATGTCACTTCGCAGTTTTGTTATCTTTACCGATAGGAAGTATCTCATTAGGAATTTCTCGGTCAACTAGGCCCATGTTGTGATTAACCCATGAGGTAGTGAATTTAACCACTATTTCGCTTGTCCCTTGACTGAGAAGGGGAACAAGCTAAGGCGGATGGTATCCGTAGATACCCCATTTTGAGATCGTGTCGCTGATCTCCAGGAAGCTTTGCAAGTGTGCATATGGGTCCTCATCATGAAAACCATCAAACTGGCATGACTGCTTAACCATATGGATGACATAAGGCTTCAATTCGAAATTGTGGCCTATGACTTTTGGCGGGATGATGCTTGAGCCGATGCCCTCTAAGTTTGGCCTTACATATTCTGGTATGGATCGGGTTGGTACCGCCAATTATTCTGGTTTATTAACTTCCATACTGCTTTCCATATTTGTTGTCTTTCAGAAGGGAGAACTCAGTCTCCAACTTTTGCTTCTCGGCTAGCAAAGCCAAGACGGCAGCTTGGAGATTGCTCCCCTTCCGAGGAAACTAGCCGCACAGTCCATCAGTGCTCTACTCTACAATAAGGAGCCAAGTTGAAATCAGCATAACTTATAGTTTGACAAATAAAAGACTTAGATACTCACCGAAACCGCTCACAAACGCATATGAGCTGCTAGTTCCGCTTCATTAAAGCACTGGAGCCTAGCTTCAACCTCTTCGGTCCAGAGAAGCTCCAAAGAAATAGTAGCCAGCACAGGATCATGGCAGAGGAGACCATCAAAGGGGTTGAACCGGATCTCTGAAGGGCTCCCCGAAGCCTAAACAGGCCCTTTGGGCTCAGAAATGGGCCCCTTCATTCTGGCCGAAGAATCTATCACAAAACCCGCCATGTCCTCGCTCCCATCGTTTCAACCTTGAGATTCGATAGCGACTGTGGCGGAGTCTATTTCCCCTTCTTCGCAAACATCCAGCACCCTCTCGACCTCTCGGACTAGAGAATCGCCCGAGTCATGCTCCTGAGGAGAGACATCAGTAGGGGGAGCATCACCTCCAATCCGGATTCGTTTTCTCCTCTCGATAAAGGGAGCGTTGTCGTCGGCAGAAGACTTCTCCGCTACTGTGACCGAAGCAGCCACGGCCTCCTCGGTTTCTTAAGGGATAATGACCAGAGAAGTCATTTTCTTCTTGACAGCGGCCTTCTTTCTCCGCTTCGGTGCTTCGCGAGAAGGAACGCTTTCCCAAGCCTTTTCTATCTGACCTTGACCCGACTCGGATGTGGGCCGTGGAGCCTCATCATGGTCCCTCGCAAGAAACCCTTGAATTCCTCCCCCTCGACCTGCTCCTTTTCTCTCTCTGGGGTGGGCTCCTTCAGATGAATACCGAGCTTGTCGGCCTTCCTCTTCTTTTTCTCCTCTCTCGCCGCCTTCAGTTTTGCTTCGTTGGCTCGTATACTAGCCAAGAAGACGGTCAAGGCAGTCATGGGGCTTATCGGTTTTCCTACCACAACAAGCAAAAAACCGAGTCACATCACAGAATCTTCCAAACAGAAGTAAAAGAAAAAAGATACCAAAATTTTTTTTTGACAAAAGCCCTACCTAGGGCCGTGAAGAGGCCATACTCTCGTAATATATCGGGAGTCAGATACTTATCAACCGGGACATCAGAATATTCCCTAAGTTTCTTAAGATCTCGTTCCTCCTCGGGCAGAAGCTCCTTGCTATCCAACGGAAGCATCTTGGGGGTACCCCAGCAAATCCGAACCCCTAGACCCTCCTTACTCAAAACAAAGAAGAACTTTATCTTCCATCCCTTTATGGAGGAGGGAACGGGGCCGAGGAACCTCCTATTCAGTCGAGCCCCAAAGTAGTACCAATCGGTGTTCCTCTCCTTACTCAAACCAAAGAAAAGCTTAAACCGAGACACAGTGGGCTTAATTCTACAACGGGTACAGATTATCACAAAGCCGCAAAGGCATCTCCAGGAGTTTGGAGCCAGTTGAGAGGGGCAAACCTCGAATTCCCTAAAATATCTAAGAAAAACTGGGGAAATGGAGTCTAAGACTAGCGAGCAGTGCATCGTAGTAAATCGCAATCTCTCCCTCCTTTGAAGGAGAACACGCACACTCAAAAGGAGTTGGGACTCTATACACTAAGGTAGACACAACACCAGTAATTTTATACTTTAAGGCCACTTAGTGAATCAACTCAGGAGGATAAAGGTTAGGATAAGCGGAGGAACAAGCTTCCCCCCTCTTAGAAGGATCAAGGATGGACTCAAGTGCAAAAACAGGGGAACTAACAGGCGACAGAGCAGAAGACAAAGAAGACGCAGTACCTGAAGCCATGAGTGGCGTCCGGATAAGTACAGAGAAGTCACTATGCATACAACGCCAAACAACAAGGAAGAAGATGAACTTGGCTCTCTTGAGGGGGAAATCCTCTTTGAAAAATAAGTCCAATCGGAGCACAGTAATCTAACAACCCTGAAACTCCCCAACTGTCTGAATCCTCCCCCCCAATCAGCCCGCAATCCTGACCGAACACGTAGACAAGCGAAGGACGGCTAGGATCGGGGCGCCGCAAGAGACCTCAGTGGATGCGCACCACGTATGGTACTGATGGAACTGACGCAATCATTCCCCTAGTGGCTCCTACGAAAAGAGGCATTGGGGAAGCAAAAGGGCACAAGGCATTTAATGTGCCCCTCCTCCTTGCCCAACGATTGGACCTCTCATCTGCCCACACAAAGTACACCCAGGCCCTATGAATCTTGTAACTCAAGATTCCTCACCACCGAACCGCTACGGAGCCGAGGACCGAAGCACATAAGCCTCGCCACCTCACTCACAGAGATCCCCTTCTGGAGTCCTCGAAATAATCACGTTACACTCCTCGAGCCACCTCTTATATGCTTAGCTCACGCAAGCATACTTCGGGGGGAGGGGGGGACTGATTATAGAGATAAGTTTGGAGGGGCACGTGGAGCCAACTCAGCATGACACGTGGAAAGATCTGAGCCCCCAGTTTCGTCTAACCAGTTCATCATAACATCGCCTCGGTTATGCACCTCCTCGGATTCATAAAGCGACTACTCCTCGGTTCCGAGGAGAAGACTTCCCATCTAGAGCTCGTATCCTCACTAACATACCGAAGCAACCTACAGCTAAAGGATCCGAGGAAAATACCGAGGAGCCTTGAGTCCTTCTAGAAGAATCACAACCGAGCCAAATTCCGAAGAGGGCACACCTGAAACCTATAAATAGCGGATACCTCACAGGAGACTTTGACTTTTGGACACTCCCAGTCCCTTCCTCTCCTTCTCTCCACTCTATTCCCCTCTCATGTAATCCAAGAAACATTAATAGTGGATCCCTTTCTCCCAAAACGGGAAACCCGTGATTTTTCCCCCGATTTGTGGGGTTTCCACGTTAAGCTTTGACCCATTATAAATTCAAATGTTAGCCGAATTTGAGAACCTTTCCTAAATTTGAGTTAACATTATATATATATATATATAGGGATGATATTATAAGGCCTGCTGGATTACTGTGCAAGTAAGGTCGCCTCCCATTTGGCCACTTGCACAGTGTTTTAAGGATTTCCAACCGTATGGATGGAAAGAATATCGACAAATAAGCTAGCATGTTAATTTTCATACAATTTGGGAACTTGTAGGGTCTTCATCTTAACGGGTGAAAATTTATAGAAATCTTATCGGTTCAAAATTTCACCATTTAAGAGTAAGACCCTACAAGTTCCCAAATTATATGAAAATTGACTAGCTTATTTTTTGATGTTCTTTCCATCCATACAATTGGATTTCCTCAAAATACTGTGCAAGTGGGCCAAAACGAGGTCAAGACTTACAAAGCTGATAAGACCGTCTGATAAGACGTATATATATATATATATATATATATATATATATATATATATATATATATGATCACTTATCTTAAGGGATTTGGTTTTACGGTTAATTTGGCCGTAAAACAAAATCTTATAACTATGGGATTGAAACTACAGTGTAGTTATAAATCTAGTCAACCAAACACGGAATTTAAAAAATGGTCAGATTTGTAAATACACTATATTTAAAATCCGGCCAAACAAACACCACCTAATATTGAGGAATCTTGAACATTCATACAGGTAAGTTAGAGTTCATGATTAACATTTTTAATATTATTTATAAATTTATTTGATGTAATTGAGGTTTTATAATTGTCTGGAAATTCATTTGCATCTTTGTCTCATATCTCTACTACGCCGGTAAATTTCCTTGTTATATCGATTATTATCTTTTCCTGACTGGTTATTTTCACAGTAAAGAGCTGATTTCTTTTAGAGTTGGGGTGATTATTGACTCTGCATGTGATTTTGGTTGTTGGTGTGTCACATCAAGATCAATCTACACACTCATCTCAAAAGGCTTACATTATTACTCATGAAGACATCACTATCCTCGGATTAAAGTTTTATATTATCCCACAATGCATTTCATTTATCAGTCACATAGACACATCCCTTTCTCATAAAACTAACTTAAGCATTATAATTTTAGGAAAAAAATAATCATTACTCCTATAAAGACTAATGTTAAGCATTCAAATGAATAGTTGTCTTTCATAAATCTTTTCTGTCATTAAATATAAATTTATGATTCTTTATTTATATACATATTCTTTTTTTTTCTTATGATTAATTTTTAAATACTTTTTTTTATAGTTACTCTCTATATTTATTATTATGCATTACTTATAGCAAAAATTAGTTGCATAACATACAATAACATTATATGAGATTAGTGTTAAATTCATAATATGAATTATCACAAAACTAAATCATAATGTTATTGTATGGACCTCGACATATTTCTGATTTTTTAGGAAAATTACCGTATGATCCTCGACATATTTCTGATTTTCTAGACAGCCCCTCTGACTTTTCAATTTCTTTGTCAGCCCCTGCTTTTTGAAATTCTTCCCCACCAATCCCTGCTGTCAGTGGACTGTTATTTTTTTTTTTTTGAAATATGGCAAATTTATCCCTGCTACTTTTGATTGTTTTGGAGAGAAATCCCTCGCCCAACCACATCCCCTATCCATTCTTTTGCTTGGCCAACATATTTTTTGAATTTCCATTGCATTTCCAGCGAGCTTGGAGGAAGATTTGCGTTTCAAGCGAAGTTTTTGCATTTCCATCCCGTAGCTAGTGACATGACGCACACCATTGCTCTTCTCCCTAACTTCACGAGTTAGTCTCCCGAAAGTCCTAAGTTTCCGTCACTATTCTCTCCATCTTCACAGCGTCCTATCACCATCGACCGCAAGAAAGACCATCTCTCTAAATCTTCCGACGATCATCTTCATGGCCAGACTCTCCCAAAGAAGGGCTCTTCGGTTTGGGGGGTAAAGTCTTAAGCGTGTTTTTTTTTCAAAGTCTTAGCTTATTATTTTGCTTAAGCGTGTATTTTTCAGGGTCTTGATTTGGTATGTTTCCAATTTCTCTACCTATCTACTCTCTGGTGGTCACCATAGCGGTGGTCGGTGATGATGAGGTCGAAGCAGAGACAAGCAAGGGAGAGAACCATACCACCCATGCCGACAAAGTAGAGACCAACTGTTTATTCGCTCAAGCAAGAAGGTGGCGACAAGGATGAAGAGGATTTTTAGGAGTTGGGGAGAAGAATCACTATATGGGCATTCTTGTAATTTTCAAGGATTTTTAACACCATCAATTAACTTTCAAATTGACATGACATTTGGTCAAAAATGAGAGACTTTTTAAGAATGTGAAAAGTATTAGGGGCTTTTTGAGGAGTTTCAAAGTTCTCAAGGGTTTTTTGAAACTTTCCTTATATTTTTCTTATTTTAGGTGTGGAAACAAATAATTGCCCTAACTTTAAGGTCATATGTGGGTTTAATTAAAAAAAATACCCTCGGCAATTTTAATTGGATTGAGAATTGAATGAGGCAAAAAAAAGTGATAATTATTTATTAGTCCCTGGAAACAGTAATCAGGGACCTCCCCCCTCACTATTTACTACACTCCCAATTACACTTACTCTAGGGACCTATAGGTAATTTGGATACTGTAGCAAAGACCTTGAATTAATTATCCTAAAAAAAATAAAATAATCATTATTTAAAAGTAATTATGAATATAGTCTTATTTTAATAAAACTCTGCATTCCAGCAACTTATTTTGGCCAGATCAGCCTTTTTATGATTAAGTTGCCATAGAAACGTGGGTTTGGAATGCCTGCCTCATGGAATGAAATGGTATCTCCAACGCCTGCCTTTTTTAAAATAAGTTAATTAATATTAAATAACGAACAATAATTCTATCAACTTAAATCTAAAAAAAATATATATATATATAAATAAATATTTAAAAACTTTAAAAATACGAAGTTTTAGATGTGATAATAAAAAATTTTAATCGTTTTATTTCATTGTTTATAACTTTTTATGATAGAAATTTTTTTTAATTAAAGTGATAGAATTATTTTAAGAAATAAAAAAGCAAAGCGAGTTGTTCCCAATGACAATTGTTTTTTTTTTGGATAATAATGAATAAATCACATTCATTTATTGATTGATGATGCATGAAAATACACTGTGTAAATAGCAATATAGCTATTCATGATTTTCTGGGTGTCCCGATACATGTGGGGTTGACATTTCACCCATTTGATATGTGCCCTTGAGTGATGTCTTCAAAATCGTCTCCTCCCCTTGTCCCTTCCATTAGGTCGGCCCGATCAAGGATCAAGCTCCATTTGAGCGTGGATTTCATCTGCCCTAATTTCAGCTTTTTGGTGGCATTAGTTGCATCGAACCAAGAAAACAGTAGAAATTTAATACCTCGGATAATTCATGGACAAACGTGACGTGTTTGGTGGCAGTAGCTGTATGTAACCAGTTTGTTTCTTAAAAAATATCAAAAACTTGAAATAATTATCATAGAAGGGTAGATAGAATATCAAAGAAAATATTTATTTATTTTTATAATCTATCATGAATTTCAAAGTTTTAAATTTAAAATAAACATAATTGAATTTTAAAATAGAAAATTTAGCAAATCAGTTTTAAATTCTTATTTTTTTAAAAAATATATATATCATCTTAAATTAAAAAATTAAAAATAAATTCTAAGTTAATGCCAAAAGTGATAAATTAGTTATAATGAAGGGGAAATTATTTATAGGTAATTGGTACTGTTTCCATGGACCTTAAAGTCAAACACACACACAAACAATAATAAATAAATAAAACACCCCGAGGACCCTAAGGGAATAATGAAACAGTGCAGGGACATATAATTAATAATCTATATAATGAACTAAAATTAATGAAATTGTTATAACAACTAAGGGCTCGTTTGGATTAACTTTTGAAAAAATGACTTTTCTTCAGTTTGATGGAATGACTTTTTATACTAACTTTTCAAAGTAAATTAAAAGCTTCTTAATTATTATTTTTGTATTTGGATATGTTAATTCCAAAGTGCTTTTACAGTTGTAAAATTGTTTGGATGTTTATTCTTAAAAGGGGTTTTTTAGTGACAAATTACTAAAATAGGCATTTAATGAATAATAATACTAATAACAACAACAAGAAGAACAATCACGTTTAATATCAACAAAACTATATTTCTATAAATAATACAAAATCAACCTATAGAAAGTTGATTTTGAATAACATCCTTAATTATGATCATCTGTTGAGCCTCTTCATGGGTTGTTTGTTGTTGTTGCCATGCAAATGAACATTTGTCATCCTAAGCCTCGTTCTCTTTTTTGGAAATTGTTGACATCTTTAAGGCTCTCAAGTACAACAATTCATCACTATCCATTTTTTGGATATAATTATAGAGAGCAAAACATGCCACGATAGATTCTGAGTTTTATTATAATTCAACATTTGATTTGAACTCAAATAGGATACTTAATTTGATTGGGACTATAATAATTAATCTATTTTTTTTTTTAAAAAAAAAACAAGTTTAACCATTATTATAATTAAGCTACATAAAGGAAATAAATCCAACAGATAAATATCTCCCAAGCCTCACATAATGTTAGGTTAAATTTATGAAGTTATTTTTTAATTTGCATAAGAGTAATTTTATAATTGAAAAACCCCAAAACTCCTTCTCAAACGGCTTTTTTTTGTTTTTTAAGAAGCTTCAACCAATAGCTTCTCAGAAAAGCAGCCCTAAATTCTAAATTTTTTAAATATTTGTATAAGATATTTTAAATTTAAGTTAATGAATAAAATATATTATTTTTTATTTATTATTATTCTTATTATTATTATTTATAATGGCATAATCAAAGTCGTTATTTGAAACTCCGTCCCTGACCAAAACTAGGTCATGCATACAAAAGTTATAAGAAAGGTTTTCTTACAAATTATTTATATCTTTTAAAAGTTTGTTGAAAATTACCCCTAAAAATATTTAAAACAGTGTGAATAAGAAAACGCGCGTTTTTGCCGCGTATGAACAGCATTAAACTTAAAAAAACGAGTGTTGAGAATATAAATATCAAGTCACATGCCTTGCTTGTGAACCCAATGAAGAGTTAGTTATCATATGGATCCGAGTCCTCCCTAATCCCCCCCGCTCTATTCTATTCCATAAATATTTCATCCATCACATGCTTCCCTCTCTCTCTCTCTCTCTCTCTCTCTCTCTCTCTCTCTCTCTCTCTCTCTCTCTCTCTCTCTCTCTCTCTCCTCACTTTGAACAACAAGATTGAACGGGTTTAAAGTTAGGGAAAGAAATAGCAATAAAAATTAAAATATATGTGAGTTGGAAGACAGAGGAGAGTAAAAAGAGTCAAGAACCCGAGGGGGCGCACAGGGCTCGAGGACATCCATACGCAGAGACAAAATTATTGGGACTCGGACACTTCATTCATTCACTTCACCCTAGTAAAACCACAACCTTTTGTTTATTATTTATATTTTTTTTGCATTTATACTTTATCTTCTAATCACTTTTCTTTTCCGTCAATCTTCCATTTTTTTTTACAATAAAATAAATGGGAGGGGAGGTTCTAAATGTGTTTCTAATTAGAGATGGGGTCTCAAAACTAAATGATTTTAACAATGCAATGATTGGTAAATGGTAAAGGGTGTTTTTGTCTTGTGAATTACTGGACATCAATCATCTCATATGATAACTACTATCTATGGATATTTTCTTTCTACTGCTGGCCTCCGTTCCACAAAATTGTTTTTTTGCGTCGGTTCATTTCATTTTGGAGGAGTGGAGTGACTGTAGAGCAAACCATCCTTGTCAACAAGTACGGTTCAAGATATTTGGTAAAACACATGTCACCTGCCTAAATGACCACATGTCACACACAGGGCTACATCTTTTTAGCCACGCGGTAACACTCTAGCACAATTCCGTTCGGTAAATAAGAATGAGGGTTCAACCCTACAAAATAAATCAATCGGACTTATAAAAACCATCTCATAAGGTGCTTATAGCCACTTGGGTAAAAAATATCTAACGCCTCTACAGTAAGTAGATCTTATCCACTTGCCTCTACAGTGGGCAGATATTCTCTACTTACCTACGTAGTACTTACCTATGTAGCACCTGCGTAGCACCTACACAGTAGGCAGATATTTTCTTACCGCCTTTCGAGATATTTATTTACCGCCTTACTCACCGCCTTCCCACCGCCTTTGAGTTGCTATAAAAGAAGAACAATGATAGAAGAAAGGGATCCGGAAAAATTGTAAAAGAACTAACTTATGTCTAAGACTTCCCTCTCAAGTTTTCTGACTTAAGCATCGGAGTTAAATCCGGGCAGAAAGGCCCAATTCCGATCGCTTCCCTCTCCCTTTTACAGATCCCCCCCAAAGCAAAGCGGACAATTCCGATCGGTATTCCAGAGCATTTCCTGTTCAGAATCCTTGTAAGCGTCCACATCAACTATAAATCTCAACCGTTTGTCGAAGGCTGAGACCAGATCACGAGGCAACAGTGAGGTGGACCAGTTCTTGACATCAACACATATTATCGTCCCCATCCCATTTGTTTCTCAAAAAAGAACATCCTCCTAGTGCTTTCCTCCGAGCAGAGTTGCAGTAGCTAAATGGCCTGTGTAATATGTTTTTTGCTCTTTGTCTTCTATAAAGTAATAAGAGCTCTTCAAAAATTCTTTAATGATTCAGGATTCAAATTTAATATTGAAGGTTGGTTGATTTACTTTCTTAATTGTAGGATTGATTGAAGATTTGTTGGAGATTCATTTTCTTAATTATAAGATTTACTTTATATAGTTTCTTAAATGAGATTTTATAAGTTGTAATGTAATACTCCAATGGATTGGATGTATGAATGAAAAAGTGAGCAAACGTTTTCTGCTCAAAATTTGAATTGTTTGATTGATCTCAATTTTCATCATAGTATCAAAGCTATGGTGACTCACATTGTTTCAACTATTCGTTAATTCCAAGAGCGGTGGTATGTCGAGCAACTATGGTTAGGAATCTGAAAGTTCTGAAGTTTCAGCCATCGTGACATGCAACCACCCAACTCATAATCGAGAGGATTGTCAACGCACCAACAGGGTTAATAAGTCTACATATAAATGCACCCATTGTAATCAGACTTGGCATACCAGAGATCGATTCTTTGAACTGGTAGGATATCCAGAATGGTGGGATCATAGCCGTGCAGCCCGGAAGAAGAAAACTAGAACTACTGGTGCCATTGTTGCAACAAATGTTACAACACTGACCTCCGCGTTCATAACAACTGTAGATAATGGTGGTAAGCTTTTTAATATTTCTTCACATGTTTCTAATAGTGCATGGATAATTGATTTTGGTGCTACAGATCATATGACTTTGATTCTAGACAAGTCAACTTTCTTAAACCCTCCTCACAGCAAATTGTTTTCACTGTCAATGGTAACACTACCCTAGTTATTGAGGAAGGATCCTTGACCCTCACTAATACTTTGAATCTTGATTCTGTTTTGGTTGTCACATCTATTATCAGTTTCACAAATAACTACAGCCTTATCTTGTGTTGTGATTTTTTTGCCTGATGATGCGTAAAATTCGCAAGTGTATGAGTTGAATCAAGTAGTAAGTGGACTAAGAAGTCGGGTTATTGATCCTCATGGAGAAGAAAGTACTAGTACCCACTAATTATCTATTATCTAGTTGATCAAAGATTGGGTGATTAAACTAATTCTAAAACCTAGAAATTAACAATGTAAATTGTGGGAGCAAATTACTCTTAGAGATAATCAATCATAAAAAGGGATACTTGGGTGATTGAATCCCCCTTGGATTTCTCAAAGATGGATAATGCTAACTATGTCAATACTTGGAGAATTATTGGCCAAGGGTTCCAAATATGTTTTCACTCCCTCTTTCGAGGTGAATTACTAAACCTAGTGCCCTTAACGATAATGTTCTAGGGAACCTATCTTTTAGGAGGATTATGGGAAAAAAAAAATCTAAAGGATTCACTCTCCTTAGTATCCGGATTTCCGGTATACTCATAATCCCCTCTATTGGAGGTGGTCTACACATGGGGAGGCGTTCGCATCTTCCCTCGTATGGACTACAAAAATCTCTCCGGGCTCTCGCGATGTAGAGGGATTAATACATCAATATAAAACATGCAATAGATATCAATAAATTCATCCAAGCATTCAACATAGAAAGCAAAATCAATTAAAACTTATCCAAAGGTTCATCAATACCCAAGCATCTACAAATTAGCTCTCCATCAATGGAGAGCAACAATCCATAACAAAGAAAGATGAAATCAAAAGACTCATAATGAAAAACCCTATTACGTGCATCGTTGGTGGTCCTCTAGATTCCTTCCTTAAACTCTTTCCCCTTCATCTCTTCTTCTAGAGTTTTGAGATAAGAAATCCTTCAAAAGCCCTCTCCTCCAAGCCAAGATGATGAAGATGATGAAGTTCTCCCTCTTACTCTCTTTCTCTCTAAGAAGCCCCTAAGAAACTCTTTAACATTCGTATTTATACCCCCTACTAGGGTTTTGTGGCGTCCCCTTCCAATTCTTCCCTTGGCTGGATTCAAACTTTTGTTGGAAATTTATGCCATACGGTCCAGTATACGGGGTCATATACGGGCCTGTATATCTCTCAGGTGGCCTTATATGGACCTTTGTCAATCCATACGGGACTCCGTATGGACCCATACGAGGTCCTATACGGACTAGGAGGAGGGCCTTCATTTTCTAGGTCCATACGGTCCGTATGGGACTCCGTATGGGATGGTTTTTTTGTCCGAAATGCTCTATTTTGGCCCGAATTCTCCTTGAAAAGTTTCCTTTCTTCTGGAGGCTCCATATTTTAACCTGTTTACAAAAACAAACCCATTTTAAGTACCGGTGGGCTAAAATTCCTCCAAAACTCATGATAAACATGCATGAATATGGTATAAAATAATGCTCAAATGAACACTTATTACCTAATCGTTGTGTTTTTAAGGACATCCAAACAAACCGACGATTGGTTGTGGTATTAGGCGAGACAAGTTGTACTACTTGGATTCGGGGTCAGGAATCTCAGACAAGTTACAACAAGTCTTCACAGTGAATGGCTCTAAGGGGGATCGAAGATGTCTGAAATATGGCTATGGCATAGACGCTTGGGGCATACTTCATTTGGCTATCTCAGAAAGTTATTTCCTAGTTTATTTGCAAAAGTTGATGTTTCTAGTCTCCATTGTGGTGCATGTGAAATGGCGAAAAGCCATCAAACTCAATTTCCATTGAGGTCAACATTGAGTCCACTTCCTTTTATGGTGATACATTCTGATGTTTGGAGCCATCTAAAGTCTCAACTTTGGGAGAACCTCGTTGGTTTGTTACCTTTATTGATGATTGTACAAGGATGACTTGGTTGTGTTTAATGCAATCCAAGGGTGAAGTGAACTCCTTATTTCAAAAGTTTCATAAAATGATTGAAACTCAGTACAATTCACAAATCAAGATTCTTCGGAGTAATAATAGAGGAGAATATCAAAGTTCTGAACTCCAGCATTTTTTGCAATTTCATGGTACTACCCATCAAACAATTTGTTCCAATACACCACAATAGAATAGTGTTGTAAAGCGAAAAAATCATGATTTGTTGGAAGTTGTTTGTGCATCCTTGATTGCTGCCTATATGCCATTATCCTATTTGGGAGAAGCCCTTACTTCTGCAACATATTTGATCAATAGGGTTCCCTCTAGCTCTATTACCTTCCAGACACCACTCCAAGCTCTAACTGATGTTGTTGGTGCAACAAGCGTCCCAAATTTACTTCCCCCCCTCCCCCCAGCCCCTTGTCTTTGGTTGTGTAGCTTTTGTCCTTCTCTATAAAGATCAATGCAACAAGTTAGCTTCTCAGGCATTGCGATGTGTTTTTCTTGGTTATGCTATACACCAAAAGGGGTACCGATGTTATCATCCTCCAACTTGACGCATGTTTATCACAATAGATGTGGTTTTCCATAAAGATGAAATATATTTCTCACCTGAGTCTGAACTTCAGGGGAAGCACCAACAAGAAATTCAGACTCTAGATTATGATCCCTTACAATGTGAATATCAGATCTTTGAAGAAAATGCTACTAGTGATAATAGTACCAACGATGTTGCAAGAGAAGTTGCAACATAAACTACAACACTTGCACCTGCTGCAACAGAAAATTCTGTCACAGAAAATGCAGAAAATATTACTAAACTGGATTTGAATGGTGATGAATTGCCAGGAACTGAAGTAGTACAATCAGAAGGCACCAATCCATCCCCATCTGAGTGTGAGCCTCTCATTGATATACCACACCAATCGTCTACTGAGGATGTTCCTGATAAAGTGTCTCAACCACAAATAAAAAAGTTACCATAACATTAAAGCAGAGGTATTCCTAAACTCACATATGAACCTAAACTTTCTAGTAAAGTTAAACATCCCATGAGTCATTATGTGTCTTACCAAAATTTGTCTTAATCAAATTGATCATATGTAAATCAATTATCTACTATAGCTATTCCTAACAGTGTACAGGAAGCCTTAGCCGACCCAAGATGGAAAGATGCTATGAATGAAGAGATGAATGCCTTGCAAAAACTAAAACAAGTTGGGAACTTGTTGATTGTCCACTAGGGAAGAAGCTAGTGGAATGTCGATAGATTTACACTGTGAAGTACAAGGCAGATGGCATGGTTGAACGCTCTATAAAGCAAAACTTGTGGCAAAAGGGTACACCCAAACCTATAGGATCTACTATACAAAGACATTTGCACCTGAAGCTAAAATCAACACTGTTCGTGTGTTGTTGTCATTAGCTGCAAATCTAGATTGGTCTTTGCAACAATTTGATGTGAAGAATGCATTTCTACATGGATAATTATTTGAAGAAGTTTATATGGATCTCCCACTAGGTTGTATGACATCAGCAAAACACAATCATAAGGTGTGTATATTGAAGAAATCACTGTACAGATTGAAACAGTCCCCAAGAGCATTGTTTGGTGAAAGACTTTGGCTACCATCAAAGTAATTCAGAACATACATTGTTTCTAAAAAGGCAACAAAGTAAGATTACTGCACTCATTATATATGTAGATGACATGATCGTCAGGGAATGATCTAAAAGAAAGAAAGATACTACAAGAATACTTATCCAAAGAATTTGAAATGAAGGACCTTGGTCCCTTAAATTATTTTCTTGAGATCGAAGTGCAAGATCCAAGAAAGGGATATTTCTGTCACAAATAAAGTATACCTTGGATCTATTACATGAAATTGGCATGTCAGTATGTCAACCAGCTAATATACTTGGGGAAGAAGGCTTGAAGTTATGTGTTGAGCCACCAAGTTCCAAGGCCAGATCAAGTTCTAACGAATAAAGGGAGATACCAAAGACTTGTTGGGAGACTAATGTACTTGGCACACATAAGACCGGATCTTGCATATGCATTGAGTATTGTTAGTCAATTTATACATAATCCTGGAGACCAACATTTGAATGCAGTTATGTGCATCTTGAGGGATTTAAAATCTGCACCTGGAAAAGGGGTTATGTTCAGTAAAAATGCAGACTGTTACAACATTAATGCCTATACTGATGCTGAGTGGGCTGGATCAAAAGATGATAGGCGTTCGACTTCTAGTTGCTTTACGTTGGTTGGTGTTAACCTTGTTACAAGGAGAAGCAAGAAACAAAATGGTGTTGCTCGTTCAAGTGCAGAAGCCGAATTCAGAGGTATGACCCTTGCACTTTGTGAAACATTATGGTTGAAACTTCTTTTGGAATATTTGAGATACTTATTTAGACAACCAATTTAATTAAATGTTATAATAAAGCTTTATATGATATTGCCCACAACTCAGTCAACATGATCATACAAACATGTGAAGATGGACAAATTCTTTATTAAAGAGAAGTCTGATAAGGGTATATTGAAGTTACCTAAGATCATATCAGAGGATCAATTAGCTGATCTTCTTACTAAAGCTGTTTCAAATTGATCCTTCTCAAAATTAGTGGACAAGTTGGTCATGTGTGATATCTATGCACCAATTTGAGGGGGAGTGTTGAAGATTTGTTGATTTACTTCCTTAATTGTATGATTGATTGAAGATTTGTTGGAGATTCATTTTCTTAATTATAGGATTTCTATGTATAGTTTCTTTCCTTATTCAAGTTTAGGTGAGATCTTATAAGTTGTAATATAATACTCCAATGAATGTATGAATGAAAAAGTGAGCAAAGGTTTTTGCTCAAAATTGGAATTGTTTAATTGATCTCAAATTTCATCATTTAAACCTTAGACATATTATTGCACATAAGATTTTTTTTTTTATTTATTAATATGGACAAGCATTGCTTCAAACCCCTAACTTTTTCTTTCATTCCCTTATGGTAGGGGGTGAGTTACCCAACCTTTTTTTTTTTTTTTTTGAAAACTGTCCTTCTCTAGAGGTGTTAAATGGGCCGTGTAACCAGTGGCTCAACACAACCCATATATGGGATGTACAAGACCGGTCCTACTAGCCGATAAGACACACGGCCTTTGTTACGCCCCAAACCCAATCGGGACATCGGCAAACAGGTCCCATACTTGTGGGGATGGGCCCCACTGTGTATGCAAGGCCTCATAACCTGTTTGTAATTACTTTATAAACATGAATAACACAAATTTGATTACTAATAATAATCAAGCTCTAAATTCAACATCCAAAAGACAATATAACAAAGTGGAAAGGACTATGAAAATCAACTAGAACAATCTAACTTATTCAAAACAAGAAATAGAGTTCGTGGGACACTAATGTTTGAGTCAGTCTCTTGATATCCCATCTACCCACCAAGTAGCTACTCCTCGGGATCTGAAAAAGATGCCCAGAGATTAATGAGCTTGGGAGCTCAGTAAGCATACACTACAAAAATAGTGAACTATGCAAAGTTTCAATATTATAAGTAAAAATGAAACATTATAAGGTGTAACAATAAAAGAAACAATTCTAAAACAGGTCATTAAATTTGCAAGAATTACATGTTATGAAACATCATAAAAACATATAAAACAAAGGTTTGTTTTATACTCAAAATAATACTCTCCCAAACATACGATGACCACTATTAACCTCGATGGTGCGGGTCAAAATTCCATTTATTTTACCTCGATGGCCCGAGTCAAAATAAACCATCCCTCAAAAGAAACCATCTCTACCATTTGTTTTACCTCGGTGGCCCGAGTCAAAATCAAAAGGCTGTTATTATTCCCGATAGCACACGTTGAACTAGTTCACAATCAAAACGTGTCGACACAGTCAATGTATAACCCCCATTGACATGGGTCAAAACGTAAACCATTTGGAGACGTATACGAAAATCAAAATGAATCTTGTGAAACAATAAATCATACTAAACGTAATAGCTATATCAGAAAATGTTTCTAGCAAAGAAATGTCAATAGTTCTAAATCGAACATACATGCATGGTTCTTTTTGTACAAGAATAATTTTCTTAGGATTTTCTTTTGAAATACCTGAGAAAATCAACAGTCCATGACTTATAGTGAAAATAATTTCTAATAATAATAATAATAATAATAATAATAATAATAATAAAATTACTAAATGTATAGGTGGACTACTTACCTCTAACTCCAAGCTTATTCTAATTGTGACTCAGACAGTTTTATGCATAACAAGATCTAAAAAGCCAAAAAAATAATTTTAGTAACCAAGATATATAACTTCAATATATTTATAATTTTTATTCAGAGCTATACATTAATGTTTGGTTCTTGCAAGTGAATAATGATTTATATAGTAGCTCTCACAAGATGTAATTTGACTTCCCTAATTCTATATGTGTATTTATCTAGAATTATTTATCATGTATAAATATGAAATATTAAGCTATACCTAAATGCTTAGAAAACAGAGCAATTCACTGCAATTGAATGGAAAATTTTCAAAGATGCTTGATCTAAACAAAGCTCTTAATATTGAGTGAGAGGTTGACTTAAGTATAGGCTTTGACAGAAAGAAAAGAAATAAAAATGATTAATATACTCCTTGAAAAGTTGGAGTACTTCATATTGACTCTCTAGAAATCAATGCAAGCAAATAAGGTCTCATGCCATTGAATAATTAATATTTAATACTATAGTAGAGCAACCATCAACCCCTCTGTCTTACTCTCTCACTCCCTATGTTTCCATGAATAAATGCACAATACAAAAGAAGTACAAGGTTGGATTTTTTTTTTCTAGAGAAAGCATAGCCATTCCTAGAAGCTAAAAGGAAAGCAAATGAAACATCCAAAGATGCCTTGGGTTGAGAAACAAAATAGCAATTTTGAGGTGATGTGGCAATTCACAATCTATCTGGTATTAAGAAGTAGGATTTTGAACCCAAAACAACTACTAGCATATCCTAAACTATACCAAATTCATGATAGTTATGGCAAATGCCTACACAAATTGATAAGGTTGATATAAAACAACTAACATGAAGTGGGATCCAAGCAACGTTATCGATCACCAAAAATCAAATCACAGATTAGGGTGAGTCCAAGAGAAAAGAAGCAAAATAGGGAACTCACCTTGAGAGTCTTCCGATCGGAATCTCCTATCGTGATATTGGATCGCCACAGTACACGTCTCTGCTCAAAGGGAGAAAGAATGAGGAGAATTAGGTTTGCGGAGGAGAGCGGTGGTATGAGACGGGATAAATAACGCGTATGTAACAGTATTTAGATTGGGTTTTTGACCCAATCCTTAATTATGATAAGTATCAACCCATTTTTCTTTTTAATCCCTACACTATTATATATTTATTTTTAGCTTATAAAGTGTATTGTTACAGCCTACATGGACCATGCCAATCAAGGCACACGAGTCAGCATGGCACGATAAGAGGAGTTGGCGCATGGGAGTGGCCTACCTTCTTTGAATCTTCTGTCTTCTTTCATCTCTCTCATCTTCACTCTCATCCCTTATCTCATCTTTTTGAGCCTCCCCTAGTCTCCCTCTTTCTCTCTCAGCCTCTCTCTTTCTCTAAACACTAGAAGCTATCTCAAAACCTCAAAAAGACTCTCAACACTAAGAAGCTTTTTATTTTCTGATTATTTTTTTTTGGTAGTGGAGGGGTTTGGGTTTTATATATATATATATATATATATATATATATATATATATATATATATATATATATATATATATATATATTATAGTAATTGTTTGATTTTTTTTATTGTTTTGAATTTTTTAATTGACATCATTTTAAATTTGGAAATGGTTCGCTCAATCTCTAACCCACTTTGTTAGAGCTTTGTTAAAACATTCAACTGTTAGAAGTGGTGCTCATGTAAAATTATTTACAAATTATTATTATAATTGAGATATTATTATTTTTATCTTATTTCATATATATATGCAAGATTTATTTTAATAATTAATATTTACTAGCATTAATGACTAGTTGTATAAGATAAAATGTGATATGAAGGTGATCACTTAAATGGTTGCAGGAGAACTGAATGGTCAAATCTTGACACATCGAACTTAACACAACATATAATGAACCTAGACAGTTTACTAACATGGTTGTCAGAATAATAGAAGGCCATAAGATAGTGATAGTATTTCCAAGTTCTAGCATATTGATGTACCTCTATTATTTGAATGTGTTATTACACATTGATAGACTAATTAAGAGAACATGAAGGTGAAATACATTGTCATGATAATGATAATATTGTTCTCTTAATACAAATGTCTTATCTAACATATCCATATCTATTTAGCATTGATATTTAAGTTCTTTGAAAATAGACTGTATTCAAGTTGTAGATCATTCTAAGTAATCTTTTGAGTGTTTGTGTTCAATATTGAAATAGTATTGAATGCTCAATAAGGATTCTATCACCTCAATCGAGGAAATATCTAGAGTGAGAGACGATTGAGGTAAAATCTGTTGAGACTGTTTGAAAGTTGGTTGGATGGCACGATTTGAAGCATTATATCTATTTTGTGTGAAGTTTAGAATTGGTTATGTGTTTGATTATGACTTAGTTGTTCAATTATTACAGGTTGTATTATTGGGTGTTAGTCGTTATCATCACATTGTTGTAAGCCTGGATAAGTTAAGTGATGGGTGGAATCGCAAGTGTACGAGTCGTAGTCAAGTAATAGAGTTGGACTATGGGGAGTCGGATGTCGAACCACAGGGAATAGAAATTACTAACTTCTAACCAAGATTTACTAAGCTAGTCTAGTTGGTAGAATTGGGGGGTTTGGTTTTCACAACTAAAGAACTGGAAAGGTTGAATACAAAGACTGAAAATCGAGGGTTGATTGAGATTAACGGATAGCAAGAGGGGATACTTGGGTATGTATCCCTTTCGGATTTCAATTCTAAAGATGAGAAAAGATGTTTATGAATCAATGTTGATACTTCTTGTGCCCATCCCTACATTATATCCAACCCCTCTTCCAAGGTGATTGGATAACTAGTCTCCTAGGACTTGATATGAAGCTCAAGGGGATTTCTATATATTGGAAGGATCATGGGGGTGGATTCGTATGAAAGAGTCGTTCGCCCTTCTAGTACCCGATTCCTCGGTGTACTCATGAAACTCTCTAACGAAGCAAGTTCCTAATACAAGAAGGCACTAGCTCTAGCCCTTGTATTGTACATAAGTAATTCCTATTAATGAAATTACAATCAATACATAACATTAATTAGACATTCAAGAAAATACCAACAACTTATCATAAACATTCAATGCTATTAATGCTCAATCCTAGAGTTCAACATACCCAAGTACCAATAGATTAGTTCCCCATCATTGGGGAACTCAAATCCATAAGGAAAAGATTACAAACAAAAGAAAGAGTAATGGAGAACACCATTACCTCCAATGGTTGCAACTCCAATGACTAATCTATCCTCCAGATTGGGGGAGGTGACCCCCAACCCTAATCTCTCTTCTAGCTTCTCTCCCAAGCCAACCTCTTTCTCTCCAGAATAAACATTCCCTATTTATACCCTCACATTAGGGTTTTTCCTTCGGAATTACAGATTTGCCCCGGATAGGTCCGTGGTGGGAAAGAGTAACGATGAACGGGCCCGTGGACGGGCCGTTCATCAGACCGTTCAGAGCACAGACTGCCCTGGACGGTCAGTTGAACGGGCGACTGATCAGCCCGTTCATACTACAGGCTGCGCTGAACGGTCATATCAATAGCGATCGACGTACTCGCTCGTAACACAGGTTGCTCTAAACGGGCATGTCAACGGACATTCACTAGGCCATTCACCTCCTTTAGTTGCCAGCTTCTGTGTCTGGTTGTGGACGGTCGTTTATTACCCGGTTCAGCCCCTGTTCACTTCAAAATGTCTTCGTTTGGTCTTCATTTTGTCGATAACTGCTTCCTTTCACTCGGGGTTGCTTATATGCATGCTGTTTACAATATATGAAGCATTTTAAGTACTGGTGGCCTATAAATCATTGAAATCGACATAGAAATACATGTAAAGATGATGTGCAAATATGCTCATTTGAACGCTTATCATTAAGGCATATGTTGTTCAATGTAATGTTATGCTTTTCAAGTGATGAATATTATCTTTGTTCTTCACTGAATTGTTCCCTTTGAATACATTAAAAAAACTCTTCTCAAAATCTCTAACATTGTGGTATCAAAGCCAGATTATAAGTGTAAGAGCAAGAGTGCAAGTATGTACGTAAAGCATGGGAACTAATGGCAATGCAATCAGTGTTTCTCAGCATTCTCTTCAATATTCCCAGGTGATTATTATGAGGATTGGAGTATCAAAATAAAAACATTATTTAGATCCCAAGACCTGTGGGATTTTGTTGAATTTGGGTATTATGAATCAGATGATGAAGGCAAGTTAAAGGGGAATAAGAAGAGAGATTCGAAGGCTTTATTTTTTTTATCTAGTAAGTAGTACATGAGTCCATTTTCTCTTGGATTGCAGCTGCTACCACTTCTAAGGAAGCTTGGGGAATTTCGCAAACAAAATTCCAAGGTTCATCCAAGGGTGTATCTATAAAGCTTTAGACATTAAGGCATTTGTTTGAAACTCAGCAAATGAAGAATAATGAAATGGTGCAAAGCTTCATTTCCAGAGTGGTGGAAGTGGTGAACCAAATAAGAGGCTTTGGTGATAGTAAAGCAGAACAAATGGTGATTTCAAAGGTTCTGAGAAGTCTCACACCCATATTTGGTCACATCATAGCAGCTATAGAGGAATCCAAAGACTTGACAAAGCTAACAATGGATGAACTGAGTGGGTCCTTGCAGGCACATAAAGCAAGGATTCTCAGATCGGCTGAGAAGAGTAAAGAAAGAGCATTCAAAGTGAAGGATGAAGCAACTAATATAAAGGACTTAGATAAATCAGCATTCAAAGTTCATGGCAGAGGTTTACTTTGAGGAAGAGGTCATATTCTAGGCAGAGGAAGAGGTGCATATCAAAGATCAACATTCATTGATCACAAGGCTTACAAAGGCCATATATAATGTCACTGCTGTAAAAACTTTGGCCATGTTAAAGCAAACTGCTGGTTTAAAGACAAGAGTGCAAATATCGCTGAAGAACAAGAGGTAACAAAACCTATTTATTGTAAAACAACATGCTGAAAATGAAGCTAGTTTTGTCCGTTTAGTGGATAGTGGATGTTCAAACCACATGATAGGTCTAAAGGACTTGTTTGAAGAATTGGATAAAACTCAAAAGCAGAAAGTTAAGCTTGGAGATAATAGGGAGATCAAAGTTGAATTCAAAGGTACAGTGGCACTCAAAACTTCACATCCTGAGGTAAAGCTATTACATAATGTTCAGTTTGTTCCAAATTTGGCACGCAATTTACTCAATATTGGGCACTTGTTAGCATATGGGTATTCAATTACATTTGATGATGCTACATTTTATATTATGGATAAAAGTACCAGTCAACATATAGTCACCATACAAAAGACACATAACAACATGTTTCCTTTAGAAGTATCTAATGTTGAGAGCTTTAGTTTGCTTGTAAAAAATCAGCAGTGTTCTACTCTTTGGCATCTATGATATGGCCACCTTAACATTAAGGGTTTGAGATTGCTAAGCAAGAGAAACATGGTGCATGGTCTACCTAGTATAGAACAAATTGAGGCTTGTGAAGGTTGTATCAATGGGAAGCAAACAAGGAGATCTTTTCCAGCACGAGGAGCATGGAGAGCTTCTGCATGCCTTGATTTAGTTCATGCTAATCTTTGTGGCCCCATACAGACTGAATCACTCGATGGGAGGCAATATTTTCTACTCTTCATTGATGATTTCAATGGCATGAGTTGGGTCTACTTCATTAAAGTCAAGTCCCAAGCTTTCTAATGTTTTAAGAATTTCAAGATTCTGGTTGAAAATCAGTCCAATTGCACTCTAAAACCTCTTCAAACTAACAAAGGGGAAGAGTTTAGGGTTAGAGAGTACAACAGTGTCTGTGAAAACCATGGGATCAAGAGAGAGAGTTCACATGCACCCTACACTCCACAATGAAATGGAGTAGCTAAAAGAAAGAATCAAACGGTAGTTGAAATGTCGAGGAGCTTATTACAAGGCAAGGAACTTCCAAATGTTTTTTGGGCTTAGGCAGTAGCAACTGCTCTCTATTTGTTGAACATCTCACCAACCAAAGCAGTCATGAACATGATACTATTTGAGGCTTGGAGAGGTATGAAACCTTCAATCAAAAACTTAAAAGTATTTGGTTGCATTGCTTACACTTTGATTCATTCACAAAAGCTTCAAAAACTTGATGCTAAATCTGAAAAAATGTATCTTTGTTAGGTATTGTAATGAGTCTAAAGCCTATAGACTCTATAGTCCTACTATTGGTAGTGTAATTATCAATAGAAATGTAATCTTTGATGAAAATTCATGCTGGAGTTGAACCAAGGATGTTGAGTCAAATACAAAGATATCATTAGAAGACATGATTGACTCCAATAAAATCAACTCATCATAATGTTAAAGCTCAGATGGTTGCAGTGAACCAAATTCAGTCAACACACCAACAAATGCATCATCTTCAACTTCAAAGAGAGATATTTCAGCAAGTTCTTCAAGCAAGGGAGCATCTAAAGATGGCTCAACCTCTGATAATTCATCATCACCTGAAATACCTCCCATGAAGGTCGTATCCTTAAAAGATATTTTTGAGGCTTGCACCTTTGCACTCAATATTTTAGATCCTCTCACCTATGCTGAAGCTGCAAAGACTGAGGTGTGGTAAAGTGCAATGAGAGAAGAGCTTGCAGCTATAGAGAAGAATAATACATGGGATTTGGTTATTCTGCCTCAATAGAATTCCTTTTAAGGACCGTAACACAACACCCTATGAACTTTGGAAAGGAAGAGCCCCTCAGCTCAACTACTTCAAAGTGTGGGGGTGTTTGGCTAAGGTAAAGATTCCTGACTTTAGGATCAGGAAGATAGGTCCCAAAACTGTTGATACAGTGTTTGTAGGATATGCTCTGTATAGCAATGCTGGAAGATTCCTAGTTATTAACTTACAGGTGAGTGAAATAACTAGGAATACCATCATTGAAGCTAGAGATGCAGTCTACTTTGAAAACATCTTTCCTTTAAAATCAGTAGTAAGTCCCAATCCATCTATGCCTCTAATCTCTCACTCTTCTTCTAGATCAGCTCCTACTCCTGTGGTGGAACCAAGAAGAAGTAAGAGGGGTAGAATTGAAAAGACCCTAGGTGATGATTTTGTCACTTTCATGATTGAAGACAATCCTAGGACTTTCCAGGAAGCTATGGTTTCGGCCGACTCAATTTTCTGGAAAGAAGCCATAGATGATGAGTATCATTCAATCATGAGCAACAACACCTGGATTCTGACTTCTCTACTTCCTGGAAATAAACCACTGGGTTGTAAATGGGTGTTCAAGAAGAAGTTGAGACCTGATGGATCCATTGAAAAGTTTAAGGCTAGGTTAGTTGCAAAAGGATTTAATCAAAAGGAAGGATTAGATTATTTTGATACCTACTCGCCTGTAGCTCGCACCACCACCATTAGGATTCTCATTGCTATTGCATATGCTCTCAGCCTTAAAATCCATCAGATGGATGTAAAGACTGCCTTCCTAAATGGTGATCTAGAGGAAGAAATTTACATGGAGCAACCTGAAGGCTTTATTGTCCCTGGACAAGAGCATAAGGCTTGCAAACTTGTAAAATCTCTGTATGGACTTAAGCAAGCCCCTAAACAGTGGCATGCCAAGTTTGACTCTACTATCATTTCATATGGTTTTGTTGTAAACAACTATGACAGGTGTGTTTACAGCAAAGTAGTAGATGGTGGATGTGTGATTATGTGTTTATATGTTGAGGACTTACTGATCTTTACCACTGATTTGCAACTTGTGACTGATGTCAAGAGCTTTCTGAGTAGTAAGTTTGATATGAAAGACCTGGGAGAAGCAAATGTGATCCTAGGTATCAAGCTTACCAGATCTACTTCTGGGATCACTTTATCCCAGTCTCACTACACTGAGAAAGTATTGGAGAAATATGGATATCTTGATTGCAAGCCTATAGCTACACCTTATGACCCTAGTGTACATCTTAAGAAAAACTTGGGTGAACCTGTTGGTCAAGATCTGTATGCCCAGATCATAGGATCCTTGATGTACTTGCCTAACAGAACTAGACCTGATATTGCCTATGCAGTATGTAGACTAAGTAGATATATTAGTAACCCAAATCAAGAACACTGGACTGCTCTTGAGAGGGTACTCAAATTTCTAAAGGGCACCATGTCTTTTGGATTGAGGTATACTGGATTCCCAAATGTAGTTGAGGGATATACAGATGCCAACTGGATATCTGACTCAGCTGACTTGAAATCAACCTTTGGTCAAGTATTCCTACTTGGTGGAGGAGCTATCCAATGGAAATCTGCTAAGCAGAAGCTCAATGCTAGGAGCACTATGGAAGCTGAATTAATTGCTCTTGATTCTACTTGTACTGAAGCTGAATGGATTAGAAACTTGTTATCTGAAATTCCTGTTATGCCTTCTCCTATGTCTCCTATTGCTATACACTGTGATTCTAAATCTGCTATTGAGTTATGCAGGCATGAAAGTACAAATGATAAAATGAACAGGCATATGCGGATCTGGCACAAGTCATTGTGGAGACACTTGAAGCACAACGTTGTGAGCATTGATTATGTAAAGTCAGAGCTAAATCTTGCAGATTGTCTGACTAAAGGACTATCGAGACAAATGATAGCCAAAGCGTCGAGGGGAATGGGACTAAGCCCATAAAGGTCAATAACAATATATAGTGACCCTGCTTCTTTGAATGGAGATCCCATGATAGAAGTTCAAAGGGAAGCTATTGATTGGTTGACTGGGAGAGCACCCTATATGTATTAGAGATACATTCATTACTATTATTATTACCCCATTCCTATGGCGTGTGCTCTTATGTAGTGGTTAAAGGTTGAGCATATCTCTTAATGAGATCAAATGCTAAGTTTAGCGAGATATTACACTACAAATATCTCTGGAGATCTCACCTATGTGGAGATAGCTGTCAGGCCGCAGCTATGAGAGTATTAGGGTTAACTCTCTAGTAATCTCCATGAAAAATGGTATCGAGTGCATGGCCAATAATGCGCCAACCTAGTTTTATTCAAGTATCACATAGGATCCTCATTAGAGTTGAATTCTGATTCAAAGGGTTGTAGTTCAAGACCTAGTTCACTACTATCCCTATCAATTGGAAGCTTTAGTGAAGGGTTAAGGTTCAAGTCTTTAAAGACACCTTAGCTTGATCTTATGAAAACCCAAGATTCAGTTTGTTTTTCTTATTTCTTCAGTGTTTTGGTCACCAGTTCCTTGTTTCATCTTTATATTATTTTGTGTGTGAGTCATACTTCTAGTACCTGTTTCTTTTTCTTCGAACTCCATTGGCATCCTTTTATTGTTCACTGTTCGTGTCCAGGTTATGGATATAGTGGGGGATTGTTGGATGTGGGCTGACCCAAATCCATTAATGTACATCCAAACCTGGTTGGGCATTAAATCACACACTTTATTTTATTTGATTTAATTGTGTGATCTTATCTTTATTTATTTGATATTATATCTTAGCCTTAAACGGCTATTTTGACTTGTTGGGTATTTTATCCGTTGGATTATATCAACGGTAGAATTTCTAACATCTCGTCTCTTCCCGAGCGTTTCTTCCCAATCGTAAGTCTGCCCGTTGAAGCATCCTCTATAAATACATGCCTTGTAAACCCTAGCAAAATATATATAAAAAAAAACAATAATCATATTTTTCCTTCTCTCTGAATCCTCAACACTGTTTTTCCATCTTTGATTTCCTTCTCCAAGGGTGATACTTGAACGATCTCGTCGCCGAACGTGCTAGGCAGGGAGATAAGATCTTACTTCCAGGTTGCGTACCTTAGTACAGGGAGTGAAGCCATCAATCTCGCACGAGAGAGGGCCAAATCTGTGTTAAGGCAGTGCCTCTGCACGCTAATTCAGGTTTGATCCTTCTAACTCAATTATATAGTGTTTATTGAATTTTCTGTGGTGTTTGCATGCTATTTTGAATATTATTTTTCTAACATATAAGTCCTATATATTAGCTTTCGATGGACAACTAACAAATGATCACACTAAATGGAATAGCCGTAGGCAGCTCTACTCATCATAGAGACCTTTCAGAATTCCACAGACTTAGGTTTAAACGCCACCCCACCAAAAAAATATAGAGGACAAATGAAGTATGCTTGGGCAAGACCGTGAACGTCCCCACCCACAAACCATGATCCCAGTATCTTAATATTCTCCCATGGATTACTACTTCGTTCTTGTAAGGTCAAATCAATTGAAAAACTAATGGGGAACCCATATTTTCATGCCAATATATGTAAGGACAATATTCATTCTACAGCAACAACCTCATAACTGGACAATGACTATTTTCATTTTCTATATAACCTTTAAATAGTGAACAAGTTTGTAAAGTAAATAAATAATTAGAAATGAAACCTAATGAAATTAAAAACTAAGCACTTTAAAAATAAATTAAAAAAAACAAAAAACGTTTAGTGGTATCTCAGGTCCGTGTGTTAGGTACTTCACTTAATTGAGCATATTTTCTGATTCGAGTCCCTGCCCTCATAAATAAAATGAACAGTTTGGGTAATTCACTTAGTAAGGATAAAGCTCTCATGTTCAAATCCTTACATCTGTACATGTATGATGAGGGTTTAAAGGTACTCGCATTTAAGATTATACCTCTTGACGTCCCACTTTAAACGAGTTTATCCCTTAATAATAATAATAATAATAATAATAATAATAAAAGAAATTTAAAAAAAAGGACAACCGAAGTCAAGGCAAACAACCACATGGCCTTTAACTTCACAATAATTTGATCACTCTCTTGTGAGTGACATGTCACCCTCACCTCCTATTTGAAAGTCAGAATGGATTTGGGAACTCTATGCAATGAGAGACTCGGATGTTGTCACTCCCAATTTCAACTGGTCCCCATTCCAACACATCCCAATTTGGATAAACAATCATGGAATCTTCTTATTAGTTAAATATTAACTATTTTATTGGCATGTTAAATTTGTCCTATGAAAATCAAACACATTATTGTGTTCGATCCAACCCATAATGTTAAATGGGATATTATAATTTATATATTCAAATCCAAATTTGCAAGATTGATCGCGAAATGTAGTTTATTAGCCATTTTGTAAACAAACAAGTTATGCTACCATAAATACCATGTTAAGTGTAAACTAGACATATAATTTTGCCTCAATTCAACTCAAACAAATTTAAGTTAATAAGATGAAAGATCTTTACTTATATATTTAAATCAAAATTTATTATGATGTGAAGCTATTAGTTACTATAATAAATTTTAGGGAAAATTACTGTAGCATCCCTGACTGTTCATTTTCTGACTTTTTAGTCCCTCTGACAAAAAACTATACTATTCAGTCCCTTCTTTTTAAATTTCTGACTTTTTAGTCCCCGCCAGACCCGGCCAAGCATTTACTTTAAGAAAAAACCCCAAAATACCCCTCGCTTCCCCCAAAACCACATTTTGGTCGCATTGTGGAGCGTGTAGCGGCCTTTTGGTTCAAAGAATACTTGTGTACTTTCATTCTTGTAACAAAAGCAACTCAGTCTTCTTCTTCTCCTTCTCTTGGTCTCCTTTCTTTGTTCTTTTGCAGAACTTGTGTTGGTTTTAGTGTTGTAGAGAAGCGTCTGCGAAATGTCAGCGAGACTTGCTCAACGAAACCGCAAAGGTAATAGATTTCCCAGCACGCGTGGTTCATATCATGCATAGTATAATTACAGTTTGGCTCTTGTTGCGTGGATTTTGATGGAAATCATTTTCGCCAGAGAATCGAAGTCGCGCTTTATTTTGAGAGAGTCATGCTACAAGCGGTAATGCAAAAACACCGCCGCTGAATCGTTAGGATTTGCAATCTATGTAATAGATTAGCTTTACTCCATCTAGGCCATAAGGTTTACTTGTTGTGATGCATAGATTACTTAATGTAAATATATGCTGATTTTATGAAGTTTTGACAATATCGTTTATAACATGTTTTACATGAGTAGTCAAAGATGGTAAAATTTGGTTGAACTAGTAAAGAGTGTAGGGAAATACTAGCGGTTTGGAGAAAATACTAAGCGCTTAATAGCAATACTAAGCGGTTTGGAAATACTAAGCGCTTAATAGCAATACTAAGCGGTTAGGAGAAATACTAAGCTTAAGGAAATATTAAGCGGTTTGGAGAAATACTAAGTAGTTAATAGAAATACTAAGGACTTTAGAGAAATACTAAGCGCTTAAGAAAAATACTAACCTAAGTTAGGAAAAATACTAAGCAGCTTAAGAGAAATACAAAGCACCAACACTTAGTAAACAATTAGTAATCGATATTAAACACGAGAATATGATTGTAAAGTCTTTAGAGTTCCTTCCATTTCCCTGAGTTGTTCGACTGAATCAACGTCCCCAAAGTATGCGACATACATACTCCAAGCGTAGACGCAGGAACTTGGGCGAGTTTATTGAAGCTTCTCACTATCCAATATCTCGCTTCCATAAACCGCATTTAATAACATTTTAATGTACCCATTTGTCCTCTCTCTCGCTGGAGTATAGGCCGTCATGTGAGAATGTATAACTATCTGCTTTCAAAGCTCCCATGCTTTCGATGGTAAGTGCGGTTTCGAAAAGAACCCTCTCAGATTTAAAACAAAGATGGTTGCGTGCGAAGGGGAGAATACGAAATATGGAAGTGATTGACTTACCATTTCCTCAGCGCACCATGCTATACGCCCTTGTTTTATCGAGATGAGTAGTGAGTGTATAGTGTCTCGTTTCTTTATCCAAAACGCAGTAGGTGGGAAATGTTTGTTCGTAATGATGGGCATAAGAACAACTTCCAAATTTTGGAAAGATGTTACTACATCGGGTCATTAGTTTGAGGAAGTCATCGTGTGTGCTTTGCCGACAAAGAGGCAATACAAAAGGCCCGCGATGGATCCACGCCTTCTTGTACTTGACGGTGTCTTCTTCAGATCGGCAAAGATCATGACAAAGACGCCCATGACATCGCCACCACAAGATCTTTCCCACCACCAATGGGTATAATTCAGCGCGAGTTGTAACGCCATTCATTCTTCCAAACAATTTGTACTAGAAGATAAATAAACAAATTAGATAAATACTAAGCAAACAAGAGAAATACTAAGCTGTTAAGAGGAATACTAAAATGCTTAAGCGAAATATTAAGCAGTGAAGCCAAATACTAAGCAGATTAAGAGAAATACTAAGCGGTTAGTCTGATACTAAACAGCTTAAGAGAAATACTATGAAGATTGTTCTCACCGGCCCATTTAGACAGCTCAGAAGAAAATCGGAGTGCTTGCTTCTCCTTGTTCACCAGCCTCAACCTCGTGAGGGACGCTTGTTCTTAGGAATGAAATTTGTCCTCGCATGGTGTTCTACATTTTCTCATGTCGGACGCCTCGCATCAATCACGACGAGAGGGCCTTCTTTAGCTGGGCCTTCTTCAGCCGGGCCTTCTTCAAATGGGAGCTTCTTCACTGGGGCTTGTTTTAGTAGGGCCTTCTTCAAATGGGGCTTGTTCTGGGCCTTCTTCAAATGGGCTTCTTCAAATTGGGGGCTTCTTGGCTGGGGCTTCTTCGACGACCGCTTCTTCTGGCGGCTTCATTGTCAGCGGGATTTTGATGGAAACCATTTTTCGTCACAAGAATATGGGGAGAAGGTCTAGCCTTGGAGCTCACAAGATTCTACTTGTTGGGGAGTCAAGATATATATATAGCGGTGGGACCTTGACCCCTCTTGCGTGAGAGTGAGTTATATAGTACCACGATCGTAGAACAAACTTGTACCATTGACAATTCTACCTACTTTGTGCGTATGTGCAACATTTTTCACTCATTCAACAAAAATATGGAATTGACCTTATTGTGGGACATGAGATGAAGTGCTTGCATCTACTCATCAGCAGTCTTCGCTTCCAACGTGAAATTACTTTCTTTGTTAGTATGTGTTTATTATTTCCCCGTGAATCAGTATTACAAACACGTTGGACTTTTACGACTTTCTTAAAAGTCTCTTAGTATTGATCTTATCTCTTTATTATAGACTCAAACTCTTTAATATTATGCTTATCCCTTTAGTATCTTCTCGTAGTGTTTAAAATCCGACTTATCTGCTTAGTATCACGCTCTTTCATTTTAGTATTGTCTCACTTAGAGTTTCTTATCAATCAACAGGATCCTCTGGCCGAGAGCATGCCCTTAAACATTGAGAGTTCTTCTCAAACTCGAGATTGCGATGCTAGGTCGTCACTAACGATTTCTAACGCTGAACACTTCGGAATCGCTCGTGACCTTGCTATCAAAGGAAGTTTGATTTTACTTTCATAAAAATGACAGAGAAAGCGGTGACGCCGATGTGTCAAGGCGTGATCGCAATTGGAGGGTTCATGCTTCTCGAGAGGAAATATATGCATACCTTTAATAAGAGATATCGCTACACATGTGTGTATGATCGGACGAAGTTCTCACCCAAAGCATCCAAAAATGGGTTTGCAATCATGTGATCCGAGCTCAAGGATCGCCCCTTGTATTGGGTTGTGGACATTCAACGGGATATTTTATGCGAGCACATACAAAAATTATTTTTGTTTCCATGCTTGTGTTGTCGGCCTTCAAGTTGGGTTGCAGTCGCTGTTCATTGATGGAACATACATTTGCTTGGGAAATAATTTGGCATCTTGTTAGGAGGACGAAAGCAAAGACGCATACAATGACGGTGGTATCTTGAGTTGGCTGTTGTACATATGAAAACACTAGCCACAACCGGAGGACTTGCAACACGATAATAGGCCGATTAATGAATAGTTGGGTGTTGAATGTAAATATCTGTGATTGATGAATAGTTGGGTGTTGAATGTAAATATCTGTGATTCTAACCATTTTTTACAATACAAAATGTGACATATATATTTATAAAATGTTCACATGAATGATAGTAAACACCTGGTCAAAATAGCAAGCACTCAAAATCTTAAAGGGTTTGTCCTGATAATAAACACTTACGATAAGATACTAAAGCCTTAGAGGCGACTCAGGACACAGGCCGAAGAGGAGAAGTCAATCAGAGGGCATTTGCGCCATTTCACCAAGGGATGTGATCAGACGGTGATGCGGTAGTGAATAACCTATTTACTCCCAAGGGCAACATCGCCTTTTCTCATTTTAAACACCGCTGGCATCTGTTCGGACTAAAAAGTAAGTCCCTTGATAAAGGAGGGACTAAATAGGAATACTCAAACTTACAGGGATTTTTTATGGATTTCAGAAGTTTTGGGGGACTTTTCATTACTTTCCTCTAAATTTTATGATATATATTTTATTTTGATAAATATGAACAAATCATTTTTTTTTTTTTGGCTAGAAGCACGGTTTAAGCGTGTTTTGATTTCTCAACTTCTCTTTGTGAAAGGGAATTATGTAACCAACTTTTCTTATAAAAATTACTAAATTTATAAGTTAAATTAAATTTAATAGAATTTTTCAAAATATCATTGAAAGCCAGCCAAATAAAAATTTATATTTTGAGAAACTTACTAGTCATGGATTATAATTGGTATAGAGGCTATTATTGAGTCCATGGGAGTTGCAGAAAAAAAAAAAAAAATTTGTTGTAAATGGGGATAAACATGTTATAGGCGTGATTCAAACCCTCAATCTTTTTTTATAAAAGAAAATAAATTATTAATTTTTTTATAAAGATTGGTTTTATAAAAAATATTATATTAAAAAATAATGGAGCTTTCATCTCGTAAGGCTATATAGCCCTTAGTTTCCTTGTCTATCTAACCAAGAGAAGGTATGATGAACCCAAACGACTCCCGACTGGAGGCACCACGCCTCACGCCGGACTAACCACTGTCCCTCAATCACTTCCCTAGGTCTACCAAAAGACCCATTGTAACACCCCAATCCGGTTTGTAACCCTTATCTCTATTTTCTGAATAAATGAATGTGGTTTATCCACTTTATCAAAAAAAAAAAGTAGGTATTGCTCTCAAGGGTTATTACTATGTAGAAGGAGAGGGACACACCAAATAACTTTTTTCAATGATACGTCATTAAAGTAGGTTCTCCATCACAGGTTCAGCATATGAAGGTTAGCTGAAAGCATTAAAGGAAGGCTTGGAGCAATTGGTGCAAGAGGGGATTACAGAAGTTAATATCTATATGTATAGATAATATCGAGATAGTTAGGAGGTTCAGAGAGGGAGGTAGTGTTCCATGTGGAAGAACGAGAGACACTTGGGAGAGATGCAAAGGCCTACTCTCACATTTCACTGATTAGTAGATCCAATGTAGCCCAAGAGAAGGAAACGTGGCTTCAGATGGATTAGCCAAACTGGCTAGGACATGGAACTGGGAATCATATAGAAAACTTGAAGACATGCCAGAGATAATTAGGGAATTTTGTGATGTATTAGTGAGTAGTTTAAAAGTTATGTAAGGATGCTTAGTTTCAATGAAACTCTCTTCTGCAAAAAAAAAAGTAGGTTCTTTATCATCATTCACATTTATCAGCACAATTCAAAATAATATGGTAATATTCAAACCATCTTGTTTTCTTATACTACATAGAAGGTGAGGCCTACTCTCACATATCACTGAGATACAAAATTAAAGATAGACTCTCTTATGTTAACTGATATACTAAGTTATTAGAAATGTTCTTGCTAATTTTTTATTTTTCAAGTTATCAGAAATGTTATATTATTATGTATGATAGAATATGTTGTCGGTTAAAAATATCAAAACATGCATGACATGATCACAAGCGCTTGGATGAAGCTGAAATTAATATTATCATAACCACTTGGTCATCCGATTATGGAGAATAGCTTTCTAGAAGGCCCCAGAAGGTTCTAAAAACTTGTAATTGTCTCCTGTTTAGCACCTAGGTGTCTCCAAGTTGGCATGCAACTGTCTCCAGGTTTGCAACGGTCTCAAGAATATATAAGGAGGACCTCAGCTCACAATGAAGGTAATGAGTAATTGAGAGAGCTAGAGAACTCCACGGAGACTGATCGCCAACTTATGCATCACTTTCACTTGGAATCTTCTTTCTCTCTCTCTCTCTCTCTCTCTCTCTCTCTCTCTCTTTCTCTCTCCCCTCCTTACTTTCCCCTTTATTAGAAGTCTCTGAATTGAGCATCGGAGGCTACCCTGGGTATGAGCGCTTGGTTCTGCTCTCTCTGTAAATCCTTCTCCTAGAGAGGCACGATTTTTGAAGATCCAATCTATGGAGGAGATGTTGATCCTGTGAGCACGAAGGAGTTCATCCGAGAAGTCATCCACCACAGTTGATCTCTCCCTCAAAATCATTGAAGCTTCGTAACCATTACCAACCTTTCTTACTCGTTGATATAGATCTGTTCTGATCCCCAAGAGGAGCAGATCTCGGCATCAATAATTGGCGCCATCTGTGGATAAAATCAATGAAAAAACTGTGAAGATCTTAGAAATAGCAAGAGGCAAAAAGAGTTAGATCCCTAACCAATTGGACGACAACACCACAGAACGCAATGAAATCCAAGAAGTCGAAGGTATTCACAAGGAGCAACCTAAGGTTCTAGAAGGTGTTCCAGACTCAAGGTATTGAGTCCTTGAGGAGAGAATCGACGCACTCAATTGAGCCCGCTAACTCGCAAAGTAGCGGATGTCTCGGCTCCCATCTCCTATAAGAAATACTATGGAAGACTCATAAAACGATGGACGATGCTCTACTATACGTGCCGAAGAGCCTAAAGACAAGGCATGTGCTAGAAAAGAAGTGGAGGTTGCTTCACCAGTAGGGAGCTAAGGATCACCTCAACCTCAACCTCAACCTCAATCCGAGGAGTCCCTGAGACCTCAACATAAGGTCGTGTCCCGAGAAACCAGGGAATGACCAAGGTACATCCTCTATACGATCTTCTTTCATCATAGGGATCCTTGAGGCACCGCTCCCTACCAGATTCAAGATGCATCCATTAAATCCTAAAAAGACACCTCAAATTTGGTCGATCACTTGGAGTCTTTCAAGGTAATGATGTTTCTCCATGTAGCTTCAGACAACATCATGTGTCGAGCATTCCCAACAACTCTGCGAGGTGCGATGCAGATGTGGTTCACCAGTCTCCCCCTAGAGTCCGTCTCTTTATTTGAAGAGCTGAGCGAGCTCTTCGTCAAACATTTCATTAGTAGCAAGAAGTAGAGAGAAACTTCAACAATGATAATGGGAATAAACTAAAACTAAAGAGAGAGCCTTTATAGTTATATCCAACATTTCAGCATGAAAACGTTGGAGGTACATGACCTTAATCATACATTTGTTGTGGCTGCATTGATCGAAGGGTTGTGCCAATCTTCCTTCCAGTTCTTTCTCTTTAAGAAGCTGCTGAAAGACCTGACCGATCTTTTTACCATTGGTGAGATATAAATCAATATTAAGGAGATCCAAGCAACCAAAAGAGAAGAGATCAAACAATAAATCCCAAGAGAGAGTGCAACAAGAGCTGAGAACCTCATAAGCAGCTTAAGAAGCTGAGGTTCCAGCCTCAAGAGGTTTGTTAAAAGGAGGAGTCGGCTTGGTTCCACAACTATACCCCTCTGAATACCAACAAAGCTAAGATCCTCATGCAGATGCACAATGAGAGGATCGTTAAGTGACCGACAAAGACAAAATAAATTGGTGGTTGAAAGGACCCAAAGAAGTATTACAGATTCTATTAGGATTGGGGGCTATGATACCAATGACTTCATACAACTGAAAGACGAGATTGAGGATCTAATCCGACTAGGTCACCTCTCTTAGTATCTTTGAAGGGACCAGTAGAAGTAGAGTCCATCTTATCTTACAGAAAGGCGATCTCCTATGGGGGTTTAAATTGCTGGAGGTTAGGTCAGCAGAGACAAGAGTAGCTGGGCATGGAAAATTATGCTCGGATGTTTACTCGAGCAGAACAGCTAAGGATGGAACTGCGAGTTGAACAGTTGGTCACCTTTTCTGAGAAAAACCTTAAGGAGAGCTCGTCATCCTCCATGACGACACACTTTTGGTCACTATTACTATTGAGCGCGTGGACACACTCACAGAAGTGCACGTGTCATCAAAGTAATAATAATCGGTAAATACCGGGTCGAATCCATAGGAAGTGAGAGACTAAGTGAACTAAAACCTACTAAGGTGCTATACTACTTCAGAGATCAAGTCAAAGGTTGGTTAACTCGAATTTATATAAAATTAGGTGAATAATGGAGGGAGTAAAAGTGGGGACGACAATCAATGATGATGATCTAGGGTTGTGTGATATCCGGGCATGATAATGATTTTCTCTTGTGATTAATGTTGGTTTGTTGAGTTGGTTGGCAAGGGCTATTCAATGACACACTAGGGACTTCGTATGCATGTAGTGTAGATGCTGATTCCTCATTCCTGAGGAATATGCCTATTGTCTCGCCACATATCCCTATGGAGCGGAGTGAAACATTAGTGATCTCAGGAGGTGTCCTAACCATGGATGATTTGTGACATATTCCAATGCCTCTGTAAATGTCGGTTTGTCAAATCGACCTTCCACCTTGCAATGCATAGTCCGTCTACACTAACAATCATATGACTTGAAGCTAGCTAAGATATGTCATCATCTTCTGGATTGATGATTAACTAGATTCATATAAATACAAGAGTAGCTAAATGATTGTCGTTGCCTTATGGTTTAATGAAGAACTATGTCACAAGCACACCATGCTCAACCAACAAACCACATAATCACAAGATATGTAAGGTTTTCATGCCCATATCATCACACAACCCTAGAACATAATTATAGAAGAAAATCATGATGCTATTACTATTAAATCCAAAACATTCATACAAGTAAGCATTCATGTTTAATAATAAGGAACAAAGACAATATCAAAGGATGTTATATTAAAACCCTTTAAGGGACTGACCACTTATGTGGGAGCGGGACTTTAATAAGAAAATGGAAAAAATGGAATATATATAAAAAAAATGAATAAGCAAGAAATTAAAATCTTTTCCAAGGGAATGACTTTTGGATATGTTGGTGACACAGGAAATCACAAGAAAGCTTAACCAGGAAGAAAGGTAAGGGATCCACTTTCTTGATGGGGTAAAGTTAACCCTTTCCTTTGCAGTTTTTTTTGGATTCCATGAGTTAACCTTGAAGCCTTTCCATGGTTGGTTTTTTTTTATTTTCTATTAGTGATTAAATGCTTCATTTCCATGTCTGGACAAATGTTATGTTGACGGGTGGGACCGGAATTATACAACCCTCCAATGCCTTGGGTAAAGCATGTCCTTTGAATGAGAAAATCCAGTGGATAAGAAGTATGGTGTCATGGAGGTTAGCTTGACAATTTTATGTTATGACGTCCAGACTATTCATGAAATTATTTCCTATGTTTGATGCTTATGTTTGATGTTTAATACCCTCAGTGACTTTGTTATTTCAATATATTTTCTCTCACAGTTTATGTTTTTACTCACACAGTTCATGTTTACCTTACTGAGCTATTTCAGCTCACCGCTTTGTTTTTCTGATTTCCAACCCCAGGTGAACTAGAAGTCTAAGGAAGGAACTTGCATACTAGGACTCTTGACAACGCTTTCGAGTTTAAGTTTATGTTTTAGTATCTTGTTTATGTATAAGGGTTTGTAATATTATGTCTGGTGTCTTAAACTTCTAAACTCCTAAACTTTTGATCATTATGATCTTGGGAGATGTAATAAATTATGTAAGGATTATGTATGTTTAAGCTATGTTTTCAGATTAACGTACCCGATCTGGAGCTTCCGGATTTGGGGGTGTTACAAAGAGAGGATGCAGATCTTTGTTCTTACTGGATCTTCCCTCTTCACAAAGTGCTTTCACCCTCCGGATCGTCAGTTCTCGCTGTTGGTGAAGCCCTTCGAACATCCTTGAGTTGTCAGCTCCGGGCCACCGTAGTTACTTCTTAGAAACCGAGATAAAATGAGAAAACCCTAAGAACCATTTTTATAGCCTCGACCTACGACGCAACCTTCCTTAAGGAAGGTCACTTTGCAAAACTCCATAACCCGAGCGTATTCGTGTTTGCGACGCGTCCTTCCCAAGGGAAGGTCACGTCGCAAATTCTAAGCCTTTTTTAGTTTTTCCAGTCAGGAAGGAAGGTTACGTTGCGAACGCTCAGACTTATCTACAATAATAGTCAAGACGCATCCTTTACTATGGTAACTTCCTGGTGCAGCTTTGTATAGTTGTGGCTCGATTTGCTCTTTCTCCTAGGCTTCCTCCCACTCGTGTAGCTCGTCATGAAGGCCAAGAATTGACCTTTCCTGCATTGAACACAAATTTCCAGAATTAATGCCCATACTTATCGAAATCGTACAAATTACATATAATTCAAATGAGCTACACAAATTGTTCAATTTATCATAATTAGGACTAAACATGCACCATTTTCACTATAAATAAACATGCTTGGCCCTAACTAATTAGCATATAGAATGAAAATATATGTTAGCTCAGAGCGCTAACAATTGATGCACCCACAGGGTATGCAACGACTCACCCTCGAGTTTATGGGTTCGATCAAGTAGTAAAGTACCCTCAAATAGTGTAGCGGATTCCACATTGACTAGAATACTAGTACTAACTATCTTCTACTATCTAGCCTAAAAATATGGGAAGTGTTTGGTTGTCTGACTAATTATCCTAAAAAGGAACTAACACGAACAGTTGGTAGGTTGTGGACAGTCAGAGATAAAGCGTGGTACCTCGGATCACAATCCCCATGGGAATCCCTTGCTAAGATTTGATTTCCTAATATTAGCTATCCGTTGACTAGTTCTTGGAGAATTCGACAACTACACCTTCTAGATGTCGCACCCGATCTCTCGGTATGCTAATTGGACTCAATTACCTATGCCTAGCTGTGTCCTAAACGGAGAGAGATATGGGCTAATGCACTAATAGATACGCAGATTATAACCATAAATACCTATGTAGTTCGCTTAATATAACGAGGTGTTTGACCAGGGCTCATGCAATTCCAACCACATAAATCAAGAGCAAATACATGCAAAGATAACTCACAAGTCAATAAAGGAAAAACCAATAATAAAAGGAATTTAATAAAAAAATCACTCTAGGGTTCATATATCCAAGGCACCACAAAAGGGTTTAGCCTCTCATGTTAGCGAAAACCATAACAAAGATAATGGAGAAAGACATAATTGAGAACATGAGTCTCTCTCTTGCTTGATGTCTCCTCCACCTTCAATCTTCTCTTGAGACCCTAGCCATCGCACGGAAACCTGCCGAAGACTGATCCACCCAAAAGTTCCTTATTCAATTGCCTCGGTAGGTTTATATAGTCTCCAAAGTAACGGTGCACTGGTGTATGGATCCAATGCACATCCGTGCATGTATTCAACGATGTGGTTTGAAGTTAGAGAGGTACACAGGCAGATGCACGCCCGTGCATAGGTATGCTAAGGCCATGCACATCTTTGTGGACTCCTTTTTCAACTCATTTCATCCTGGTTTGTCTCGTTTCTCGTTTCTTTCACTCCAAGTACTTATTTTACATGCTCAATCACAAAACAAACCGAGGGGAGTACAAAAATAGAGAACTTGATGCAAGACAACGGGATAAGTGCATGCAAATATGATAGAAAAATATGTATAATTATGCACTTATTAACAATCACCAATTCTGAGGTCAAATATGTCGTCATCTACTGAAGCTTGGCCAATGTCATACTTTCAGGAAGACTCTATACTATTATAGGGATTGTCCGATCTAGCACTTACAAGCTGCAGACAAGAAGGGAAGGTTGCTTAAAAGGTCATTTTATGTCGTTCACTTGAGGCGTTATTATGATTGATTGCAATGAAATTATTTCTCCAAAAACAAACCACTATTATTGTGCATGCTTAACTAGGCAATCATTAAGGTCTCATACCAAAAGTCTTTGTCTGATAAGCAGGCTATTTGTCAGTGCTTGCATGAGCCTTTCATTCTTCTCAGGGCAGGAATTCTGTTCTTAGGAATCAAAACACCCTTATCTCCTTTTTAAAACACACAGAGGTTGATTACTAAAATTCTCAGATCCTCAACATAGATTCAGTCTTTCGAGATTATATCGCTCCCTTCCCCTTCTCAGGTATACAAAGGTTGGTTTTAAAAACTCTGAAGACTTCGATAAGAGCGACACGTTTCATGATTGCCCTTCTTAGGGTTGTATTTCTTTGTTGAATTTAGTCCTAAGGGATCAAGTCGCACTTGACTCCTTTCAAGGCATGCAGATGTTGATGCTAAAATCCTTAGGAATTCGACACAGATTTAGTCGCCAGGGGTCAAGTCATACTAGTTCCCTTTCAGGGCACACAAGTTGGTAAAGCAATTAGAACTTCGACACGGATTTAGTTGCCAAGGATCAGGTTACATTCATGTCCTTTTTTAGGGTACTCTGATGCTAACTACTAAAATCCTGCCAACCTCAACTCGAATGGTTCTCTTCAGGGATTGGCTATTCGATTCTTTTCAAAATCCCCTTTTCAGGGCATGAATTCAGTCCTAAGGGATCAAGTCACACCCATCCTCTTTAAGGGCATGCAAATGGTGACTAAAGATTTTGACACAAATTCAGTCGCCAGGGATCACTTCGCACCCGTCTCCTTTTAGGGCATGCAGATACTGACTACTAAAACCATGGCAAGCTTGACTCAGACGCCCCTCTTTAGGGCCTGACAATTCGGTTTTTTTTAGAGCGCTCTTTTTAGGGCATGGAACTAATCCATTATGGCGGAATCGTCACCCTATCGAGAGTATAAATGATGATTAGTAAAGCTATTCAATCTCTTATTTTTTGTCTTTTTAGAACCCAAAGAGAAAAGCAGAAGAAGCTGAGCACTCCGCTCTCTTTCTGATCACAAGATGCGAATTGTCATCTTTGAGTTCCGAGAACTATGTTATTAGTTCACCCTAATCCCGGTTGGACTTAGAAAAGTGAACTATGGAAGCCCAAAGGACTATTGAACTTAAAGTCTGTAGGGCATTATAGGAGCTAAGTCTAAAGGTTGACAGCTAAAAGGTGCGACATTTAGCAGTTTCCAAAGAGAAACAATTCAGAGAAAATAGATCATACAACAATGACACAAGTAAATAAAGAAAATATTTCTTTATTATAACTTTGTGAAAACATACATGAATAAAAGGTAAAAGGAAAAGGAAAATGTGCAAGGCTTATTCTTGAGGAACTTTGGGAGATGCCTTAATTTCGGCAAGGATAGATGTCATGACCTTGGTTGGAGTTGATGCCTCTGGTTCCACTAAAAGCGGACATCTTGGGTTTAACTACAACCTCAGCTTTGACTCGACCGACTTCATCAAAAGGGGAACATCCTACCTATTTTCTTATAAAGCCTTGCGATCTGTTCCCATTGCAAAAATATGCGAAGGCATTTCTTCCATTTAGCGATCTTCACTTGTAGAAATGTCCAAACAGAAGCCTTAGGAAAGGATGAATATATATCTCAAGAAACTATGGGTAGCCTACTAACTCGACATAGACACTTGTTTCCTAAAAGCCAACGGAAGAACCTCCATTACCTCAATTAAGAAAAACTGATAGTTTCCTTATATGACAACAAAGAAGAAAATAGAAATCATGGGAGTAAAACATTAGCTCTCTACAAGCCTTTTTTTAGGCAATTTTATAAACGTATTTCCCAAGAAAGTAATTTATTGAGATCCGAAGGCCTGAGAAACTCTCATAACAGATGCACCCGCAGATGGGTGACATGTGGGCCACTATCTCATAGACACTTCGGGATGATTCTATCAAGATCGACACCCACGATCTCCTCTGCTGAATTTTATCATAACTTTTCAAACAAGGATGCTTCAAAAGCTGAAATATTGTGTCCCTCAAGAGTTACGACCCTTAAATTAAGGTTGATACAGAACACCAAACTAGGTTAGCTTGATCACATATTAAAAAGCAGCTCGTAGACATGCATTAGAGAACTCCATCAAATTTGATCATGCCATCAACCAATATCAAACTATCCAAGGCGAGCCGAGCTGAAGACTGGTCGACCTAGAGAGTTGGGGAGCAAGTTTTATGGGGTGAAAATAACAAAAGACCCATGGCATGATTACAAACTCTCGGATGAAGGTTGAACTATCATCATAACCCCTAGTCATCTAACGGTGGAGAATAGCTTTCCAGAAGACCCTAGAAGGTTCTGAAAACTTATAATTAACTGTCTCTGCCCAGGTGTCTCCGAGTTGGCAATGAACTATCTCCTAGTTGCCCAACGGTCTCAGGACTATATAAGGAGGTCCTTGACTCACAACAAAGGTAACGAGTAACTGGACGAGCTAGAGAATTCCACAGAGACTGATCGCTAACTTGTGGATCACTCTCACATGGAATCCTCTCTCAATGTCAAACCTTTGGAGGAGATGTTGATCCTGTGAGCAGGAGGTAATTCATCCGAGAAGTCATCCATTATAGCTGATATTTGCCTCAAAATTATTGAAGCTACGCAACTATTTTTTTTAATTTTTATTTTTTGAAATTAGCTAACAAGCGACCCCACAAGGGATTCAAAGGACAGGCACAGCTGCACGGAGCAAGCTCAACGTGCTGTGCGCTAGGGAAGCTCAATGTGCGCACTGAGCCTCACCATACGTAGAGGAGGATTCTACCACAGAGCAAGCTCAACGTGCCGAACACCTCTAAATAGGGAACTTGTCACTATCTTGTGCGAGTAGAGGCTCGAACCGGAGACCACCCGTCTGACGCAAGGTAGTGGTACCGCTAGGCCAAGAGGCCTTTGGTAGCTTCACAAGCATTACCGAAATCTTTTACCGTATCTGTTTTGATCTCTAGGAGGAGCAGATCTTGGTATCCAAAAATTATGTCTAGTTAAAGTTTTTTGATAATTAGTTCAAACACAGAATAAGCCTTTTTTGGGGGAAATTTCACTAAACTACCCTATGGTTTGCCTCTTTATCAATTTGGTGTCTGTGGTTGGACATTGAGCACTTTAGTACCCTATGTTGTGCCCCATGAGCATATTGGTGCCAACTTGTTAAAATTGCAGATGTGACATAAAAAATATATAAAAAATGATATTTTTACCCCTTATATAAAAACATGATATCATCGGCGTACTAAATTGACATTTTTATATAAAGGTAAAAAAGTCATTTTATATTTGTTTTTTAATGCCACATCAATAATTTTAACATATTGGCACCAATATGCTCATGGGGCCCACAGGGTACTAAAGTGTTTAAAGTCAAATCACATGCACGAATTGATAAAGAGGCAAGTATAGGATAGTTTAGTGAAATTTCCGCATTTTTTTTTTGTAAATTTTAAATGTTCAAAATTTTATAGCATAAAACCTTGATAACTTAATATCTATTTTCTATTATATCAAACTTCATAAATAAACACTAGGAAAAGACAAAAGTCTTGTACTACAATCAAGAGGTTGGTTTACATCTCCTTTTTGTTTGCGTCCTATTACTATAACTGATCTAATTATATATCCACAAGAAATAAAAAAAGAAATTAGTCTTTCATTTGCAGCCATGCACTGCTGAGCATTACACACATTGAATTACAACCTTGTTGTAGAGTATCTTGGTACCAAAATTTAAGATTTGCTAGATTTCACTGGTGACAAAGAAACATGGGGCTTTTGCTAGTAGGGAAATAATTAGTATATACCTAGAAAAACTTGTTGCACATAATAGCTTCGTAAATATTATTTCAATATATACCAATGTGGTTAGCATTTCATATAATCTATACTATCAAATAAATAGACTAGGAAATACAAAAATTAAAATGTTCTTGATATATTCATAAAATTTATTTATTTATTTATTTTACAGATTATATTTTACTAAAAAAGGTATTTATTTTCTAATATTCAATAAAATGTATTCTATATTTTTAAATAAATTTTTATTATTTTGTAGCATACATTCTGATCACTAACAACCACTTGAACTGGTGTACAAGTAAATATCTTTTTAGAGGGGTATATAGGTAATTTTATCTGAACACAGGAAGAAAAAGAGTAATTACTAGCAATAAGGGCAGTACTAACTCCATTTAATACGATGGTTGACGAGGTGCAAGAATTTTTGTTTGCTCTTCCAAATTGAATATAAAAAAAAACAAGTTAGTAATCAAGATAAAGTTGATGAGAGAGAGAGAGAAAGAAGGGCCGAAGTGGGGCCCAGTCACACACACAACAAAAGCATCGTGTTTCCAGTGCAAAGGACAGGAAGGTAAAACTCATGCTCTTGACACGTGTACCTATTTTCTACCATTGGATTCAAATCCAACTGTGGTAGTGAACTAGTAGGAGTAGAAGAGCGAATAGATTTTTCCTTCCCATTTCTTTATTAGATAGTTTTACAATTATGCCCCAACCAAAATTATAATTATGTAGATTTTTTTAAAAATCATATTTACATGTTCCTGCAAAAATATTAATATTTATGTACATACCTATTTAGTTAGGAGTTGAAGTTATTAATTTATATGGTAATTAATTATCTATCTTTTAAATAGTGCCCAAATTATCTATAAATCTTTGGGGGTGTGTAGGGATGTAATATAATAGTATTTTGGGTGGAGAATAATGTTAAATAGTACCCGAATTAATAGGGAATTTACCCTTAATTTATTTGTATTTTAAGAATTTTTTCTTTTCTTTTAGTCTTTGATAACTCCACAAAAATGATACAAGATATTAGTGTCATATTTATTTATTTATTTTATTTTATAGAGCTAAAATATTTGTCTTTTTTTTTTTTTTTTTGACATGGGGATAAACCCCATTATCAGCCCAGGTGGGACAGGGCGAGAGAGGACTATCACGGGACCAACCCAAGCCCGACAAGCGGGACAACCCTAGGCCCGTGATTACCTCACCACACCCTGCTTTCACTCCGTCTCATGGGATTCGAACTTGCGTTCTCCTCCCATGAGCGGAGGACCCTTGCCGCTCGACCAAGTGGTCTTTGGCCGAGCTAAAATATTTGTCAAAATAGGTTGACTGACTTAGAAACTGAGTTTCAAAAGCCTTTTATAGACCGTTACGTTTTAGTTTTACAAAACAAAATGAATTTTCAAACACTATTATGGTCGTTGTCACCTATCTGTAAGATATGCACAATCACTTTAGAGTCATCAAAAACATAATAAATATTAAAAATAAAAAAAATTGACTCTTTAGCTGTATATATATTGAAATTTTATAAAGCCCAAATATAAATTTGACAGAGAGTGTAATTATGTAATTTTATATGGATATGAATGCAAATTTTCATTTTCTGTTCTGTGCTGTTTGCCCGAGGCCAATCCACTTCAGTGCATCATCTTTAGCACCAAAAACAAAAAGTAAATGGGGTTTCATTAGTTGTGGAGAGAGAGAGAGAGAAGAAGAAGAGAGGGTTTCATTAATGAGATTTGGGTTTTTGGCAGCAATGGTCGCAGAATCCATGGCGGCGTCGCAGAGGGTCTAATTCCATGTCTTAAATATACCACTGATCACTTACTAACTCACTCACTCCCTAGTCCCTCCCTCCATAGAAAGAGAAACAGGCTCTCAAAAGCATCGCTTATACACACCAACGTGCAGAAAGCTACTACTGTTCCTATACTCCCTCTCCTTTTTTGTCTACACAAAACCTAGTGCATAATACACCAGATCTGAATTATTAGGCCTATGGGTTATTGGGGAGCGGTGGTGAAGGAGCTGCCAGCTGGAGAATGGCGCGAGTAGAGGGGGAGGAGGAGCAAACACAAATTTCACAAGAAAGTATCTTTCTCTATAACCCCAGCAGCTTCCCCAGCAGCAGCAGCACAAGCAGGGCTTTTCAGCTATGGCAGCACCAGCAGCCGCCTCAACAGAACCACCAACGTCATCTCTATCCTTCTCCCGGACTCCTCTCCTTCGCCGCAGCAGCATCTGATTCTCACCAACGCAGCAGCAGCAGCAGCGGTATGAGCTGCCAGGACTGCGGCAACCAAGCCAAGAAAGACTGCGCACACAGTCGCTGCCGCACCTGCTGCAAGAGCCGTGGCTTCCCGTGCCCCACCCACGTCAAGAGCACCTGGGTTCCCGCCTCCAAGCGCCGCGACCGCGCGCACCCACCACCCTCCACCGCCGAGCCATCCAAGCGCCACAGGGAACTCCTCCCCATCACCACCACCACATCAGGTACCATCACTGTGACTCTATACTGTTCCACCGAATCCCTTGCGTGATCACAGATCCATCACCCACTTTCCCCGGCTTTAATCCATATGATTGATCTCCCAAACAGTAATCCCAACGCGTGATCTTTGAATAATGGTTGCCAGGAGAGGGGATCGAGACGACGCGGAGCTTCCCGGCAGAAGTCAGCTCTCCCGCTGTGTTCCGCTGCGTTCGCGTCAGCCCCATGGACGACGCCGAGGACGAGTTCGCTTACCAGACCGCTGTGCACATTGGCGGCCATGTCTTCAAGGGTATTCTCTACGACCAAGGCCCCGACGCCACTGATTCCTCCCCCCTCGTTCCTCCTCCACCTCTCGCTGGTATCTCTTCTACTTCGGCTGCCTTGCCTGCAGACCCTAGCTCCGTCTACTCTTATCCAGCTCCTCTCAATGCTTTCATGGCCAGCAATCAATTCTTTCACCACCATCCAAGACCTTGAGAATCTTCAGTCTTGTCTGGCTTTAGAATATGGTTTGCATGGCCTTACAAGTTCAAACCCCGAGAACTGCAAGCTTTAAACCATAACAAACCTTCTGCTTATCCGTTCCTCTTCGTCTCTATCCTTGTTTTACACGCATTTAGTATAATTTATGGGCGTAGATATCTATATTTGGCATGCCTTTCACTCGCATATGGTATTGATGGATGTGACTCCAGCCTGAAAACAAGAAGATTAGTCTAATGATATAAGGATGCTAGCTAGCTTTTTTTTCGCTTTCTGTTTTCTCACGCTAGAGTTCCAAGATTCAAAGAATGCTAGCTATTAGATCTGTTCACCATTCCCAATCCTTTCAAATGTCTCGGCGCCTCAAGTCTCTTGGTATTTTAAATACTATTTCTTCTCTTTCTGTTAGCAGTCATTCTCTCTCTATCTCCCCCCCCCCCCCCCCCCCCTTTTTTTTCCTTAATCAATGGCGTTTACTCAATCATTTTGCTTAACTTGCACTTGTAGTAAAATGTAGCCACAATATCATTACTGAAGAGCATGCATGCCGGACTAGGCAAGTTCCCAGATTTATGTATGTTTGCACTGGTTAATACCAACAGTTTAATCATCAACCTCCAGAGTTGTGTATTTTAATTTGTTTTTCCAGTTAACATTATTAATTTTCAGCACTGATTTCATTTTATAATAGGTATTTTTAGATTCATCACTTAATTTATTTGGCAGACAGAAGAATTACTTGACAATGCAATTACTTTTTTCTATTCTTATTTTCAAATCTGGTTATTATATTTAATGGCTTAAAGTTTCCAAACATCTCATCAACAATGTTATCTTTGTACTATTGCCTTCATTCTTAGACGTCACCTGAAAGTTGGGATTTGATGTTCTTGAAGTAACCTCACAGTGCATAAGCTGCATTATTAGACAATTGATCATTTTTATTAAGGTTTGATGTATGGTAATATAAGTAAATTAGATCCTTGAATCATGCATGGAGGAAGACTTGTGCTTCATTTGCATGCCACTGCAGTCTTAGATTAATCCTCTGGATTTTTGCTGGAATATGTTGATGCGAATAACTTGCTAATAATTATTGAAATTTTAATTTACCCATGCTATCAGCTTTATCCTATGTAGAGCTTCATCAGAAATTTCTGTTTATTTTTCTGTTTCTGTTCCAGCTGAATGCTTCTTCTGAGACATGTTTCATGTTGTTTTATTCTCACTTTTGTGAAAAAAATTTCATTCTTATTTTATACCACTGTTTCAATGTCAATACCTATTTGTTGTCTTTTGTATTGAATTATTGTTATCATCTGCCATTCATAAATGAGATTCTCAAATTGCCTGATTTTTCAGTGAATAAGCATGCAAGGTTCTCTACAAACCATTAAGTATTCAACTCCTAAAGATTTGATATTTGATTTTGTTTTTCAACTATGGCCCTAGAGAGACCAACCTTCGTAAGGAAAGTTGATAACTCATTTCCTCTCTCAAAGAGAGGTTGAGAGTTTGAATCACGCTTCTAGTGCCTTGTCCACATTTATCAGGAAAAAAAAACTATAGCCCTAGAGAGGAGACAATCTAAGTTAAAAGCATGGTGTTATTTAAATCTAATCAGATTTGTTTTGCTCTATGTATTACCAGTATATTGGAAGAACTTGGTCATTTTCCTTTCTAGCTGTTCATCTTTCTGCAATATTTACAGAAAGACTTGGGAGAAAGATGTGAAATATATATACACCAATATATTGATGATCTATGTGAGAAGTACTGCATGGAAGAGCATTTTCCCTTTACTAATCTTTGTAGTATGTCATGTTTAACTGACTATCTTTGTTTTACATAAAGCAAAACTAACTTCTGGATTCCTAGTACATGTATGCAGGAAGATTTTGTAAAATGGTAAGAGTGTTGTCTATGGAGGTGCTGAACTCAGGATATATCAGTGCTCCAACTTAATACCGTTTTATTCTTCACCCACCAACCAATAGTTGTGATATTCATCAATATAAAAGTATAAATCCTGGTGATTAAGGGTTAGTCTGAGTATCTACATAACTGTTATATTCATATTCTGAAGCTTTAGCCGGGTTATCTCTAACAAGAACAGGTACAATAATCCAGGGTTTTTGAGATCATCTGTGGGTTATTTTCTGTCTAGAGTGGGTAGTAGGTAACCTTCTTTTTAGAAATAAAAATAGGGACAAATAAGATAAGGTTTCCAAGGTCATGATTTCATGTATTTTGAGTTATTAATTATTTTACTTTATTTTATTTTCCTTTTGATAGTATAATTTTAGGTCAATAGTGTCTTGTTAAGTGTAATTCTTCTCTAAAACTGAAGTCTATTATCCAGGTTCTCTGAGATAAAAAATCTTTGGTTATCTAGCCCAATCTGTAAACATAACTTGAGTATTTTCTTTCTCTATTGCTCCTAATAGAAGGTATACCATTCTTAACAAAGTCTGGAGGCCAGTAGATCGCCAGCTCCAACTTCTTTCATCCTTAGCAGAGGGAGTTCATGGGTTTCAGTTTGAAGCCTAGGCTTGCAGCCTGTTGGAACTGTTTTGAACACAACTCTCAGCATGAAGTTTGGAATTTATTTATGCTTTCGTGAGTTGAGGGCTCTGTGCCTGTGTGTGCCAACCCAGGCACGTTGGCCAGCACGGCATGGCCCGCACAATTATTTGCCGATGTAGGAGATGAGGAAGAGTATTTTGTATGGAATTTCAAGAGGAAATTGTTGATATATTGTGAAGATTTCAAAGGGTTTTTTCTCATTCAAAAAAGGAGAGATCGGTAGCCATCACTTTCTTTCTCCAAACATAACATTAGGGCATATTTGACCCTTTACAACATAACTCTTAAAGTTCTACAATATTACAAACATGCCATTAACACATTAATATGAATTACTTCTAGCACTCCCCCTTAATTCATATTTTGTATTCCCAACAATTCTCTAAAGTATTGAAATTTGTTCCTTAGAAGAGCTTTAGTAAAACTATTGGCAACATGATCTTCGGTCTTGAGATATTTGATTTCAACTTTTTCATCTTCAATTGCATCTCTAATGAAGTGATGCTTGATAGCAATATGCTTTGTCCGGCTATGATATACCGGATTCTTTGCCATGTCGATCGTCGATTTGTTGTCACACATAAGTGGAGTTGCTTTCTTTTGTGGTTCACCAATGTCTTCCAAAATTCTTCTCAACCATATTGCTTGTGAGGTAGCCAATGAAGCGAACACATATTCGGCTTCGGCGGAGAAGAGTGTAGCCTTCTGTTGCTTCTTAGAAATCTATGAAAATACACCCGATCCAAGAGAGAACGCATAACCGGAAGTGTTTTTCATATCATCAATGCTTCCGGCATAATCACTATCACAAAATCCAACTAATTTGATAGGAACATGTCTCTCATAAAAGATGCCATAATCAACCGTACTTTGGATGTATCTCAATATCCTCTTTGCCGCCCCAAAGTGAATTTGACTTGGCTTGGCCATGAACCTTGCCAACAAATTTGTAGCAAACATAATATCCGGTCTTGTTGATCCCAAATATGATAAACTTCCAATCAAACTTCTATAGAGTGTGCCATCAACCTCCTTGGAGCCATCATCCTTGGAGTACTTTTCATTTACAATCATGGGAGTATCAACCGGCTTGCAATCCTTCATGTTGAATTTTTCAAGAAGACTTCTAGCATATTTCTTTTGAGAAATGAATATACCGTTCTCATTTTGGCTAACTTCAATTCCCAAGAAGTAATGTAGAAGACCCTAATCATTCATTTCATACTTGTTCATCATATCTCTTTTGAAATCTTCAATCATCTTCTCATCATTACCGGTGAACACCAAATCATCAACAAAAAGAGAAACAATGAGAGCATTGGATTTATCTTAAGTCTTTACATATAATGTTGACTCACTCTTGCTTCTTTGAAAATCATTTGCTTTAAAGTATGCATCAATTTTACTATACCATGCCCTTGGTGCTTGCTTTAAGCCATACAATGCCTTCTTCAACTTGTATACTTTTTCTTCTTCACCTTCAACAATGAAGCCTTGAGGTTGCTTTACAAATACCTCTTTTTTTACTTCACCGTTCAAGAATGCCGATTTCACATCAAGTTGATGCAAATGCCATCCCTTTTGAGCCGCCAAGCTAATGATAGCTCTAATTGTTTCAAGTCTTGCCATCGGAGCATAAGTTTTTTGAAAATCAATTCCGGGTTGTTGAGAATAACCTTTTGCAACCAATCTTGCCTTTCTTCTTTGAAGTGAGCCATCCCGGTTGAGCTTTGTCTTGAACACCTATTTTACACCAATAACATCTTTTTCTTTTGGTCTCTCCACCAACTCCCAAGTGTTGTTTTTCTCAATCACATCTATTTCTTCTTCTATGGCTTTCACCCATGTCTCTTCCTTAATTGCTTCTTCAAAGTTTCTTGGTTCCATCATACAAAAATTGCAACTTGCATACACCTCATTGATATGTCTCATTCTCCTTGGTGGTGAGCTTGAAGATGAGGAACTTGGACTTGATGGAGAGGTTGGTGACCTTTGAAGACTAGTATTTGGAGAAACTTGTGGAGCTTCATGAAAGTCTTCATGTTCTTGATTTTGCAACCCTTCTTGAGAAATAACAACTTGATTTTCTATCTTCTTCCCTTTCCAATCCCATGAAGCCTTCTCATCGAAGATAACATTTCTACAAATAATCACTGTATTCCTCTTCAAACCAAAGAGTATAACTTTTTGATTTTGAGCTATAGCCAACAAAGATGCATTTTTCACTAACTTCGTCAAGTTTGTCTCACTTGTTTTGGAACATGAGCATAACAAACACATCCAAATATCGGTGTGTTTGTTATTTGTCGGGCTTGTCTCGTTCACCAGGTCTTTTATCAATTTTTTCTTATTTTATTTTTTAAATAAAAATAGTTTTATACCAGCTATAATAAAATTGTTATATTTGAGTTTTATGAATTTTTAAGATTTTTTTTTGAAAATTTTATGGGATTTTTTTTTAGGATTTTTAGGAATGTTTTGGGTTTTTGAGAATTTTGGATTTTGAAATTTTCAGTGATTATTTTGGAAGTTTCTGAAAGTTTTGAGGAACCAAAGGGCTAGTAGTCTAGCGGTATATCATTCGGGTCCTGTGTGTTGGGGCATTCTCTTGGAAAAGTCCCGGATCAAATCCCCGATCCCGTAAATGGGGTGAGCAAGCTTGAGTTCCGCGCACGGTGAGAGGTATTTACTTCTCGGAGCCCACGGTCATGTCCCTAATTGTCCCGTGAGTGGAGTTCCTTATGGCCTTAGTCGCAAAAAGAAAGTTTTGAGGATTTATGGAAATTTTTTTGAGATTTTTTTGTGATTTGTTTTTGGATTTTTAATTTTTTTTTAGATATTTAAAGTTTTTTTTTTTAATTTGGTGAGTCAGTCCGCGGGTTAACCTGGCATGACATAGGCCATGTTTCATATTGGGCTTCCCCCAAAGTTGGCGGGTCATACTGGCCCAACATGACTGGTAGACGGATCATACCAGCACGGGCATGCATAGTGCTCGACCCGATTAACATGTTTATTTATACCTGGATGTAGTCTTGCATCTAATCACAAATTCATAGAGGGTGCAATCCGCACACTCTGGCCATTTACGATGACAAATGGGGTATTTATTGTTTTGAGTTTATTATTTAAATTATTTGAATTGGTTTTGAATTTTAAAATATAATATTTGTTAGATACTAAAAGAAACAGATAGGGGTGATGAGTGTTAATACACTAGTATAATTTACATAACTAATTTAAACTAAATGTTATTTTATTAAAGAATTTTAATTTTCCTAGCTGTACTTCAAATTTCATGCCACTTAAAAAAATAAAATAAAATTGAAACTGCATTTTAAGTGTCGTTATGTTATTTTCGTGGCTGTACTTGACATATTTTAAGATTTTAAAATTTAAAATTTTAAAAAAATCTAAATATAGGCTACAAGTTAATAAGAATAATCTTAACTAGATTAGATAAACATAAATAATTTACAGTACAAAATCTTATATTAAAGATTTTCTCTAATATGCACCCCTAGGATGGAGCTCTAGGTGGCTCCAATCTTGGTCTTCAAGAGGAGGAAGTGGAAGCAATTTGCTCAGGATGTTGACCAATTTATCTATTAAGGAAACATGAGACACCTTATGAGCACCATTTTGAAATTGTTTGCGGAAAAGTGGTATTCTAAAGGTTTTTTTTAATATTATGAAAAAAATTAATTACAAAAATAAGCATTTTAACTATTTTTTACCGAAATGCACATTTTGTACATAAGATGCGCATTTTGATATTTCTTTTTTAGTTTGTGGGTCTCATGTATTTAAATATTATAAAAAATAATAAATAAATTAATAAATGTTTCCGCACATGCACTTTGTGTTTTATTTATCGGGTCCCATCTTTTAAAATTATAAAAAGTAAAAAATAAGGTAAGATAGGATTTTATTTTTATAATATTCATTAGTGGCCCCACTTTTAAATATTATAAAAATTAGTTAATTAATTTTTTTGAAATTAACCAACAAGTTACACCCATCTTTGTTTTGTTTGCACTCTTTGCTACTACTATTTGTTTGAGTTTTAAGCTTTTGTTGAGCAAGTCTCTGACCATTTATAATTTACCAAACTGTAATATTATAATATTTTATAATTATTATAAATTATCAAAATAAGGTGGCAATTACATATATTATAAAAAGTTTGCAACAATTATAATGTTTAGACTACATTATGACCGACTACTTTGACCAGCAATATTGGGACAATTCAACGACCATGACCTTCATTTCAACATAATCCACAATGCTTTGGCTAACGACCTTCCCTTATATCTATTTCATTACGAATTCTCGTAGATTTTGGGCGCTCTGTGGATGGTCTTCTCATTGTAAGATCGGGACATAAACGTGGACCATTATAAGGGTTCCAGTAGCTCTCGTTTGACATTGGCTGAAATTCTTTATGATATACATTAAAAATTGTCTCAAGCCTATAAACATTGTCCATGTATTCCTGCCAATGTAGATAAATGTATGTGCATGCTGTAAGAATGTGGCGGCAAGGAAAATGAAGTGTTTGAAACCCGCCGCAATCACACCATCGTGCTCTCAGATCTATGCGGTAAGTACCAGCTATACCACCACATTGTGGTAGTGTCATTTCATCTACCATGAAAGAATTTTCATCACGATCAAATTGACGAACATGAATGTTGCATGCTGCTTGTTGGTTTTCTTGAATTATCTTCATTAGTGCTTCAGAGAATATTTGACCTGATGCGATCTGAGCTTGCGCCTGTGTACCTTTCCTTACAAACAACTCAGCTAGTCGAAAGTAAGTTAACTTAACCAAAGCTGTTATAGGAAGGTTCTTTGTCCTCTTTAGTACTGAATTAACACATTCGGCGAGTTTGGTAGTCATTTGACCATACATACTACCTTTGATGCCAAAGGCTTGAGCCCACTTCTCCCGTGGTATATTATCTAACCACCTCGTTGCCTCTATATTGTACTCTCGAAGTAAGCCATACTAGTAGTTAAAATCAGAAGTAGTTTTCAAATAACCTACATTAATAACCATAAGAAAGGTGAAACAACTTTAAAACATAATAACAATATGCACTTAAATTAATAAAATTTAAATTTATAACTTACCAATGTTAACAACTATCCATTGCATTTCTTTATTTTTGAACCGACGCATGAAGTTTGCAGAGATATGTCAAATGCAATAAACATGGTAGGCATGAGGAGGATTCATCCGACGACCAATTGCTCTGAATGCTCCTTTGATAGACTCATGACGATCAGATATAAAAATTATTCCTTCCTGTAGTGTCACGTTCACTCGTAAATGCTCTAGAAAGAAACACCATGCATCTAACGTCTCGCTTTCTACAATAGCAAACGCAATCGAAAGGATATTCTTATTACCATGTTGTGCAATTGCCATCAACAAAGTCCCTTTATATTTTTCATAAAGGTGGGTGCCGTCTATCTGCACTATTGGCTTGCAATATTTGAAAACCTCCATACATGAGGGGAAGCTCCGAATAAGCCCATGAAAAACATGAGTATCACGTACCAGGTGATTTCCATCATATGCCGGTTGAGTCTGGATATCAATTATTGTCCTGGAAAGAAACTGTTGTAATGCTGATAGAGAAAATCTTGTCATGGCCTAAAGAAATAGGTAGACGGTATTTGATATGTGAAACTTTTTGACCATCTACCATTCCTATATTTTTTCAATGATTCTCTTTAAATTTTCTAAGGAGATATCATTTTCTACATAAAAACAAGCTTGATCGTCGGAGAAAAATATGACAGTATCTTCGCTTGTAGTGATTGAACCATTGTAGTAAACCAAAACAAGTGATCTTTTCTGCCATTACTGAAGATAAAGAATTTTGAAATTAGAGAGTATATTTAAAGAGAGTAGGGTGAGAATAGAAATAGAGGAGTGTGATTAGGAAAAAAGAAACGAGGGAGAGAAATCAGGGTTTGGGGGTTTGTGTAGAAGAGAAGCAAAACATTACATCTATTTATAATAACATTAACAATAACAATTTAAAATGATAAATAAGCACATTCTCTCACCATACATGAATTATATAGTATTAATGACCCTACTTATCTACTTATAGTAATAACAAAGGTAAGAGTGTCCTCTTACCTATTCCAGTAGTCAAATTATACCAGTCTTGAGAGGTTTTCCACTTTCCCAACAGCTTCACAGTAGTCCTCTCTACTGCCTAGACTCCAATGTAGAAGATATGTTAGCCATGTGAGGTTGTGAACATGGATGAATGCTTAGATAGTAGGGATAGGGCTCTAGCTTACCAAGTATGTCCTTTGAACTGCAGCTCCAGGAGGTGAAAGTAGGTTCTACGGCTGCTTCAACCACTAGTAAGTCAATACTCTCCCCCTTGAGGACCTACACCTCCTTCTTCCTCCAATCTCTTTCAAACCTTCACAGTAGCTGCGCACCTAGCATATGAGAGGGCCTTTGATTTCCTCCAGGTTCCAAGAAGTTTTGAGTAGTAGGCCGAAATCTCTCAAGGACAGTGAGGGGGAAAAAAGAAAGCTTGTGTTGAAGAGAAGCAAAGAGATTCAAAGTTTGGTTGTAAGGATTGGAGAAGAATGCAAGGGAATTACAAAAGGTTATCTCCCTGAGGGTTTGGTACCAGGTTTTATGGAGGGAAAGAGGAGGCTACTTAGAGCTTTGCTTTTCCTTCTTTTTCCACTCCCTTTTTCAACCTTACGTATGGTTTTTCAGAAGCTATTAACTTAGCACATGGGGGCTATGAAAAATCAATACATGATGCGTTCACGAGAAAGCCATCAACCACAAATCCCTCCAAATAACAAGTCCCATGTTTTTTGTTGTTTAGTGTGTAGCTATTGGATCATGACCTCTTTGCTTGTAGTGTCACAAGAGCTCTTTTCCAACTCCCTTTTTCAACCTAAGGTATAGCTTTTTAGAAGCCATTAACTTAGCATATGGGGGCTATGGAAAAATCAATTTATGGTGCCTTCACGAGAAAGCCATCAACTACATATCCCTCCAAATAACAAGTCCCCATATTCTTTGTTGTTTAGTGTGTAGCTATTGGATCATGAGCTCTTTGCTTGTAGTGTCACAAGACTCACAATCTCTCCCCGTGAATCAACAGGCCTCAAATTGGAGTTTATAAGTTGGGTCTACCACCCTGTCATAGTCTTAGTTAGGGTTTACAACACTCTGTCATCTTCTCCTTCACGGGCTCTAAACTGGAGATGAAGAGATAGTGAGCATGCCCTCACAGGGTTGATAGAAGCCTTTGTCTCTTCTTCCCCCTTTTTTTTCTTTTCTTAGTGTGCTCTCACATCTTGGTTCACCTTTTGAAAAATAAAGTCCCGAATTCATGGTGTCAAGAGTGGGAGTTCACCTTTTTCGTTTAATATTTTTAGTTTCCTTTTAATATAATTATTTTCCACTTAATATTATACGTTTTTGTTTAATATTGAGAGTTACTGCTTAATTTATGGCTTTTCCGATTAAACCGTTTGGTTTCCGTTTAATATGCATGTTTACTACCCAAGACATTCGCGGGCGGCATGTTTACCAAGTTTCCGTTTAACAAACATTGTTTCCATTTAACAAAAATTGTTTCCGTTCAGCAAACAATGTATATAGTTTCTGCATGTTAGAAAGTATTAACGTTTAACACTCGTAGTAGTTGTTGATAGGAGAAGAAGAAAAATATTTCATTCATAAACGGTATGATTAAACAACACACTGCAAAAATAGAAAAGAAGACTGCGGAAGAACAACACAAGAAAGAAAGAAGAGAGAAAGGATGATGCAAACAAAGCAAGTAAAAATGAGAAGGGGGTCCAAAACCAACAACAGCATTTGTTCAGTTAGTATATTCAGCAGAGATACTAGGTGGGAGATACTGAAGGGCATCCTTGAACTCCACTGAAGTCAAGTCTAGCTTGGGATGACGACGAGAGATATCTTGGAAGATTTTGAAACCCTCTGCGACACATTTTCGCCCCTCCATGCAGACCAGGTCCTAGAATTCATTGGATTCCTTGAACTCGGAGACAGCACGGGAGGCGCTCTCATGCTCTCGGGCCAGGTTTATACTCCCCCACGGCATCCTCCCGGATCCTTTTGCGGGGACCTGTTATGCGGTAGGTGGCTCCTCCTCTTTCTCGGAGGCCTCTGCAACTTGTCGGAGTTCAGGGATCGGTGCCGGTGGAGGTTCTCCAGCAAGTTCCCTTAGCGATTTGCGCAGCGGGTGAGGATCCATTCGGGGAGATAGCTTGGGAACCCTGTAGAGGAAAGAGTGAGGCGAGTGTGGCCTCATCAATGGCTATTTAAAGAGCACGTAGGAGGGCGCACAAGGGATTCATGCGACGCTTCGGGTAGTAGACAATAGAAAGGAATGAATAAGGAAAATAAATACTATTTTGATGTCTTTTCCGAGTGAATTAAATTTGACTAGATAATTATTAAAAAAAATGATATCTCGTTTATTGGTTGTTGCCAACTGGCAATGACTCACATCTTCAAAAAATTTCTTGTGTTTGTTATGACAATAGAAAGGAATGAATATGAATTTTTTGAAGACTTGAGTCGTTGCCCAAAATCTTCAAGGATTCGTAATAAAATGGACATAAGGGAAGGTGGTCAGCCAAAGCGTTGTGGTTTATGTTTATGGACATAAGGGAAGGTCATAGTTATCGAAATTGTCCCAATGTAGATGGTCCAAGTAGTCGATCATAATGTAGCCTAAACATTATAATTGTTGCAAACTTTTTATAATATATGTATTTGCTACCTTATTTTGGTAAATTATAATAATTATAAAATATTATAATATCACATTTTGGTAAATTATAAATGGCTGGAGACTTGCTCAACAAAAGCTTAAAACTCCGACAAATATGGGGAGCAAAGAGTGCGAACAAAATGAAGATGAGCGTAGCGAAGACGATGAGATCGGATGTGGCGAAGACAACTAGGCCAAAAATTAATTAATTAATTAATTTACCAAAGGCCTCTTGACCTAGTGGTACCACTACCTTGCGTCAGATGGGTGGTCTCGGGTTTGAGCCATCATTCGGGACGTCTAATTCCAAGGCCCGCCCGTTGAATCTCTCATGGAGTCACTTGTTCGGCTATTTTAAAATACATATATATATATAAATTAATTTTTCATTAATATTAAAAAATAAAACCCACTAATTAAAAAACAAAACCCTATCTTGTGTTATTTATTGTATTTTTTATAATATAAAAAGGTGGACTCACAAATAAAAACAAACTCCACACTTAATTAATTTTTCAATTATTTTTATAATATTAAAAAACGTGGGACCCATGAACTAAAAAAAGAAAGACCAACATTAACAAAGTCTATGTTAGTTACCAACATTAACAAACTCTATGTTAGTTAATTTGTTTATTATTATTTTTATAATATTTAAATATATGGGACCCACAAACTAAAAAGGAAAAATCAGAATGTGCATCTTATGCATGAAATGCACATTTCGATTAAAAATAGTTAGAATCTTATTTTCGTAATTATTATTTTTTTACAATATTAAAAAAAAAGCCTATTCTAAAACAATGTGCTTCATTTGGGAATGAAAAATAGGACTAAAGCATAGATTCATGGCATCTACATCATCATAATAGATCACTAGTTGTTGAGAGAGAAAAATACCAAGTTTTATAATTAAAAGAGAAGAAATCCTAGGAGCTTAGTTGTATTTGTTGCAACTGAGTGATATTCAGCTTCAATAGAAGAGTGAACCACAATATGTTGCTTCTTGGAGCTTCATGAAATAGGTTTGCGACCGAGGTAACACAATAGGCATAGGTGGAATTGAAATCATTCTTGTTTTTTTTTTAATTAGTATTATTTTTATTTTTTTATTTTAAAGAAAGGAAATCTTTCTTGTTTCATGCACAATCTACTTCAGAATGTATAGAAAGATGAAGGGAAGTGCCTATAGAGAATAACACTATGATTCAGAATCCCCCAAAGATAGTTTAACAATCACTTAACAACATATCAATGGTCATCGGTAGGTCAATTTATAAATTGAGAAAATTTATTCATCGTAAAGGTAATATCGGGTTGTGAAAGTGATAAGTACTGGAGATTGGCAACAACAAACCGATACTTAAAGGGATCAGAGAGTGCCATGCAAGAATAAAGTGCAAGTATAGGGGTAGTGGCAAAGAGGTGTAGCAATAGCCTTTACATTAGTCATGCGTGTATGAGCAAGTAGCTTAGTAATATATTGCTGTTGAGACAAAAGTAGGCCTTGAGAATGGAAAACAACTTTAACTCCAAGAAAATAAGTTAATGGTTGAAGATCTTTGAGAGAGAATCGTTGAGCAAGGAGATGAATAAACTTTTGCACAACCACATTATTAATAATAATGTCATTCATATAGACTAGAAGATAAATCAAAATACTGTTATTAGTAAAAATAAATATGGAGGAGTTTCAATGAGAGTTAATAAGGCCAGAGGTGACAAGAAACTGATGTAACTCATAATACTACCAAGTATTAGGAGGTTGTTCAAGACCATAAATAACATTGCATAATTTGCAGACATCATGAAAATGATCATGATCAATAAAGCTTCTCTGGTTGTGACATAAATAGATCGTCAGAGAGGGTAACCTAGAGAAAGACATTATTTACAGCCAGTTGGCGAAGAGACTAACTACAGTTGACAGCAAGGCTGAGAACGAGATGAACAATGGTAGACTTGACAACTGGATTGTAAGTGTCATGTTAATAAACTCTAGGACATTGATGAAACCACTTGGTAACAAATTGATACTTGTCAACAAAATCAATACATAAATATTTGGCATGAAAAATCCACTTACAATTACCAAATTTTGCGCTGGGCCAAAGGGAACATGTTCCTAAGTCTCATTTTGAACAAGAGCATCATACTCCTTGATATGGGTAAATTTGGTTAGACACATGGCGACATCCTGGGCGCTTATCCAACTGGTACAGATCCTCACCTCAGATACCCCTTTAGACTAAAGGATATGGCATGGGGATAAGGTGTAAAGAAGATCACACCGAAAGATAAGTACGACAAAATCTCTAGAACGGAAGGGAGGGCGCCAAACCCACCAGAGAAATATAAGAAAGAGTAGGACAAAAAAGGAGGTAAGAAATTCTAAAAACTTGAACTCCTCTCCCAACTCCAAAGCTCTGACTGATTTGATCATCGGAGCTAAATCAGGGCACCAGGCTCGTCTCAACCAACTTTCTTTTCCCCTATGTAGGAACTCTGACGAGAGGGAGTCCTCTGTTGCCTTCTCCGGTACTGTCATCGTCCTCCTAAACAAACAAATCTTAACCGTTGGTCAGAGCCGGGTTCAATCCTAAGAAGGAACCGGTTTTTGCACCAACAGTTTGGCGCCGTCCGTAAGGATTGAACAAGAAGTCGTATGACCATGAGAAGATCTAAGAGCAACTAGGGACAAGAAGCGGAGAGTGGTGGAGCAACCAAACCTAATAGAGGTTACGAAGTAGGAGAGACTCCTCCAGACAAGCAGGCTCCTCCAGTTCAGCAAGCCCTTTGATAAGTGTTCAAATTGCTATATTTGATTATCATAATTATATGCATCTAGTATATGATCCTGATGATTTGGAGGCCGCCAGTACTTAAAATGTGTTATCTTTGTGAATCAGGTCCGATTGGGGTAACTCGATGAGAAAGGGATTTGAAGCAGATTCAGCAAAAGAAGGCTGAGAGAGGAACTAGACGGACCCGTCTGGCAACTGGCGGTCTCGTCTGTAACGAGAGAGATCTGCTGACTAAACCAGACGGGCGAAGAAAGCAGCCAGTTTACAAACCGTGTGGAGTAAAGGAACTAAATTCAGACACTAGACGGATCTGTCCAACTCACGGACGAGACCTTCTAATCAGGATGAAACAAAAGGGTTCAGACCTAATTCAGTAAACGAACCCATACGAATCATCAACAGGGTCATCAACAAGGTCGTATGTGAAATACACGGGGTCGTTCATTCGTATAAAACCAAATTTGAAGACATAGACAGACCCGTCTACTACCCGACGGTCCTGTCTATAATGGGCTCTCAAGGCAGTAATGTTAATATGTTGAGTCTAAGCGCCTCGTAAATTATATTCCAATCCTGATGGTGCTGAGGGCTATAAATATTGAAGATTAGGGTTTTGAAGGGGAGCTTCGAACTCCATTCACTACCCTTGCAGGCTCTTATCACCCATCATCACCACCATCCACCACGGAGATGGAATCAACTATCTTGAAATGGCACACCAGAGCAAGGAGTATTGCTAGACGACGACGGAGCATCAGGGGAGTATACGCAATGGTCCTCTCCAACAGCGTTCGGAACAACGTATCACTGTCTTATGTCTTTTACTGTAGTTTTTATTGTATTTGCTATGTGTTCCACTTTAATGTGGAACTAACCCTTCAGATACTTGGGTATTGATAAACTCGTGGGTTAAGTTTAATGTATGACAATGTCTCTTGCTTGTTTGATTAATTGATGTGGATTAAGATTTATTGAGTATATTCATTTCATTGAATGCTTACGTTGCGACAACCCTAGTATTCAACATATTTATACGAGGGAAGAAGCGAACACCTCCTTGTATTGGAACTACCTCAATAGAAAGGACTATAAATGTACTGAGAACTCAGACATTAAGGTGAGTAACTCTTTCATTTATCTTATTCCTGCATTTCTTCTAAGAAATAGGTTCCCTAAAATCCCACTCAATGTTAGTAATTCGGCTGCGATAGCGAGAGTGAAAGTGATATAGGAACCCTTTGTCCAATCCCATTTGATCAACAAGTAGGAGGTATTGTCTGTATCCTGTGTTAAGAAACCAAGAGGGATTTATACCCGAGTATCCCTTCTCCTAACTGATAATCCTTAAATTTCATCCCGCTCTTCACTTCATAGTGACTTCAGTTTCCTTGCCTTAATTTCAGCACTTAGATTAGTAAACATCACCACTCTGTTCAGGTTAAATAGTAGATAAATAGCCAGTACTAGTACTTTTTACAAGTCCCTGTGGATTCGATACCAGACTTCTTAGTCCATTATATTACTTGTCTGACCCGTGCACTTGTGGTAGTATGCATGAGAATTTGAATTTATCACCCTTCCTAACCAGCCCTACGCCAAAGATGCTGAGGGAAAACGCTACCTGACCCTGGAAAAGTGTCGAGCAACTTACCCAATCCTTTCAGGCAGTGCAATGTCACGTTTCCTAGGTTCCACCCCCTCCAAGCACTCCCCTACTATACTTCGGAAGAGGGGGAAGGTTCGACGCTCGCACCCACTGGCAGAGAAGTCTCAAGGAAGAACAACGAGGAGTTATCCCTCCTTTAGATAGTTCAGAACTGCCCCAGGCCTAATGACGACCTAGGAGCTCTTCCAGGACTCGACAATGCACCCTCTCTTGTGAGAGGAGGACTCAGCGATGCACTCCGTGCTACGGGAAGGTGGAGTATGTGAGACACATACCCTAGATAATCTCCACGTTCATTCAGGAGAACTTGGAAAAGCTCATTCCCGATAGCTTCCAATTGCTACCTATAGCTGCATACAACGGTATAACAAATCCATCTCGTCATATAGGACCCTTCCGCATAAAGATGTTGCTTCTAGGACGACCGACGCTCGCATGTGTCGAGCCTTCCTTGCCACGCTAGAAGGAGCGGCCCAGGATTGGTTCAATGACCTCTCTTCTAGCATCGTTCCTTCTTTCTAGGTGTTTACTGACCTCTTCCTCACTCGCTTTGCCAACAACGCAAAGAAGAAGAAAAGACATGCCACCCTGCTGAGGGTCAAACAATAGGAGGGAGAGAGCCACAAGGCATACCTCTACCGTTTTAACACAGAAATGCCTTACATTATCGACCTCAACCCCAGCTTGGCTGTCATCGCTCTGATGGAGGGACTCTATGACTCCCCTTTCTGCTTCTAACTTACCAAGAAGCAGCCGAGGAACATGCCCGATCTCCTAGCCCGCACACAGAAGTACATCAACTCTGAGGAGATCTACGCGGGCTAGAGAGAAGAGTGGAAGGAGTAGCCCACTCGAAAGGAAAAGCCTCGACGGAGCCCCCTGGAAAAACTTGAAGGGATGATCTTATACGAGAGGAGCCCCGGAGGGAAAAAGGCTCGACTCAAGGACCCTTTCCTAGACCCAAACAACAAAATCTTTATCCCCAGGATGCCCGCAGGACAAAGAGGGTGGCAAGATATATCCATTGGGCCCCTCTCAATGTACCTTGGGAGCATATCCTGATGCAGGTCCAAGTCCAAAAGATCCTTGCGTGTCCTGAGCCCTTGAAGACACCGACGTCTCGCAGGAATAACAAGTAACATTGCAACTTCCACCGAGGCCCGGATGTTGAGGATTGCATCTAGCTGAAAGATGCAATCAAGGATCTTATCTGACGGGGGCAACTCGGTAGATACCTTAGCCTTGGTTATGAGGGAGAAGGACCATCGTCCTCGAAGCACGATGAGACCGGAAGTGTCACGTCCTGACCCAAATCTTGGGCCTCGGGCATGTGAACAGATCGGCCATACCCAAGCGGAGACGAGCCCCACTTGAAAACAAGGCCTAGGTAATCATGTACACAAAACAGATAAGCAACGAAAAATCAAAATAAACATAATAAAATGATCAAAGTCTACAACGAAAGATAAGTCATAAGGATACATACAGCCTATAAATATCAAGGCTCTGCAAGGGTTCTACAAACATATTCTCACTCACAAATGAAATAGGAGGTTCGCAAACATCAACAACAGTCTCCCAGCCCACGTACTACTCCTGAGTCCGAGTCAGCTACTTCTCAGGATATGAAAAAGAAAGAAACAAGTGAATTAGCTTTCAGAAGGAAAGCTCAGCAAGCACCCCGCAGGGAATACAAGGAAGTTATATAATAAACAATAAGATAAGCCTAGAATGAACAAAGCAAATCAACCAACATGACTAAGACAAACAAGTGGGGACCACGCCCCCCACGCTAGCCAACATCTAGGATTCTCAAACCTACCAGAAGGGATTGTTAATGGTAGGGACTCCTAACCACAACTACAGTTTCAAGCTCTGAAAGAGTAATCCAAAGAAGACTCTCAAATATCCTCCGGTCAGTAACATCAACCTTAGCTGGAAACGACCATCCGGTCGGAAGTTAGTAGTGCCACCTCTCGTACTTGTCGACACGATCAGCGTATTGTCCTACTAATGGGCTGGACGGCAAGAGTATCCTCCCCTTAGTATAGACTATCAGAATGCCATGGTGCCTTCAGCCCTGAACGCCCCACCAGAGCCATGCTCCATTGAACCGGGCGGAAGAAATTATAAGAATAATTGACGTACACCTACCCGGCCAGCGCACAAGCTTATGTGTTTCCACGGCTACATGCCGGTCAACCGATAGGCATACTCAGCAATCACAAGAACACATAAATGAATACGAATATATCAACATGTATACACTATCATGGAAAATAAAAATCTAACAAAGCAGGAGAACATATATGTGTGCGCAAATCCAAACAATAACATGGTAACAACAAAACCAATAACACTCAAATAAAGAGTGGGAAGTAGGCAAGAGTAACTTACCTTTATCAGAGATCTACTCGATCGATCTGTTCCCCTCCTAACATGCCTTTAGGCTCTACATCGGTATCTGATAATATGACTTATATCAGTATGTTGTCACAAGCATAATCATCTCTTGTTCAATAGTAGTTTATGGGCTTAATCTATTCTAAGGCCCGGTTGGGTTCAACCACTTAAGGACCTATGTGTTCCTTATAGAAGACAGCTGGTGTCATTTTTCTTACTCAAAGCCCAACCCAACTTCATTGGGTTTGGGCTTAGTCAATCAACACTACCCCCCCAATATGGGCTTGGGTTATATATGAGCCTACTTATGTTTGCAACTATCTCTCTCTTCAACTAGTTTAAGCATGAAACCAAATCTCTAATCAACTGTTATACTAAAATAACCCTCATTATCCTGGTTTAGCACCCCATACTCATGTAAACTACTAGATTTGAGTTTTAGTGAGATGTGAACCTATTAAGCCATGTATGCAAGCCCGTGATCTTGCAACTATCATTAAACATCAATAGCCTGCCAAAGACCAATTTCAATCCATTTATTCATATCTATGGTCCTTATCCATTTTAATATCCATCCTAACCTCATGACATGCATGAGACTACCCCTTACAAGCATGCTCTCATATTGATAATCCCTTTGTAGTTGTATTTTCTCTAAGATCTCTGGGGCATTCATTCATTTATAAACCTCATGTGTAATCAACAGTTTATTTACCAAACACTTCATTGCTTCATGCTATATTTTGTAACTACTGTACTTAATTAACTAGTCTTCCTCTCTCTTCCAAGCTTTAGTGCATTTACTTGTGTATACATAGATGTAATAAGAGCACATAGACTCAACACCAAAAGCTCCATATGTTCAAGTCATGTAACAATGGAAGCCAATGCATGTTTAATCAGAAACCATAGACTATTAACATGTGTGTGCATGCATCCAACTCCTAACAATGCAGGATGAAATCAAGCCCTTATCTTTGATACCTGCAATTGTTTCTCCCCTTCAAACAAGGTTTATCAAACTCCATTACTCATCTACTTAACATCTAAAGGGAGCTTTCCATCTAATTAACCACACATGAATAACATAAACTAGTAAGCCATCTCCATATGTTCATATATGCAGGTATATCATACTGTGCTATTGCACAGGAGAGCAGAGACTCACCTAGATGGCGGTTTGAAGCTCCCCAGAGGCCCAGTCTGGTCGTTTGTCACTGGTGATGGTATCTACGTCTAAGCACGCATCCAACCTGTTAGCATACTTCAAGATAATGACATTGGTTCGTTGAGGATGTAGAATCGCTTTCCAGACCTGTAGCAACTCCTAGTGCCTCCGAGAAGGAAGGCCTGGCGACTGGAGGCACTCCTACTTCGCCTTTGATGGCTCACCTCCGCTGTTCCACTCTGATGAGCAACCCGCGACGCTCAGACGACTGCGTCCCGTTGCTATGGAACCTCCGTCGCTTGTGTTTGAATGGACCAGTGCCGCCACCTTCCTCTCTCTCTGTCTTTCACAAAGACGGAGAACTCTCGCCGCCGCCCTAAAGGGTATTGCTAGGGTTTGGGAATAGGTTAACGCCTTATAGAGGCTCGTGGGCGGATAAGGAATGAAGCGAGATCCCGTTGATGGAGGGATTGCACAGGATCGCATCTCCATCCCAACTGGCCGGCGCGTGATCCACTGAAGAGAAGACTGGATCGTGTGATCTGCACTGTAAAAAAGGGGCCAACCCTCTCACGCATCTATATTAACACGTCAAACATCCCACCTTATTTGAAGTCTCTCTAATATTATATATATATATATATATATATATATATATATATATATATATATATATATATATATATATACGAGGCTGATATAGTGCCGTCGCCGCACTTGCAGCCGGCCCGCCATATCTCATGTGATATCGGGCCGGGCCCCAGGCTGCTCGAGCCCAGGCCCGATCATGTAGAGATATGGCAGGCCGGCCATATCAGCCCTATATATATATATATATATATATATATATATATATATATATATATATATATATTGTTAAGTATCATCATCACATTCATCAATGTGCATGAATTGTATGAGATAAGTTCTTCCTTTTTGCAAAGAAACCCATTAGCCTTATTACTTTACATGTAAACCCCTGATCATTTGAATTTGAGAGAGAAGGCATGTTGCATTTTAGTCCGGATTTTCTAAATCATTTTATCTAGGTCATTAACAGCATCACCTTACCCTAATTATAACATTAAGTAATTAATCCTTCATTTTCATAGAATCCAATTAAGCCCGAGTTAGGGGAAATTTCGCTAATTAACCAAATAATTAGAGAATAATAAAAAAACTAATATTATAAAAATCCTTGGATTTTATAGGAAGGTAGAGTAACTACATCAGCAGTGGTCATGGATGTGGCTAAGAAAGGTAAGCATCTTGTAAGAGCTAGGCCCGAATAGGTTGGTCTGTCCAAGGCAGACAATCCATAAAGATACCTTGGGCAACACTGCCAATTATCTTCTCAAACAATGACGTCGGGGAGATTTGGCATCCCTATGATGATACCCTGGTTGTCACCATTACACAGGCTAACTTCGAGATGAGGAGGGTCCTGGTCGACAGCGGAAGCTCTGTCGATGTCATATTTTGGGATGCCTTCAAGAGGATGAGGCTCTGGGTGGACTAACTGCAGCCTGTGAAGGCCCCATTGGTGGGATTCTCTGGAGTATAAGTACAACCAGAGGGAGTACTAATACTCCTCGTCACAGTTGGAAGCTCGCACAAGCTATCAATAGTAATGACGATCTTTTTGGTCAGCCCTTGCCCGTCCAGCTACAACGTCATCCTCAGAAGGCCGACCGTCAATACTCTAAGGATGGTCGTCTCTACCTATCACCTCTTGTCGAAGTTCATGATCGAGAACGGCTGCGGAGAATTAAGAGGAGACCAACCGCTGACTCGACGATGTTACATTTCCCTCCTCAAGGGCAAGGGCCAAGCCAAAGGCGCAACCTTAGAGACCCGGGCTGCTGAGAAGCCCGACTCCAACCTGAGAACTTGGTCTGGTGGAAACATATCTTCCGAGAGAAAAAAGAGCCGGACGAGGAAGTTAGTCCCAAACAAGAAAGGTTATTATGTTGTAAAGGAGAGTTGCTTGGCGTGACACCTACCCCCTAGTAAACATGGATGGGTGGAACCTTAAACACCCTTATTATGCCAAGTATTTGCACTACTACTATCAGTAAAGTCAAAAATTACCCGCAAACCCCTTTTCTACGCTTCCTTGTTCAAAAGTCCCTTTAAGGCCGAGCTCCAATGCTTGTTCAAAAGTCCCTCTAAGATCTAAGCTCCAATGCTCAATCAAAAGTCCCTCTAAGGGCCGAGCTCCAATGCTTGTTCAAAAGTCCCTCTAAGGATGCTCCAATGCTTGTTCAAAAGTCCCTCTAAGCGCCAAGCTCCAGTGCTTGTTCAAAAGTCCCACTAAGGCGCGAGCTAATCACTTGTACTATACTACAAGCCCCTTCGGAAGGGTGTTTACGGGCAAGGCCGAGGGACCCTCCACGGATGACTCAACCTCGACGATTGACTACTGCAAGTTCTCTCAGAAGGAAGCCTGCGGGCAAGGCTAAGGGACCCTCCGTGGAGGGCTCGACCTCGATAATCAGCCTTTACAAACACTTTCAGAAGTGCGCCCTTGGGCATGGTTGAGGGACCCTCTACGGAGAGCTCAGCCTCGATGATTGGCTGCTACAAGCTCGCTAAAGTGATAGATGTTATCAAAGCGAGGGGCACTATCGAAACTATTTGTTAGGAAACTCAATTTGAAGACCCTGAGGTTAGATTGTTTAACTTAACTCGATTTAAATTTAAGTAGAAGATAAGGTTGTAATAAGCATCTGAAGGACCAAGGTAAGGAAAGGAACAAATGAGCCGGAAAAGGAGACCAAAATCTATCCTTGTCATTAACAAAGTATATATGAGATTAGACTTTTAGAGTGACTAACAAGGAAGGGAAAAGAGGTGCACAAGGAAATACATAACAAAATTAAGTAGAATTGATAAGCATTCAATTGATCATGTTTTTATATCGAATTCCTTGTACATTATTCATGAGATTTCGAGTAATTCTTGTCCATTGATACTTAATTAGTGTTACTTCTTATTTTCAGGGCACTAGAGAGCTTCGAGAGCGAAACAAAAGCAATACAGATCAAACCAAAGCTTATCTCAATTTCACTGAAGCCATACGGGTTAGCTTATGGCTGTAAGCGCCCGTATGAGGTAAAGCTACGGGCATGCTTACGGCCGTAAGCACCGGTATACAGACTTTGAGCACACCCTTCTCCAACATACAGAGAGCTACACAAGCAACCACACGGCCGTATCATCAATTGTGTAACTTGGGGAAAGGCTTATAAGAGCACCCGTATGCCTCATGCTCAGACGCGAGTTAACCCAATCTTATGTTAATTTGTGTCCGGATTTGACTGATTGGGTCAGTAATCATGTGGATTAACCTGAACCCTATAATAGCCGATTTACGGTTTAGAGACCAGGGGCTTTTGGAACCTTGAACATCATCATCCTCTTGAAGGCACCCAATCTTCTCTCCACCTAGGATATAAGGGTAACATTGAAGACTTTGGAGAAAAGAGAGGAAGGCAAGCATCAAAGGGACATCGCCAATGGTTATTGCCAACGGTGGAGGAAAAAGTGTTTCTTATTATGTTTCTTATCTTTTCCCTGGAGATTGTATTGGATTTGTGTTCCCCTTTAATGGGGAACTAACTTGTTAGATACTTGGGCATGATGAACCTCCGGATTTATGTTTAATTTTGCTTGTATGGATTTCTATAACTGAATGAATGATTTAATGTTTGAGAACATATTGAACGTATTATATGGTATTAATGCTTTACGTTGCGACAACCCCAAGTGTCAATCTAGATCTATAGAAGTTGTAGACAATAATGCTATTTCTATATAACCCTAGATCTACTTCAATAGGTGGGAGTTGTGAGCACGCCGAGAGATCAGGTGTTTAGGAGAGAGACTCTTTAAGATTGATTATTCCCACAACTCTTCCAAGATTATGTGTTCCATAGAACTACTCACGAGCGTAGATTAGTAACTCGCCTCGAAAGAGGGTGTGAAAATGTTGTAGAAATTCTTGGTCCATACCTTACATTTATCCATATGAAATCCATACTTGCCCGAATCTATAAATATCTAGAGGGGATTCATTGCCTGAGTATCTCCCTTCTTAGATTGGTTGTCATCACTATTTTCATCAAGTGTTCTTAAGCCATTTTCCATTCTAGTAATTAGATTAGAAAACTAACAACATTTGAATAGGCTGGGTAGCAGACGATTAGATATGATTAGTAGTGTAGGTCTCTGTGGGTTTGACATCCGACTTTTATAGTTCACTTTATTATTTGATAGAACCCGTGCACTTACGGTAATAGCATAAGCATAACACACGCATCAGGAATACCCTCTTCCTCAACCGGGGTAATCACTATCATTGTTATAACCTCAGCGAGGACCTCTCCGGTAGTTATACCCTTCCCTGGGACAACCCCCACTACGACTATCTCTTTGATAACATGCACAATGGACTCACTCACCACCTCAATAAGGGATCCCTCCGCCATAATGGGTAAAGAAACCACCTTAGTGACGGCGATCGAAGAAGTAGAAGTAGGATGGGAAGAGGCAGTCTCCATTAAACCCGAGGGGGAACCCAAGCAAGTCGAGGAAGAAGAGTAAGAACACTCGCTAGTGACCTTCCACTTCACCCTCAGTTTCAAGAAGATCTCCAGAGCCTTTGGTTATTCAAGGTTCATAAGGTCAGCGAATGTTCAAACCGAGTGATTGTTTGAAAAATATTAAATTGTGCTTGCCCCCCTTTTGGAAGCCCCCTTGGGCCTCTTCTAGCTCTTCCTCGAGTAGTTCCACCCGCTCCTCCAACTCTCCCACTCGTTCGTGTAGATGCGAGAGAAGCGTCGCTAGAGGCCAGATCTCCTAAGATCTTCTCATTCTCTCCCTTCAGCCCCTCTGTGGCTTCCTGGTCATGTTTGAGGAAAACATAGCTTGCTTCGAGGTATGCGATGAGTTTCTTCCTCTCCAACTCCAGACCCTCATCCTTAGATCTAAGACTGTCAATTTCGGAGGTCAAAGTGTCTGCTTGCTGCCAAAGTGCCTTACAATTATTTTCGGCCCCTTGCTTATGACCCTCTTTTCTAGCCCAAGAATCCTCGGTCTCAGATTTCTTTCCTTCAAGCACCTAGATTCTCTAGTTTAGGGAACCGACCTGATCCTCTAGGTTGCCGACCCTTGCCTCCAACCTTTTCCTCCCCTCCAAGGAAAGGGACAATGCCTTCTTGTCCCTTCTCCACTAGTTAAGGACTTGGGCTTTTCCATCCTCTACCGCTTGTACCTCCTTTTGTCAATCGGGCGACCTCGGCCTCGCTCTGCTTAAGAGCTCAATGTAGGGGTTTATGGATGCCACCTCCTCGCGGAGTAGTTGAGCAGCCTGGTCTATCCATAGGCTGGCCTGGATAGATAGAACAATGTTAAGGAAATGCCGAAGTATAAAAGGATGGAAAAAGGCTTAATGAGAGTCCGCTTATTGAAAGTTCCATGAGGGACAGGTGCCCTGCAACTTCATCCTGCACTTACAGAGCCTCGATTGTATATCCTCCGAATGGATAAGGACAAACGACTATGCTGCCGTGTTCACACTATCTCATAAGACCCCGTCTCGAGGTCATCCTTTTACGAACCTTGGCGGCCTTCCCCTGAGAAAGAGCCTCGGCTCCTGCCCCCTTAAAGACCTCGGTACCTCCATGAACAACTTGGTGGGGGGGGGGGGGGTCGGTTGATCTTGTTCTTCTAAGGAAACCATGTCCTCATCCCTCATCTCTGCTTCAAACTAAAGGTTGACTAGGTTTGACTCGGCAGATTGAGTAACGACCTGACCTGGCTCCAGCATGGGGGAAGGCGTGGCCTCCAGAGCTTGAACAACAGCTAGTTCGGTATCAGGATTCTTGTCACTGCGCATCGGGCTTTGGTCTCCTTGAGCTAAGGAATGCCATTCCTCCTTGACGAAGAACTATCCTTGGGAAGACCCCTCACCGGAGCTCCTCCTCTTTTTTCTTATGGACTCTTCAGTTCGGCGCGAGGACACTTCAACTTTCCTCTTTCGCCTTGAAGGCTCCCCTTCTTTCTTTGAGATCCCCTCGGTCTTCTTCTCCTTCTTTCTCCCTTGCCTTGAAGTGCGTTGAGGTTGTAAACTGAGCTAGAAGAGAGCGAGCAAGATCCTCTCCCTTCATCGGTTCACCTAACAAACCAAAGAAGACAAGATTAGTGCTGAGGCCAATTGCCGACTCATTGAAAGGCGAATACAAACAGGTCCTACCTACGGCTAAATATAGGCCACACTTTATAAAGTTCCTCCTCGACAAATACTTATCAAAATTAACCTTGGAGAAGCTTCGGAGAACCTCAAGTTGGTCATTCTCCTCGGTGGTCATCCCTCCCTTATAGACTATATCTACCTGAGGGATGTCCTACTTTGTCTAAACGCCCTACTCCAGCTCGCAAGAAATAAAGAAGAATTTGCTCTTCCATTTTTTAATAAAGGCGGGGACCGGAACTAAGAAGTGTCATTTTGAATGAGCCAAGAAGATGTATCAGTATGTGCCTGGGTGTTAACACAAGACAAAGAGGAGACAAAACCAATAGAGGGTTGTTCGGATGCCGAAATGACTCGGGACTATTACAAACTCGCAAAGCGATCTCCACGAATTAGGGGTTTTGGGAGGGACACAAATAGTGATGATCTAAAATCTTCCAGGCCAACCACTAACGCATCCTATTAAATGGCTATCTTAACCATTCTAAGAGGTGCACTTGCCCGCTATAAGGGGGTGGGAGCCTTACGGGAGAAGGGATGACAGGGAATATAGTAGTGATTGACTAAGGCTTGCACCTTGACTGGGGAAAAAATACTCATAAAAGCTTCAGACACAACCTTAAACAATCTAGAGGTTGAAGAAGGAGCCCTCAAAGACGAAGGATAGATCTCCATTACCTTGGACAATAATAGATACAGGCTTGAAAGAAAGAGATAAGAGTCTATTGCTCTCTCTCCTTTGAATCCTCGAAGGAGATTGCCCGAACGACTGTATCAAGTTCCATGGCCTAGATTGCCTCACGAAACAACGCATCGCCAGATACGAGACACCTAGACATCAAAAGTCGCGCCCATCATTACACTAATCTCTCCATGCCTTGCATTTCCAGATGAAATGCTTCGAAAAATGTGACGTAAAGCATAAAGGCGCCTGACAATAAATGTGACACATAAGCCAAGATAGACACCTACCTCGGTCCTGACTTGAATCCCTTTTGGCCCAAGCATGTTCTCCCGCTTCAAAGTCTCTTTAGAGGCCCCATAAGCACATCGGCTCCTTTGAAAGAACATCCTCGGACACGACCAAAGGACTTCAATGAAGACATGGCCTCAATGATCACCTGATGCAAGCTCTCACGAGGAATACCCAACTGCTCGGCCGACATCCCTCCTTAGGCCCCGGCCTGGATCAAAATAGGGTATACGTCCCCTAGAAGTCCTAAGGGTGAGGTTGACTCTCCCAACTTGTCTTAAGATCAGTCAGAGGAAAGACTAAACCACAACTGACATCCAAGAAACAAAGACACGAAAGAAAAACGTGAACCAAAATTCTCTCGTTTCATTAAAAATGTGTAGAAGACACTTTAGATAAAAAATGTGTAGAAGACACTTTAGATAAAACATCTTGACTTTTCAACTTAATATAATATATAGTTAAATAATTAAAATATAAGGTTAATGATGAAATTAGAGGGAGAAAGAAAATATTTAATAGATAAAGGAGGAAAATAAACAATGAATGGATTTTAGGAAATGTTTGAGTTTTAATTAAAAGTTTTGAGCTCAGTGTAATTAGTATTGAAGATAGGGGATAAATTGAAAATGTGACACAAAAATCTCATTCCACTGAGATTTCATTTTCATTCACACATGAGCTACTATAACCCACCGCCTGCCCATGGGTTTACATGAATTAACTTGAGAAGGCTTTCATATTTCACATTAATTCTCATCTCTTTCATTTCTCACATCTATCTCTCTCTCGGCTAGGGTTGCTTGAAGGTAAGATATATTGGTTTTGGCCACTATTGATTATTCTATTTTAGAGTTATATAGTAGTTGGATTAGCAGTGGTGATGTGTGATAGTTTTCATGAATTTATGATGCTAAGACTTTGTAAGCACTGATGGTGGTTTTATACTAATCAATGGAGAATTAATGATTATTTAAGGGGATAGAAGATGATTCAAGGATTGAAAGAGAGGGAAACTACTTGTATAATAATTTCGATTGGTTTGGAGCATGATGACGTTGTGATTTATTTGCTACTATTGAGTAGCTTGACATCTAATTAAATAACTAAATGTTTATTAGATCTCCATGAAGGAATGGTAATGCTAACTGATGTATTGAAAGCCTTATAATCAATTAATAAGCCTGCTAGGTCTTTGGGGATGGATTCATGTATTATAATGTTAATTATAGGGATTATGAATGATATATCTGATTAACTGTAAAGACTAAAGCTTTGTAATAGTTTGAGTTTGAATTGGATGTATTCTCATGTAAAGGACGCGATAAAGGCATTGAGGACTTGGTGGGAGAGCCGGATTTGTAATTAGTTATAACTAGGACTGTACAAAAAAACCGGTTAAACCGAAAACCGGACTGGACCCGTTTTTTTTGAACCGCCGGTCCGGTTCCAACCGGTTTTTCCTTTAACTTGTCCATTCCGATTCCGGAACCGGTTCCAGACCGGTCCGGTCCGGTTCCAGTTTTTGAAACCGCTGTCCAAACCGGACCAGACCGGTTCACATGTAACAGGTTTATATTTTTTATTTTTTTATTATTAGGGTTACTACTTATCATTTATTAGTTATCAACTTATCATTAATTGATTAATTCATTATGAGGCACTCAGACACAGACAGGAGACAAGTCAACTAGGGCTTATCGATTGGACTCATCTCCCTCCCAGTCCTCCCTCGCACATCGTGTCCGTCCAAGAGTCCAAGACTCATCTCCCTCCCGGCCGGTCCCAGACTCCCACAACAGGGCTATAGGCCACAGGCCACAGGCCACAGGCAGTCAGGCACAGCCGCACAGGCACAACTACAGCCCACAGCATAGAGCCACAGCCACATCAACGCCAACGAGAGGCGAGAGCAAAGCACAGTCCTCCAGATCTGAGATCCCAAGGTAGGGATCAGTTCCTTCTTCAGTTCTTCTATCTTAATCTCTCTCCTATGTGCTATTTTGAGTATTCTTGACATCATAGATTCCCAATCGCAGTCCTCCATCTTATCCTTGTCTTCTTTTTCTTCAGATCTTCTTCTTCACCTTTTGTGTGTGAGACCTTCTCCTCCAATGGTGGAACCAAAGGAGAAGGGAGGACTCGTCGGAGACTCGGAGCATTCCCTCGTTGTGGAAACTGAAACTCAAGTGATCGGCAGGAATCGCAACGTCTAGACCGAGTCCTTGGGAGGCGCAGGTGAGAATCGTGAGTCTTGAGATAGTTTATTTTCTTTTAAACTCTTTGTTCTGAACAAGCATGAAGTCTAATTTCTAAGTATTTCTAACTTCTAAGTTTCCAATTTCCATTGATTTGTATTGTGTGTGCTGGTAGCCTGGCAGTGCTGCTTGTGCTTGTGTGCTGTTGAGTGAATGAGTGTTTGTGTGTAGTGTGCACTGTGCAGAGCTGTTAAATTAATTTGTTATTGGGTAACATGGGAAGAAGGAATTTTTAATTTTATATCATAGCCTTCACAGTTCACAGAAATGCAGAATGACAGACTGCTTCAAAAGCTTGATTTTTCCCAATTTTGTGACTTAATATTATGTAGATTCTTTGTTTTTTAAGATTTTCTTGTGAGTTTAATGATCTTATTTACAAGACTGCTTTTTGCCTATAGAAATTGCTTATGTTATGGTTGCAAAAACTAACATTTAAGAGGACCTGGATTTGTGTAAATCTCCCTGTGATTCTTCTTCTCATTGTGGTCCTTGTTCAATTGCAATTCAGATCTTTTCTAAAAATTCATGTGGCTTGAAAGTGTTTTGATTTCTAAATGTTGCCAACACAACTGTTTAATTTGTTTGAATGAATGAGCCTTTTGTTAAGTAATGCAGCAATGCTTGTAAAGTACTAGGAGAATTCTAAATCTCTGATTAGAAATTACAAGTTTATGAAATCATTGAAATGCATTCTCTTGGATCTTATCACCTTTTCTTTTTTCTATCTTTTTCTATTCTCTCAATCATTAAAGAAAAGAATGGAATGCAGGCAATTGGTTGGAACTTGGAACTACATGTGTTATTGATTTGGTAGATTATTTTAGCCACAGCTCGAGCTTTGATAGACTATCACGAAGGAAAATTAGCACTGCACATCGGAGAGAATGAAGTGGTATCAAATTAAATTGCCTGAAGCAATGTGACATACCATCGATCATGATGACACCTTTTTTGTATTGACGATACTGATATTATTTCCTCTGAATGTATGCAGGAACTGTTGGGTGTGGACCCACTGCATAAATATCTAGGAGAGCTTGATGATGGACTTGGAGATGGTAAAAAAAATCTGCTGAAATGAAAAAGAAGGAGGAACTGGAGGAAAAGGCAAAGAAGTAGAAAAAGCCCATGTCTCGAACAAAATCATGGAAGGAAAAGGACACAGGTAAGAGAACCAAGTACACTTAAATCCAAGGCAAGGTAGGCCAAGGCAACAGTGTTTGGAAATTGTTTCTGGGGAAGAGTCGGAGAAGGAATTCATATTTTTGAGCCGCTATAAGGTAAGTGTAGGTAGGTTAAGCTAGTGATGTTAAACAAGCGCTTCTTGTGAGGCAACCCAAGTTTTAGAAAAAAATTTCAGTTTTTATTAGTTAGTTTAGTACTAGTTTAGGACCAATGAAATTCATAGCATCCTTGATCCCTCATGTTTTGCACAACTCCTCAATCTAATTTCAGTGGGGTGAATTTCAAAGTCCAAATTAAGGTTTTGATTGTAGAATGTATAGTGGTCATATAGCTATTTCTGAAATCCTTGATAAATTTTGATCTTTTGTAAGTCTCACAGAGGCCTACACGAGTGTTCACCATGAGTTTAAAAGAATAAGGAAGGGAAACCGCAGACAACCCATGATGTGTGCTCGCCCGCAAGTGTACGGGATCACTCAAGTAGTAAAGTACTCTCAGGGTAGGGTAGTCGAATCCACAAGTAAATGTAGAGCTAGTACTAATTTATCTTCTATTATCTAGCCTAAAATATTTTTGGTGTTTATGTAATCCTAACTAAGTAATCTAAAGAAGAACTAAAGTTAAAGTGAACAGTTGGCAAATCAAGGGGTTTATCAATCAAGAGGACATGGCACCCCGAATCTCTATTCCCTTAAGAATCCCTTGCTCCACTCAATTCCTAATACTGACTATCTAATTGATATATTCTCTGACTATGGAGAAATCTAAATTACTTTGATCACAATCTCTCGTGCAGCCAAACCCTAGTCTCATAAACAACTTTGCCATACGACTGCATTATTATTATTTAGTGTTTGTGGTTCCCACTATTAGCTTTTACTCTAATCCGGAGAATGTGTTGTGAAATCACTGCGATCACCCGATCTCTCAGCATGCGTGCACCCCCTATTAGCTATGCCCGGATCTAGCTTGACCGAGATCTCTCTTCATGCATCAAGCAACTCTAATTATGTGATCGACACTTTTGCACTAACAAATCACAAGCATTTAGCACACATATATAGAAAATCCACAAGAATATTCAAAAAGAAAAACCTAATATTAAATAAAGGAAAAGAGTCACAAGTTCATCTAAGGGTTTAAGGACCGGAGGTACCACAGAAGGTTTAGCGTCTCATACTGATAGATTTCATCACAAAAGCTAAGAGGAGGACCTAAATAAAGATCATAAACTCCTTGGACTGATGTCTCCTCTGCCTTTAATCCCTTCTTTGGAACACTAGCTGACGGCCAAAGAACCTCCAAAACTTGATCTGCCAAAACTCCCTTGTAAATTAGATCCGATGGCCTTTTATAGCATCAATTTTACATCACACAAAAGTGTAGACCTCGTGTATATTGTCTGGAATCATTTAGAATTTAATCGACGTGGTTTATGCTCATCCCAAGAGGTAAACGGTCACATGCCCTTGTCTGAGTAAATCTGGGCCTGATCGTAGGCTTTATCGATTCATTCGTGTTTTTTGATTGACATGCCTGTGACACACTCGTATAGAGGCTTTGTCACTCTATGTAAAAGGGTGTTCCCTGCTCTTTGCATTTAAAATTTTTCCCATTTTCACTTCTCTTCTCCCGGGTACCTATTTACCTGTCCAATGAAGACATAATATCCAACAAAGCACAAAGATAGAGAAAATTGTGCAAAAAGATAGACAAGTGCATGCGATTATGATATGAAAATATATATGATTATACACACATCAAATAGCCCCCCACTTAAACCTTCGCTTGTCCTCAAGCAAAGAAAATATGATCCACAAGAAAGAAGATGAGTGCAAGATCTTCGACCTCAAAATAGTTGGGAGTCCCTCCGATGCCAGGGAAAGCACAGTGTTGAGCGCCATGACAGTTTTTACGGAAAATAGGTCTTACTTGATGACACAAGCACTGTTCGATATTAAAGACAGCCGAATGGCATTGAGGGTTGGAGAAGAAGCAGTGGTCTTCAAACTCAAGGATGCATGCGACACCCCATAGAGCTCGATAACACTTTTTATTTCATTGATCACCTTGATGACTATGTTTTTAAATTTATGTAGGATGAACTACTGAAGGACCAACTAGATGACCTGTTCAAGGATGCACCACCCTAGGAAGACTCTGATCAAGAAAGAAAGGGAGGAACAAGCAAAACCGATGACTTGAGCCAAAAGAAAAAAGAAAGAAAGAAAGAAAGAAAGCATGGTGGCGAAAATTTTGAAAAAGGGGAAGAGAATCATGCTCTCCCCCCAGCAACCCCACGACCGGGACCACTTAAGAAAAATTCCTGTGAGTATGAATTTATCGCTTTCTTAAGTATACAATTTGCAGATGGTGATCCTCCTGACGGGGAAGGCGAGAGACTCAATCTTTTTGTGCCTCCCTAAGCTTAACAAGCAGGTCAAGCTAGTGACATTAAGCATGCGCTTCTTGGGAGGCAACCCAATCTAGGTTAGTTTCTAGTTATCGTCTTCAGTTTTATTAGAGATAACAACTGTGGTAAAATTCTCCAATCTGATGATATCTCAATAATTTTTGCCTCATGCATACTTAACAATTAATTCTTTGTTTCTGGAGTTACTAATACACAGGTCCAAGGGGAACTAATAGAAAGAAGGATAAAAACAGCAAGACAGAGATGTGCATAGTCGTAGTTGAATTGTGCACGGTCGTGCAGAATACCGTGCACATCTCGGGATTTTCCTCTCAAAAAGGCTACTACGCCGCCCGGCCTTGCAAGGGATTTGTACGGGCGTGCAACGCGGGGCGGCGAACACAACGACTTCCAGGCCTGTGTATATCACGAAAAAGAAAGACACATGTAGTTGAATTGTGCACGGGCGTGCACTATGAGGCAGCGAAACAAGGAAGACACACGGCCTTCCGCACACCCTTACACAAAACAATTTTGGCTTTTAGACCCTAAATCGCATGACATCGATCGAGAGGATACTGGAGATGACTTCGACAACACCGAGAAGGAGGACGATTTCGACATCTGAGCATCATCTTCATTCTTACTTTTTTTATTTACCACTTTTGTATTTTCTTTTTAGTTGAGTCAGTTTGTTAAAAAAGGGTTTAGTCTTTCTATATGCTATGGAGCTTCACCTTTTTATGCCTTCAATGTTCTCAGGAAAGTTGAAATTCACATGAAAGGAAACACAACGAAAGGAACAGACACATCACGCTACACACTGAGATAAGTCCACTTTCTCTCTCCTATCTCATTTTCATATGTCATATTCTTCTTATTACATATATTGCGTGTATTGGGGACAATGCACAATTTATGTGTGGGGGAGGGATTAATCATCGGAAATTATATTGTTTATGATAAGTGTTGATTTAGGATGATCTATGAGCAAATTAATGGGAGTCCTCTTTTGTGTCTAGGTCAGCATTAGTGTTGGGGTCTAATTTTTTCAAAAAGTATGCTATCTAGTTTTGCCTTTACCAGATACCTTACATAAATTTGAGCACAAACCCTGACTATGCTGTCACTTGCCTGTTTTGTTTGGATTCTGCCTAGTTTATGACTACTAGTTTAGGTTGTTTATGATTAAAAATAATGTGTTTATCTTTAATAGTGAACAAATCCAGAAAGTCAGATCCCTTCTGGATGGCCTACCGGTCGGCAAGTTGGATTCATTAGGAATGCCCTACGGGAAAAGATGGTAGAAAGAGCTATCACCTTTGAAGTGTGAAAGCCGATCTTGAGTAGTCGGATCTGGGGCATCACAAATGTCCACTTTATGATTTATGGGGGAAATGGTTATCTCATTGGATGTATGTAGCTACTACCCAACTAGAAGTGGCGAAAAGGAGTCTGCTTTAGAAAATAAGGTCTATAACCAGTAGAGTCATGCTTGAGTACGGGTGTAAACGAGCAGAGCTGCTTGTGAGCTACTCGAGATCGGCTCGGATAATGCTCGAATTCGACTCGATTCGCAAGCCAAGCTCGAGCTCGAGCTACTCGAGTAGTTTGTCGAGCTGAGCTCGAGCAACAAAATGCTCAGCTCGATATGTTCGAGAGCCTAATCAAGCTTTATATATATATATATATAATATTATAATTTTTTTATACATTATAACATTAACCTTTATTTTCTCTTAAATTACATCTTTACCCTAACTATATATACATATTACAAAAACCTAAATCTAAAAGTGATCAAGTAACAGCCACCAGGATCATAGAACTCACTGGGAGCCTTCTTCTCATTTTTCGCGGACTCGCGGCTGCATCGTTCTCCACCACGCTTGAGAGGCATCGTCCTCCACCACGCTCGCGGTGGCATCCTTCGCCGCGGTATCGTCCCCCGCCTTCTTTCTCTCTATCTCTCTGAGTTATCCTCTCCTCGCATCCAAGAGCTCTCAAACCCTAGCTTGATCCCATCCAAGGAGAGCTCTAGGTGATGCTCCCCCGCCTTGATAGTTGATTCTCTTTATTTCTATGGATTTTTGGTTGAGTTCTTCATTCCTCTTTGATTCGTCGTTTCACGTTTGTGTTTTGTTTTTTTTTTATTTTTCAATTTTTTTCACAATGTTGCTTTGCTTTATGTGATCTTTGTTCATTATCTGAATATTTTTGGTGAATATCAATCATGTTACTGAGGAAGAACTTGCTCGCTTATTTGGTCAATTGGTCGTTGTGGACTAGTAAGTTTATTTGATTGCAAACCCTTAAGCTGAAGTAGGTTGTCATGATATTTGTTTTTAATCTTGAAAGCAGTACTGATACATTATCTGTAAGAAGGCTGGTATGTGTCTTAATATGTATGTTTGGGATGTTGCCATTTCTTGGTGGTGTTATGGTTATTATTTTTTGGAATTTGCTTCGTTATTAGTATTTCCTGTTATGACATTTTATTCATTAATTTTTGGGATTGTATGAATTCAAGAATCCTTGATGTATAAAATTGTTTTTCCATTGAGCTTATGCTTTTGCATATGTTTGTTATGATTCAAGTGATGCAAGTAAATGCAAGTAGGGTCTTGAGAAACTTGATAGAATATCGATTCCCATCCTCATGCTTCATCTTTTATACAAAGATGTAGATACATAAATAGTTCAGAGGCAGATAATATTTTAGTTGTTATGAAGTGGTCTTTGGTGATGTTAGAACTTGAATCTATTTGTATCATTTTGGTGTTTTGTCTGCAATTCTTAGCTTTTAGGTGTCTCTCTGTTGTGTGTTTCTTAAGTTGCTAATCTAGGAATCTGGTGTAAATGAACTGAAATGAGTGGAAGCATTTTAGTTTGTACTGATCATGAGACACTTTTTAAGTGACTTCATTAGGTTATTTTGAAGCTAATCGCAAGATAAAAATGACTAATTGCAAATAGCTGAAACTGAGAGGGCACAACAAACAATGAACATGTTACCAGCCACAACAACAAGTGTAGAAGTATATGATCTAATGCCTCCATTTGATTCTAGGAACTTCCTTCAAGTGAGCTTAATAGATCGCAATCGCCATTAGTCTCACTGGTAACACTCTTGAATACTCAAGTGATCTATATATATAATGTTTTAACCATCAACTTGAGCTATGTTAAGATAAGGTGATGGAAGGAGGGAGATTGAGGATGGCTAATGCTGAAGTCTGTTTCTTATGAACATTATATGACTTGGTTGTATTTTGTAATAAGACATTCCTTATGTTATTACAAAAATGACTAATTGTAAATAGCTGAAACTGAGAGGGCACAACAAACAATGAACATGTTACCAGCCACAACAACAAGTGCAGAAGTATATTATCTCATGCCTCCATTTGATTCTAGGAACTTCCTTCAAGTGAGCTTAATGGATCACAATCGCCATTAGTCTCACTGGCAACACTCTTGAATACTCAAGTAATCTATATATATAATGTTTTAACTATCAACTTGATCTATGTTAAGATAAGGTGATGGAAGGAGGGAGATTGAGGATGGCTAATGCTGAAGTCTATTTCTTATGAACATTATATGACTTGGTTGTATTTTGTAATAAGACATTCCTTATGTTATTAAGTATTAAAAAGACATCAGAATTTTTTTATGCTGGAAAACCATTTTTTTTTCTTTTTTCCTGCTATATGATTTGGTTGTATTTTGACTAAATTGTCTTTTAACTTCATATGATTTTATTTCATACTTGTTGTAATAAAATTTATCAGTGTTCTTTTTCATCTTACAGAAAGATGACAAGGTCAAAGAAATTATTCTTCCTATCGAGTCTTGAAGAGCTAAGCTTGAGTTGATAGAATGATAGGTGAAATAAACTTATGTTATGTACAATATTTCTTCTCTTTAAGTTATGTATAATAGCTAATAATCCTATAACCTTTTATGCAGGAGCTTTTGAGGCGAGAAGTTAGTAAGCTGTGATTGCGAGCAATAGCATTCTACTTGTTGTAAATAAATAGATGTGTTTTGGTTGGAGCATTTTTAAGTTTAAATCTATGTTTTAAATAAATAGATGTGAGCATTCTCTTTCTTGTTGTAATTAAAAAGATTTGTTATCAATAAATAGATGTGAGCATTCTACTTGTGAAATTGTAAATACTATTTAGTGTTCTTGGTTGGGGTTTTTTTAAGTATATATATATTTTTCATTACTTTTTAAATCTTTTTAAAATAATTTGGTCAATGTGGTCACTAGCCGAGCTCGAGTAGCTCAAATGATACACGAGCCGAGCTTTACGAGCTTGAGCAATTCGAGCTTCACAAGTTTGATTTATTGGTAATTCGAGCTTCACGAGCCGAGCTTGAGTAGCTCGATTAATACACGAGTCCTGCTTGAGCAAGAAAATTAAGGCTCGAACGAGCTCGAGTCGAGCTTCGAGCCTCGAGCTTTATTCACGAGCCGAGCTTGAGCATGCTAGTATTCGGCTCGGCTCGGCTCGTTTACACCCCTATGCTTGAGTTAGTAAGGAGCACCATGGAAAGGGTTACACACACACACACACACACACACACACACACACACACACACACACACACACACACACACGTAGGGGATTTGAGTACAAGGCAATACCTATTTTCTATAAAAAAAACTATTTATAGCACTCAATATATTGTGTTTCCCGGGGCACCAGAGGGACTCCCAACTATTTTGAGATCAGAAATTTTAAACTTATCTATTTTTCTTAATACGCTTCCTTTGTTTGAGGAAAAGCAAAAGCTCAAGTGTGGGGGTATGATAAGTGCACAATTATACATATATCTCTATTATATTTGCATGTACTTATCTCGTTGTTTCGCATCAATCCCTCTACTTTTGTGCTTCTCTGGGGTTGTTTTGTGATTTAGTAGGTTAAATAGGTACTCGGAGTGAAAGGAACTAGAAATGGGGCAAACTAGGACGAAACAAGCTGATGGAGCCCCTCACAGAGATGTGTATGGCCTTAGTAGAGATGTGCACCGTCGTGCACACTCCCGTGTACCTCTCTATCTTAAAAGCGTGGAGATCGATCATGAGAGTTGGCACGAGAATGCATTAGATACACATACCCGTGCCAAATTAAATCAAAATTCTATATAAGCCGCTGATGACACAGATTTCAGGGACTTTGGAAGATTAGTCTTTGGCAGGTGTTCTGAGCGACGGCTAGGGCTTCAGAAAAAATAGAAGACAGAGAAGACATCAAGCAAAGGAGTCCCCATATTTTCAATTATGTCTTCCTCCGGTATCTTTGTTAGTGTTTTCATTAGCATGAGAGGCTAAACCCCTTCAGTGGTGCATCAGACACATGAACCCTAGGATTATTTTTTATTTCTTTTATTTATTGGCTTTCCTTTATTTGTGATTCTGTGCTTGATTTATATGATTGTATTTCACATGAGCCATGGTGATATACCTCGTTATATTCTGGCGAGGTACATACGTGCTTAGGGTTTTGACTTGCGTGTCTCTTTATGCATAGATCCATATCTCTCTTTGTTAGATTATAACTAGGCATAGGTAATGAGTTCGATCTGCATACCGAGAGATCGGATGTGGCATCTAGATGGTGCAATTGTCGAACTCCCAAGAATTAATCAATGGATAGCCAATACTTAGAATTCTATTGTTAACAAAGGAATCCTAGGAGGGTTGTGATTTGAGGTGCCGTTCATCTCTGACTGCTTACTATCTACCAATTATCCGCGTTAGTTTCTTTTTAGGATAATCAATCAATCACAACTCCTTCCATAGTTTTAGACTAGATAGCAAGGAAATAGTTAGTACTAGCATTCTAGTCCCTGTGGATTCGATAACCCTACCTTTGGGTACTTTATTACTTGGTCGACCTCGTACACTTGCGGGTAGTTTGTCGTGTACCCAGTGCGTGCATCAAGTTTTTGGCGCCATTGTCGGGGACTAGCATCGCTAGGAACATTAGAATTTGTTATTCTAGTTAGTTAGTCTAACTTACTTGAAAAAAAAAAAGAGATCAAAAATCCAAAAAAAAAATCAGAAAAATTAAAAATACAAAAATGTTTTTCTTTTACTCTTACCTTTAGATTTAATCTCACTTTCTTCCTGTGAAGGTGCTAGTGCATGACCAGAAGCTGGGTTCCATATCCAGTTGAAGTACCTGACCCGGATTTTGAGCGCCACCTTCGTCGTCAAATACGAGAAGTCGTTCTCAAAAAAGACAACAACAACAGAATCTAGTACGGAAGTCAATCAACCAGAACCGATGGTGGCCCCAACCCGAGATCACGAGGCCGAACCTGGATGGCATCAGCTCAAGTATCATCCCACCACCAGTCACCGGCCATAACTTTGAACTAAAACCCCACGTCATCCAGATGGTTAAACAATTGTGTCAGTTAGATGGGTTTCAAGATGAGGACCTGTACACTCACTTGTCAAGTTTCCTTGAGATCAGTGACATAATCTCGATAAATGAAGTGTCAAGACACCATATGCCTCAGGTTGTTTCCTTTTACAATCAGAAACAGAGCAAAGCAATGGTTGACCTCCTTACCACATGGTTCCATCACGACATGGGCACAGTTGGATGAGAAATTCTTAATGAAATATTTTCCACCGGACAAAATAACAAGGTTATGGAACGATATCTCTTCCTTCAAACAGATAGAGATGGAAACATTATATGACACATGGGAGAGATACAAGGACGTGCTCAAAGTGCCCCCAGCATGGGAAAGAATATTGGATGCAAGTCCAAACTTTCTACAATAGACTAAATGTAGCTACAAAACAGATGTTGGACGCAATAGTTTTGTAGTAAGGATCCTGAAGCAGCCAAGGAATTAGTGGATGAGATGGCTACCAATGGATATCAATGGAGCTCTGAAAGGACCAAACCAAGCAAGGTGGCAGAAGTCCAGAATGTGGATGCAATAACAACCCTGGAAGCCACGGTAGAGGCCCTCAACAAAAAGATAGACAACATCAGTATCCAACAACAAACGCTGGTGTTCATGTGTAATGGATGTGGGAGTAAGACAGAGGAAGGGAAAGCCAAACTAGTAGAAGAAGTTGATTTCGTGGGAAGATCATAGAACAATCCATATAGCTTAACCTACAACCCTGGATGAAAGAACCACCCCAACTTCGCCTACGGCACCCCAAGGCAAACAAGGACAAATCCACCTGAAGGAAGTTAACTACCGGCTCCAGGTTATCAACCACCAGCACAGGAAAAGAAGGGAGCAAATATGGAAAGCCTGATCGCACAACACATTTAAACAAATAAAGCACGACCTATTAGGCATAAGGAGTCCAAGATGCTAAAAGATTGGTAAGTCTTTCACAGTCTTCATACATAGACAAGATGTTAAAGTAGTTTTGCATGGAGGAGTCCAAGAGTGGGTACATCCCCATGAGACATGGGATTACACTCTCGAAGTCTATGTGTCCAAAGACACAAGATGAGAGGACTCGCATGAATAAGATCCCATATGCCTTAGCCATAGGATCTATCATGTATACAAGAATATCCTTAAGTATTTGAGATGAACTAAGGATTCATTCTTGGTATATGGGAAAATGATCTCGTGGTAAGTGAGTATACTAATGCCAGCTTCCAGACCAACAGGGATGATTTCAAATCCCAATCCGATTGTACTTTCAATTTGAATGGAGGAGCAGTCAATTGGAAAAGTCCCAAATAAGAGACGACTGCCAATTCAACAACAGAAGTAAAGTACATTGCAGCTTCTGAAGCAACAAAGGAAGCAGTTTGGATAAAGAAGTTTATTACTGAACTAGGAGTGGTTCCCAACATTGTTGATACAATACCAGTTTATTGCGATAATAATTGAGCCATCGCACAAGCAAAGGAGCCACGGTCTCATTAGATATCCAAACATGTACTCAGGCGATACCATTTGATTAGGGAGATAATTGGTAGGAATGATGTAATTAAAGATAGAGAAAGTTCCCACCGATCTGAATCTAGCTGATCCATTGACTAAGGCACTTCTACAAGCTAGGTTTGAGTCTGATGCAAATGCCTATGGTATTAGATACAAATGCAATTAGCTTTAGTTCAAGTGGGAGATTGTTGGAGAGGTGCTCTAAGGACAATCACATATGACACTTTATGTTCAAATTTAAATATTTAATAAAATGCTTCTTCATTACTTGGACGTGGACTACTATACAAGATCTTAAATCTAATTAATAAAGTCCATGATACAACACATAGTATAAAGGAAATTATGATAGAGATCATAATGTGAGATTCCTATGATGTGTAATTATGTACGTATCTAAATATTCCTAGTCAAAGGATCAATGAGACGGGACATCATTGATCCAGCAAGACTAGCATGTGTTATGCTCTTTGATCCGATCAAACAATTGTTCTCAAAAGCTGTAAGCATGGAGATGTTTTGAGTGAACATGTGGATGCTTGCTAAGGGTAGCAAGTTCATTGGATGACCTAGCATGAGTCTTCACATGGTTATCCTATTGTAATGCCAATTAAGATCTTATTGCAGTAATGGTGCACATATCCTTAGACTTGAGGTACACAAGTTATCTTGGATATGGATACTGTGCTTTGACTGCATTCCTATATTTCCCTTCAGGGGTTACTTATAGGGTGGTGATTGGGTACAGCTTTAAAGTATTCGAAGGTATTTGGGTAGCCAACAGAGGATTTACCACTCCTGATAAAAGGAGAGTATACCCATGGGCCACTTGTCTGGTCATTATTCAGGAATCTCTAGCCAGAGTAACTTGTTATGAAGATGGTCTTCAATGACATACGTTTTGAATAATCGATCCCATAAGACGAGAGTAAAGAGAATCTTTGCTACTCAAACCAAAGACCCTTAGAGGGCAAAGTAGAGAGAATTTTCACTACTCGTACCAAAGACCCCTAAAGGGCCGAGTAGAGAGAATCTTCACTACTCATACCAAAGATCCCTAGTGGGTCAAGTAAAGAGAATCTTCAGTACTCGTACCAAAGACCCCAAGAGGGCCTAGTGGAGAGAATCTTCACAACTCATATCAAAGTGCCCTAAAGGGCAAGGTCTTTCTCAATGAATGGACCCAACCGACAGGAAAATATTATCTTCCCTTGAGGGGAACACTACAAAGTCTTGTTGGTCCAGGAACTGATCTGACCTTTAGGAAATGATCATCCCCCTCGAGGGGAAGACTACAAAGTCCTGTCATCCTCAGCATCGACCCTATCTTCAGGAAAAGATCATCTTCCTTAAGGGGAAGGCCACAAAGTCCTGTTGACATTGGCGACGAGCTGGTCTTCAGGAAATGATTATCCTCCTTAAGTGGAAGACCACAAAGTCCTGTTGACCTCGACATCGGATTGGTCATTTGGAAAAGATCATCCCCTGAAGAGGAAGACCACAAAGTCCTGTTGACCTTGACGCCAAACCTGTCTATAAGAAAAGATCATTCCCTTGGGGGGGGGGGGGGTCTTGTTGACCTCACTGTCAACTCTATCTTCAGGAAAAGATCATCTCTTTCAAGGGGAAGACTACAAAATATTGTTGGTTGTATCCAGCTTAGGGAAAGATCATCATCTATCGTGGAGAAGACCACAAAGCCCTATCGACCTCTCCCAAAACATGGTCCTTCAAAGATGGATTTTCGTCAAGTACTCACCCTACTACTCTATCAGAGCACATATCCTCATAGACTACAAAGACTTCTCAACCCTGCTCAGGTATATGCGGGTTTAAGAACGGGAGCAAGAAGTGCTCAGGATAATTAAGAAGAAGTATGAGGAGTTCTTCCACTACTCATTCAAAAAGAGTTTTTATTACTTCCTAGGAAGGTACAAAAAAAAAGGCAAGCAAAATACAATACAAACAAAATTCAAGGAAAGACATATGGAAGTGCAAGGTGTTGGAGAGCATCCTGGAGTGTCAGGGTAGCGAGGTCAAGCTTCGGACAGTCACGGGAAATCTCATGGCAGACCTAGAAGCCCTCCTCGGCTCCTCTTCGGGTCACCTCTCAAATGTTGGCTCGATTCTCCTACGACCTTCTATACTCTACAACCGTCCTCTTGGGTGCTTCCTATATGTCTAATGGTCTCCTCATAGGTCGTTCTCGCTTTGGCCCAAGCTACAACAAACTCATTCAAAAGCCTTTCCTTATCCCTCCCGACAGCCTCCTACTTCTAGGTATGCGCCTTCTCAAGCTGGTGTATTGTACGACCTTGTTGAGTGAGATCTGCCTTGGCCTTCCTTAGCTCGGTTTTGGTCATCTCCAGATTGGCCTTAATAGTCTCTAATAACTTTTGGAGGTCGTCAGTGTTGGAGAGGTTCTCTATAAAGACAATCACCTATGGCATTTTTTGTATAAATTTAATTATTTAATAAAATACTTCTTTATTATTTGGATGTTCACTACTATACAAGATCTTAAATCTAATTAATGAAGTCTATGATACAACACATAGTATAAAGGAAATTATGATAGAGATCATAATGTGAGATTCCTATCATGTGTAATTATGTACGTATCTAAAGATCCCTAGTCGAAGGATCAATGAGAAGGGACATCATTGATCCAGCAAGACGAGCACATGTTATGCTCCTTTATCCTGTCAAACAGTTGTTCTCACAAGCTGTAAGCATGGAGATGTTTTGAGTGAACATGTGGATGCTTGCTAAGGGTAGCAAATTCATTGGATGACCTAGCATGAGTTTTCACATGGTTATTCTATTGAAATGTCAGTGAGGATCTCATTGCAGCAATGGTGTAGATATCCGTAGACTTGTAGTACACAAGTTATCTTGGATATGGATCCTGTGTTTTGACGCTATTCATAAGTTTCCCTTCAAGGGTTACTTATAGGGTGGTGATTGGTTACAGCTTTGAAGTATTCAAAGGTATTTGGGTAACCAACAGAGGATTTACCACTCCTGATAGACCGAGAGTATATCCCTGACCACTTGTCGGGCCATTACTTAGGAATCTCTGGCCAGAGAAACTTGTCATGAAGATGGTCTTCGATGACATAAGTTTTTAGTAATGGATCCCATAGGACGAGGAACTAATATTTGGGCTAGGTGTGACATAGTCAATCTAGTGGGAGTTGACACATAGACCATACTTCGAACCAAGTTGGTATAAGATGGTAAGGGACAAGTTGCACAACAACATTGGTTGTTGAAGGGTTCCAAGTTAGACCGTCTGACTTTCCGATGGATTGGGGGTCATGATGTATTGCTAGATGCCACTCATGATCTATTGGTAATCAATGATTGATTATGAATTGCCAACATAATCGGGAACCTAATGGGTCACACACATAGAAGATATCAATGAGGTGTGAAACGGGTTTTTGGGAATGGATCCTCGAATGAGAGAATTAAAGGGAAGAGAAAGATTGTAAGTCGAATTTGATTATAAGTCAAATTTGATTATAAGTCCCTAGTTAGGCACTTACGTGCCCCTGCTCACGCCCTCTTCGAGAGGGAATCTCCATGTGCTTCAGTGAGAGAGGGCATGTTCCTTACATGAAACTTATTACCTCAAGCCTACCAGATCATGCCACGTGTAGGCTTATTTTCCCCTTAACAATTTAAGTATTTTTTAGAAACTACCATGTGGTTTGTCTCTATAAAAATTTCGGGGCTTGTGGTTTAATTTTTGACACTTTAGTACCCTATAGTCTAATCCGTGAGCAAAAATGTGCCAAAACTCTTAACCCAGTTGATATTTGCTGATGTGGCATAAAAAATTTAGAAAAAATTAAAATAATGAGAAAAACACTAAAAAATAAAAAAAAAACAGATAAGTAATGAAAGGTCCCCCCAAATTTGAGAAATCCCTAAAACATCCCTGTAAGTTTGCTTATTCCTCTTTAGTCCCTCCTTTATACAGGGATTTACTTTCTAGTCCAAACAGTATCAAACGGTATTAAAAACCGTGTGAAAAGACGCTGCTACCCCTGGGAGTTGATGAGTCGTTGGTATACACTTTCGCCCATAAAGGTCGCTGGCCCAGCGTGAAATGACGACCGCCTCGAAGACTTCTCCTCTTCCCTTCTTCGTATCCCTGTCTTTCAGAAAAAAGCCCTAAAACGGAAACGAAGTACGCGAAGACATTGAGACAGCACCGTCAACCCTGCCGGAATTTCCTTCATATTCTCTTCCAAAGAACGATAATGCATGAGTTCTGCAGGAGTTCGCGAAGAAGGTATCAACCGCAACGCAACCCTAAACCTTCTTCTACGAGGAGATTAGGGATTCGCTGCCGGTGTTCGATTCTATTATTTGCTTGTTTTTTTGAGTTTATTCTTTCCTTTTTCTTATCATCTCAGAGTGTAATACAATTTGTGCATGTGTATTGTAATCAAATTGTGGAGATTTACGGGTTAGGGTTTTGGGGTTTGATCCTTTCTCATGTTACTTACTGAATGTGTTCCATTGTGGGTTGTTGTTTTAGAAATCAGTAACAAAGTGTTTAAAATCACACTAATCTGTTTAGTATTTGCCTTATGTGTTTAGTATTTGCCTTATGTGTTTAAAATCTTATGTTTCTGTTTAGAACAATGCACATGACTGAATTATTTGTATGTATTTTGGCGTTTTCGTTGTAGATAACCACACCAAGTCTGAGAATCTGGTTAATGGACGATGTTACACGGGTCCAATGGTTGATTGGCTCACTAAATTGAACAGACTTATGAACTGAAAATACAGGCAACTCATCAACACTACTCCATTTGCTCCTCTGCTTGGTATGACAGGAAAGGGTCGTTCTCGACACACTCATGCAGGCTTATGACATTCGCCTTCAAAAATTTAGAATCGGGTAAAGCTTGGTGACTTTCCGTCCAGAGGACGTCGCCATAATACTTAGATCAAGCTACTGCAGCGGGAATGTACCGTGGATTTCAAACGGCCCAAAGCCCGATCCGCATTCAAGGCAGAATACCTCGACAAAGCCTACTCTAGGAATCGGGACTGCATGAAGAACACTCTGGTGGATCTTGTTCATAGGAGAGGCGAGGAGGAAAATTTTGTCAAATTGCTAGTAGTGTATTTGATGGGTGTCTTTCTCTTTCCAACCACAAACTGCACGGCCCCAAGTTGGAGTGCACATTATGCTGACAACCTTTAGGCGTTGGGTTCATATGCATGGGCACAAGCCGTGCATAAATTTCTCATGGACGACGTCCAACTGATATCTGCTCGAGTAGTAGAAAGGTGTTCTGGGAAGAAGCCCAAGAACACGGGCTATCTCAGAGGCTGCTCGATCATCCTCATAATCTGGTTCTATGAAGTAACCCGTGCTGGAAAGAAGCTGGAGTTCGGGCGGACTCCAAGAATTCAATGTTACGGAGAAACCAGCTGCAAGAAGACCACCACTGTAAAGACATTGATTACATCATTCGAGGGGAAAGAGGTAAGATTACTTCATCGTTTCAACTCTTAAGTTTTTAGTTGCATGTGAAAATCTTCAGTTTTTTTCAAAGTCTTTAGTTTTGTGATAAAGGCTTTAGTATTACGTTAAAGACTTTAGTATTCGTACCAAGTATTTAGTATTATGTTAAAGTATTTAGTATTGGTACAAACGCTTTAGTATGATGTTAAAGTCTTTAGTATTCCTACAAAGGCTTTAGTATTACGTTAACGTCTTTAGTATAAGGCTACACCCTTTAGTATTTTACTTTACTTTTGTAATATTGTTTTTGTAATATTGTTTAGTATTCCTACAAAGGCTTTAGTGTTACTAATGTTTTTGTAATATTGTCTCACAGTTTCAGGACCTCGTCCCAGAGAACGCAGAAGAGGCATCCCTCACCAACATTCAGCTACTCCATGGCACGGCCATGGAAGAGAAAACTAGTACGGCTGCTGGTCCAAGCGTTGCAGATGATCAGAGGCGCAGCCAGCAGAGGAATGAGAAAAAATCCCGGCACCGGAGGGCCGTGGAGCCGCCAACCGTTCGTCCATCTCCCTCCAGTCGGAGGAGCCCTTCCCCAAGCAACGACGATGTAATGTTGCGCTTGCAGACCGCGTACGATACTCTGTTGAGAGAGGTCTCCACAGCATGCCCCACCGTCCAAACAAAGTAAGGCAACTGTTTCAAGGCGCTTGCAAGCTGCCCCACGATCCCCGAATGCATTGGCGGATATCATCAATGAAACAGTTGCCCGCAAACTGCGGTCAAGAAGGGGCCTGAAGAGGAAAGCTCTGGAACCAGCTCCGCAAGAGGGAAGCCCGCCGGCGACAGAAAGAAGAATTGAAGGCGAGGAACCAACTAAAAGTGTCGACGAAATAATCGAATCTTTTTCGCTATTGAAGAACGCGTCAGCAACTGATGCAACCACGTTGATCCCCATTGCCGACGAAGCTCCTATAGAAGGCCCCCACGTTATTGTGGATATGGTTCCCGCCACAATTGAAGCCGAAGCGGGCCCCAAACCCGTCACTATGGAAGCCGCATTAATCTCTCTGCTGCAATGCACCCAGCCATTGGAGATTCACTCATTGGCAACCCACTTCTTGCCGCGGTCGAGTGCGTGGTGGTTACCAAAGAAGCGGAGGCGGATCTCTTGCCCGTTACTGTTGAAGCCGACAGTATCCCTGTCGATGAAAAGACAGCCGCTATCCTGGAACCCATCATACCGTAGGAGGCAATGCAGGAGGCCCCTGTCGATGAAAATGTGATTGATGCAGAGACGGCCGTCTACTCTGGAGAGAATGTAGCACCGGTGCCGACAAATTTTATTCCTAGAAACAAGCGGCCAACAGGGTTCAAGCAGCTCAGCAAACAGAAGCAAGCAGTCATCAGTTTCTATCTTAACTGCTTGATGGACAGGTGAGAACAATGTTCATACTTGTTGATCTGTTTATTATTTAACACAAAGGCTTTAGCATTACCCTAAAGACATTAGTATTAGACGGAAAGTCTTTAGTATTATACTAAAGACATTAGTATTAGTGGAAAGGCTTTAGTATTTAACATAACTGCTTAGTATTTGACCCAACTGTTTATTTAATGTGCCTTCTGATTTCTCTTGTAGCACAATTGTTTGGAAAAATGAATGGGCTTTTACTACTCGCGCCCACTTGTACCCACTGGTCGAGGGAGGAAATCTTGTCTCTGACGATGTCATGGACGTCTTCGTCTGCATGTTGCTGGAAGAACTGAAGAAGACACCTTCCCCATACAAGAGGCGTGGATCCATCACGAGGCCTTTTGCGTTGATACTCGCGAAACAGCACCACACCTCAAATGAGTCCCTCGTACTGATGGCCGATACAGTCAAATCTTTCTACTCATTGGAAGTTGTTCTTATGCCCATCATTCGGGACACGCATTTCCACCTCCTTGTCTTGGATAAAGAAACGCGACAGTATATTCACTACTCATCTCTCAACAGCCGGACATATGATTGTGGTCACGTGGAAATGGTAAGTCACTCACTTTCATATTTCGTATTCTCCCCTTCGCATCTAACTATAATTTTTTTAAACGCAGAGGACACTTTTCGAATCTGGACTTAATATCGAGTATGGGGAGTGCTTCGGAACAGACAAGTTGGAACTCTCTCATGACCGGGACTGCCCTCAACAGAAAGAGGACAGTGTAGACTGCCCCGTTTACGTCATGTTGTTCATGGAGCAAATATTGAATGGTGAAAATCTTCGCCTGAATCACTCTGAGGTTCCACATCTACGGCTGGAGTATGTCGCACGCATAATTGCTGACAGATTCAGTCGAACAACTCCACCGGGGAAACGGGAGAGACCACAAACTGAAGAAGCATCATAGGCTAGTGTTTACTATCATGATTAATTGTTCACTATCTGGTGTAATACTTTAGTATCTTGTTATAAGTGTTTACTATGAGGACTAACTCTTTAGGATTTTGAGTGCTTGCTATTTTGACCAGGTGTTTATTATCAATCATGTGAACATTTTATAAATGTATATGTGACATTTTCTACTTTAAAAAATGGTTAGAATCACAGATATTTACATTCAACGCCCAACTATTCATCAATCACAGATATTTACATTCAGCACCCAACTATTCATTAATCAGCTATTACTGCGTTGCAAGTCCTCCAGCCAGGCTAATGTTTTTGCAAATGGGCCAGACAAAGAACTCTCTCACGCCTAAGGCCCGGGACTCAATTCTTGTCCGCTTCTACCGCCTGTGCTGTCTCTTCGTAATAGGTGGCCGTAGCTGGAGGACGCGGGATGCATCTGTCGGCTTATCGTGGCCGGGGACTGGAGAAATATGGTCTGCATACGCATTGGCGTTCATCTGCACAGTGAAGTAGTCATCCACGAATTGATGTACACTTGCCTCTGAAGTCACGATTGTCGCGCAAGCATGCGTGCAAGGTATTCCATGGACTTGCCAACTTCTGCAAGAGCATATCCTTGTCCGCAAATTGACTGCGTAGCTACACTGGTCAATAACTTCGAATTGTTCGCCATCCGAACGGCCAACGCGGAGCAAGCGACTTGACTCGATTGTGTCTTCGAAAGCCCGATGTATTCTTTGCAAGTAAAGATGTGTTCCCAGTCATTTCGGACATGCTCGCGCCTGGCATACATCATATTCATGAGTTTGTACTTGCAAACAATAAAACGATTGTAAAAGATAATTAAGCTTGTGGAGAAGAGTTATGCAGGATACTAAAGAGTTATGCAGGATACTAAAGCGTTATGCAGAATATTAAAGACTTTAGTCTGATACTAAAGCGTTAGCTACGATACTAAAGTGTTATACAGGATACTAAAGCTGCCCGGCCTCGATAGTAAAGCGTTAAGCCCGATAGTAAAGAGTTATCTACGATACTAAAGAGTATCCCAAAAATAGTAAAGCTATCTAGTCTCGGGTCAATATTACCTGATTGAGTCAACCATTTCCTTGACCGGGAGGTGGCGCGCTTCCTTGATCCACGCATTGAACGACTCTGCGACGTTCGAGTACATCTCGCACCACCTTTGCCCCTTAAACAAATAATTCGACCAATGGGCCACATCAGACTTTTGGATTAGCCAACGGCGCGCTTGTTCCGATGTGGCCAGGAGGTCCTTCACCTCGTCATCGAATTCTTTAGAAATACATGCGTATGCGATGCGGGTAAAGAGGGCCCAACACTCCTCCTTCAATGCTTTCCCAAGACTTGTATTTCCCTTCATGAAGTTCGCCTCTAGGTGTCACAAACAATAGGCGTGAGACGATGAAGGGAACACCCTTGCGATGGCATTAACTAGACCTTTTGATCTGTCGGATATGAATGTAATGCACTTGTCGTAATCCTCATCGCCATATATTGTATCCCTGAGAGCGGTGAGGAACTAGGTCCAATTATCGTCGGTTTCATTGTCCACTATGGCGAACGCGACGTGGAAGAATCCCTCATTGCCGTCTTTGCCCGTCGCTCCTAACAAGATGCCACCGTATTTCCCAAGCAAATGTGTTCCATCAACGAACAACAGCGGCCTGCAACCCAACTTGAAGCCGACGACACAAGCACGGAAACAAAAATAACCACGTTTGAATCGCCCGCCATCACTTTCAATTGTCGCAACGCTACTGGGATTTGTCTCCATCACCTTTTCAACGTACCATAACAGCAAATCGTAGCTTTGTACCTCACTCCCGTGTAGAACACTTCGGGCAACCTCTTTTCCCATCCATGCTTGCTTGTACGGAAGACCCACGCCGTGCTCTCGCAGAATATCCCGTTGAATGTCCACAGCCCGATACAAGGGACGATCCTTGAGCTTTTGGATCACACGATTGCAAACCCATTTTTTGGATGCTTTCAGGTGGGAACTCGTCCCGATACCGCCACCACACACATGTGTGGGCTGCAATTTCTTTATTCTAAAGGTATGCATATTTCCCTCTCGAGAAGCATGAACCCTCCAATTGCAGTCTGCCTTGGCACATCCGGGTCACACCCTTTCTCTGCCATTTTTATGAAGGTGAAATCAAACTTCCTTTTGATAGCAAGGTCACAGTGTATTCCCCAAGTGTTCCACGCTCAAATCGCCGCCTCGGCTAATCGAGCATCGCAATCTCGTGAGTTTGAGAAGAACCCTCAATGTTTAAGGACATGCTCTCGGCCAGAGGATCCTGATGATTGATAAGAGACTCTAAGTGAGACAATACTAAAATGTAAGAACAAAATACTAAACAGCTTAAGTCGGATTTTAAACACTTACAATGGATACTAAAAGGGATAAGCATAATACTAAAGGGTTTGAGTCTATACTAAAGAGATAAGATCAATACTAAAGACTTTAAGAAAGTCGTAAAGTCCCTACGTGTTTGTAATACACGCTACGGAAAATAATAAACACATACTAACAAAAAAGTAACTTACGCTGGAAACGAAGACCCGCAATGCCGCCTACAAATACTTCACCGCTGGTCCACAATAAGGTCGACCATATTTGTGTTGAACGAGTGAAAAATGTTGCACATACGCACAAAGTCCGGAGAATTGTCAATTGGACAAGTTGTTCGACGATCGTCTGGTGCTATATAGCGCACTCTCACTCAAGAGGGGTCAAGGTCCCACCATTCACATATATCACCTATTACTGACTCCCAACAAGTGAGCACTGTGAGCTCCAAGGCTAGACCTTCTCCCCCATATCATAGGCCATGAAAATGGTTTCCATCAAAATCCTGTAACAAGAACGCCGTTACAAAAACAAAAGAATTATACTACGCACGCTATGAAACCACGTCTGGGAAATCTATTACCTTTGCAGTTTCTCGTTGAAGGAGTCTCCTGTTGCCGCCGCAGACTCACTACGTCGTAGCTTCTCTACAAGACTAAAACCCAAACACAAGCTCTCTACAAAAGAACAAGAGAAAGGAGACGAAGAGAAGGAGAAGAAGAGGACGGACTTGCTTTTACAGCAAGAATGAAAGTACACAGCATGGTCTGAGAACCAAAAAGCCTGCTTCCTGCTCCCTGTTATGTCAGCCAAAAGGTGGTTTTTGGGGGGAAATGGGAAAGGTATTTTCGGGTTTTTTTTCTTAAAGTAACGGGGCTGTCTCACGGCAGGGACTAAAAAGTCAGAATTTTAGAAAGGAGGAACTGAATAGTATAGTTTTTGGTCAGAGGGACTGAAAAGTCAAAAAGTGAACAGTCAGGGACGCTATAGTAATTTTCCTAAAAAAAATAGGAAATTCTAACCAGAAAATCACATATATTAAAAACATCATAAATAAATTCAGGAAATTATCAAAAAATACAAAATCTTTAAAAATCAACAATGATATGAGAAAAACTTATAAAACCCACATAAATTCATTTAAATTCCAAAATAAATAAAATAAAATCTTTAAAAACCTCAAAAAAAATAGAAAACTTCTAAAAAAATTCCGTGACCAATGAAATTTGAAAAAAAATAAAATAAACTTAGAAATTTCCCTAAAAACAAAAAAAAACCCACAAAGCTCTTTAAAAAAAAAGAAAATATGAAAAATTTATAAAACGTGCAGAAAGTTTCAAAAAATCCACAAATCCCCTAAAAAACTAACACATAGAAAAATTTCTAAAATATCCAGAAAATTCACAATAATTTTTAAAAAAAATCTTAGATTTTTCCAAAAATTCCAGAAAACTTCACAAATTTCTGAAAAATCACAATAAATAAATAAACAAATAAATAAATAAATAAATCAGATAAATGAAAAAAAAATCAGAAGTTTATATACAGATTTTGGGTTCTAATTTATTTATTTATTTTTCAAAATTTTAGGATTTTGGGGAAATTTATGAAATTTTTTGGAATTTTTGGTAAAATCTAAGATTTTTCTTTTGTGAATGTTCTTGGTATTTTCAAGATTTTTGTAGGTTTTTTTAGATTTTTGGAGGATTTTGTGGATGTTTTTGGGGCATTTCTGCTCTTTTTATAAAGTTTTCATATATGTATGATAGGGATGAAAGTAAAAGGACACGTGGCACTCATCCAAGCAAGCCACATGTCGACGTAACAAGACAGAATCCTCTACTACTAGTATAGTGGGTCGTTCCGATATAGTCTGCTCACCCGATCAAATTGACGCAGTATGAAGTGTCTTGCCGATCTAATATGTAAAACCGATATATCGAAACCATTGCGAGACTCATCGGGATCGGAAAGAGCTTCACCAAGCCAACACGTGTCAACCAGGAAAGGTATATCTGAACTAATAGCTACTCATATCGGCCCCAACCTTCTAGAAGAAGTACAGCTGCAGACAGCCTGGCCTTCTAGAAGAGTTACAGCTGGAGACAGCTCAGTCAATTAGCTGGCATCTAGCTAGTTCTTAGCTGGCGCTTAACTGGACAGACAACTGGCAAACATGTGGCTAAATTGAGGAGCGTGCTCAGCACGCAACCCATGCCTATAAAAGGCAAGGATCACGACTCATTCGAACAAGTTGAATCCTCGCAGCGAAGCTCTGCCCATTTGGAATCAGGATCTACTCTCGTTCTTCCTGCTTTCCATTTGTGGAGTTCTTGTAAGATCTCTGTACTTTTGATGATTGATAGTGAGATCTTTCTCTCCCGTTGTTTTTTCCCCGCTGATTAGGGGTTTTTCCACGTAAATTTGGTTTCTCTTTCCTCCTGCTTGGATTCTTATTTGATTTCTCACTAGGATAGCCACCCAATCAATATAAATTCAATTGTTAGGTTGAAATTGGGTTCTCAATCCGATTTTAGCTCTAACAATTTGGCGCCGTCTGTGGGGAGACTTTGAGCGAAAAGTCATGGCTGCCACACAGAGGAAATCGAAGAGATTCCAAACCTAGGAGGGAGGAAAATGAGCTGCAGCAACCCCTCCAGTTAAAGGTGTACCACTTCCTAGAGCTGAAGTCCCTCCAGCCAACATTTGAGTTCAGAATGATGCTGATTGCGTTAGAAGGATGGCGCAGGAGATTGAAGAGTTGAAACAAGCTCTTCAGGAAGCGCGTCAGCGTGCTTCCCAAACCACTGTTCCTCATGATGCACGACCTCTCAAGGAGAGTGGGGGAATGAAGACAACTCACCCTCCCAAACACCAAGCACATTCTCCTGTGAGACCCCAGAGTAGGGAGTCTTCTACTGGAAGATCAGATCCAGCACATCGCCATCGGGATCTCCATGTTCGAGGGGACGAGATCAAAGACCGGAGAAAGAAGGGGATCTCCCGTTCTCCAAATCGTTCAACAGATCGGAGGCGTAGAGCCCGATCACCAACACATTGGTCCCGGGGGCAATATCATTCATCGGATCGGTGTTATTCCCCTCTTGGTCGATCTCCACCTTATCTTTATTCCAGACGCCGATCTCCATGGCATGATTCACCATATCGCGGTTATTCTTCCCCACGGCGATATATGACAGAAAGGGAAAGAGTTCAACAACTTGTCCCACATGTCACTTCTCCCTTTATAAGGGAAATTTGGGAAGCCTCCTTCCCCGAACATTTTAGACCTCCTAATGTTCGTCCTTATGATGGGACATCTGATCCCAGGAACATTTGGAGAGCTATCATGATGAGATGATGGTCAATCGAACTACTGAGGTCGTCATGTGTCTAGCTTTCCCTCAAACACTCATTAATGATGCCCATGATTGGTTTAGGGGGATCCCCCCGGGAACCATACACAGTTTTCAACAACTTTCTGACCTCTTTCTGTGTAATTTTGCCAGCAACAGGAGATTGAAGAAAAATCCCATGATGTTGTTGGGATTCAGGCAAAGACTGGAGGAGAGTCTACGCGGATACATAAGCCGCTTTAATAAGGAGATCAATGGCATGGTGGATATAAACTCCGCAATAATTGTGGGAATAGCTGTGAAAGGGTTGAAGGATGGGCCCTTTAAAGATTCCTTGACTCGAGAGCCTCCGGCCGATCTCTCGGATTTCCAGGCCACAGCTGCAAAGTACATAGCCTCAGAGGAGATGAAGGCCAAGTGGCAAGAGAGTTACCTCTTGCAATTGGAAGAAATCAGAAAGAAAAATCACCACCCACAGCCATATCGAGAATGGAGAGAAGGAGCTCCGAGAGGTGATAAACCTCGGAGAGAAGGAGGCCGGAATTCAAACCGAGCAGATCGGTTTGATGAAAGGAGACCCCCACAATACCGGGGATATGATCTTGAAAGGGCAGAAAAGTATCACAATTACTCCATCCTTAACACCTCACTGGAAGACATTCTCTCCCAAATTCAGGATCAGAAAATCTTGAAGCCCCCGCAACCTATGAAGGACAACCCAAGGAGGAAGAAGAGTAAAAAGTTCTGCAAATTTCATCAAGATAAGGTGCACTTTACAGAAGACTGTATCCAATTGAAGAATGCCATTGAAGGTCTAATCAGGGAAGGCAAACTGGATCAGTTCCTACAAAAGGAGCAGGAACCAAAGACTGAGCATATCCCACCTCCACACACATTATCCCAAGTGACACACATGTAACTGTTATTGCTGGAGGCCCAGGGTGCGGAGAAGAGAGTTAAAAATCAAGGAAAAATTATGTGAGGGTGGTTGGATCCGTTCAGAATGTCACATCCTTGAAGAGGCCCCGCACCCCCATACAAATTTGTTTCTCAAATGAAGATCTGAAGGGTGTCCACTACCCTCATGATGACGCTCTAGTAATCACTGCCCAGATCAGGATTTTCACTATAGAGCGAGTTCTTATCGATACCGGGAGTTCTGTGGATATCATATTCTCTTCTGCTTTTGACAGAATGAAACTTCCAGTTAAAAATCTGAAACCGATAAAGTCTCCTCTTATCGGGTTCAATGGCAGCCCACTACAACCCGACGGTATGATTTCTCTACCTTTGACTCTTGGCACTCCCCCGAGAACTACTACTGCTCTCATTAACTTTCTGATTATTCGATGCCCTTCGAGCTACAATGTTATCATTGGGAGGCCATCGATCAATCAGTTGAAAGTTGTGCCCTCAACTTATCATATGGTGGTCAAATTTCCTACATCCAATGGTTGCGGTGAAGTGAAAGGCAACCAACTGGCTTCTCGCCAGTGCTATGCCACCATGCTCAGAGGACATGGCGAGGGGAGTAGCCGATCTGGGGAGGCGCTTATTATGGAGGATATACAACATGAAGATGATGAGAGGGAGAAGCGTCGTCCCACTCCAGTTGAGGAGCTGAAGATCATACCTCTGAAGGAGGAATAATCGGAACGCACTATTCAAATAGGAGCAAATCTCCCTCCTGACCATCAAGAAGAGATACTAAACCTCCTGAGAAGTAATTCCGATGTGTTTGCTTGGACAGCCAAAGAGATGCCAGGAGTTCCACGGGAGGTCAATGAACATCGACTCAATGTCAATCCAAGGCACAAGCCAGTCATACAGAAGCGACGAAGTTTCACTCCTGATCGCCTCCAAGCTGCTCAAGAAGAAGTGGACAAACTTCTAAAGACAGATTTCATTCGAGAGGTGTATTACCCTGAGTGGTTGTCTAATGTTGTACTGGTGAAAAAATCCACAGGAAAGTGGAGGATGTGTATGGATTTTACTGATCTGAATAAAGCTTGCCCTAAAGACTACTACCCTTTGCCTCTTATCGATAACTTAGTAGATTCTACATCAGGGTATAAAATGCTGAGTTTCCTTGATGCATATTCTGGGTATAATCAGATCCAAATGGCAGAATCCGATGTGGAGAAAACCTCTTTCATCACCGGGAGAGGAACATATTGTTATAAGGTCATGTCATTTGGTCTGAAAAATACTGGTGCCACTTTTCAGAGAATGGTGAACAAAGTCTTTAAAGACCAGATGGGGAGAAATGTGGAAGTATATGTTGATGACATCTTGGTGAAAAGCGATAAGGCCGAACGACATATTGCCGATCTGCAAGAAACTTTTGCTGCACTCCGGGCACAAAGGATGAGCATCAATCCCAATAAATGCACATTCGGAGTCCGATCTGGAAATTTTTTGGGATTCATGCTCACACATCGGGGAATTGAAGCAAATCCAGAGAAGATACGAGCGGTCCTAGAAATGAGATCCCCAAGAACAATCAAGGAGATACAAAGGCTTAATGGTCAACTTGCAGCCTTGGGGAGGTTTATTTCGAAGTCAGGAGAAAAGAATCTTCCCATCTTCCGAGCATTGAGAAAAGCTCCCAAAGTTGAATGGAATGAAGAATGCGAGAAAGCATTGATACAGTTGAAGGAGTATTTACAGTCACCAGCATTATTGGCAAAGCCTCAACCAAGGGAAGAGCTTTATATTTACTTATCTACAACCGATGGCGTTGTCAGCTCAGTATTGGTAAAGATTGAGGATAATTTGTAAAAACCAGTATACTACACAAGCAAGGTCCTCACCGATACTGAATCAAGATATCTTTCCCTCGAGAAATTGGCCTACGCTTTAGTGGTTTCTGCTCGTCGGCTACGCCCTTATTTCCAGTCACATCAGATAAGGGTGTTGACTGATTAGCCATTGAAGCAGATCTTACATCCGCCAAACACATCGGGGTGCCTCGCCCGATAGGTACTTGAACTTGCAGAATATGATATCAGTTATGAATCGCGTACTTCTATAAAGGCACAAGTACTTGCGGACTTCATTGCTGAGCTTACAACTACCACTGATGATGATCCTTCAAACATCAAATTATCTGAAACAAGGAACGACTCCCCGGCCCAATGGGTTCTACACACAGATGGATCTTCTACAGGAGATAGTTCGGGAGGAGGATTGATCCTGCAGTCACTATCTGGATGGAACACTTCTACTGTTCTGAAGTTTGGATTTAAAACAACCAATAATGAGGCTCAGTATGAAGCTATGATAGTTAGGTTGCAGTTAGCTCGCGGTCTTGGAGTACAGAATCTACAAGCTAACGCTGATTTTCAGTTGGTTGTGGGTCATATGAATGAAGAATTTGAGGCAAGAGAAGACCACATGGTCAAATATAAGTCTTTGTTACAGAAGCTCACCACAAGCTTCGAGGAAATCCACATTTCTAAAATTCCTATAGTGAAAAATCAGAAAGCAGATCTCCTATCTAAGTTGGCCTCAACAAATGCCAGTATTGAGCAACCAGTCAATATTCAGTACTTGGAAACTAGGACAATTGATTGTCGACCACCTGAAGAACTCATGGATATCGATCAGGAGCCATGTTGGATCGATCCAATCCTGAGTTATTTGAAAGATGGAACTGTCCCGCAAGAACCCAAAAAAGCTCGAAGGATCGCTATCAGAGCTTCACGATATAGTGTGGTGGATGGACAACTCTATAAAAGATCTTTCACTCTCTCTCTGTTAAAATATCTCCGGCCATCAGAAGCGGAATATGTCCTTCCGGAAATCCATGAAGGGATTGCGGGAGATCATTTGGGAGGAGAGCATTAAGTCACAAAATCCTGTGGCAAGGATATTATTGGCCAACCTTGAATAAAGATGCTATTGATTTTGTCAAGAAGTTTGATGCTTGTCAACGCCATTTCAATATTCAGCGGCGTCCCCCGGTACCACTCACCGCAGTTGTGAGTACAAGGCCTTTTGCTTTATGGGGGGTAGATATACTTGGGCCATTTCCTATAGCCGTCCGACAAATGAAGTTCCTGATTGTAGTGATCGACTACTTTACTAAGTGGGTAGAGGCAGAACCACTAGCGTCGATCACAGGAAAGGCTTGCTAGAGTTTCCTATGGAAATCTGTTGTTTGTCGTTTCCGCTTACCCGTTGCTTTCATCACGGATAATGGCCGCCAGTTCGACAACCCAGCCTTCAAGAAGTTCTACACAGATCTTGGTATTGAATCAAGGCTAACTTCTGTTACTCACCTACAGGCGAATGAACAAGTGGAAGTAACCAACAGGACTCTCCTTCATTGTCTGAAGACAAGAGTTCTCAGAAATGGGTCGAACTGGGTGGAGGAAGTTCCAAATACTTTATGGGCATACCGGACGACTGCTCGAACCCAGACTGTTAAGACTCCATTCGCATTAGCGTTTGGAGTCGAAGCTGTGCTCCCAGGAGAAATCAATTTACCCACACCAAGAACACAATCCTTTGATCCAGTAAATAATGAAGAACAACTCCGGGCCGAGCTGGATCTCCTTGAAGAAAAAAGGGACTGTGTTAATGTTCGAGCAGCAGAATACCGGTAGAAGGTCAAGAGATACTATAATGCCAAGGTGAAGGAGGTGACCTTCCAGGTTGGAGATCTTGTACTGAGAGAGAATATCTTTCAGGGCAACAAGAGTCAGACTGGGAAACTGAATACCAATTGGGAAGGCCCCTCTATTGTGCAAGAAATTTAAGGCCCGGTACATACTGGCTCTCTAAAATGGATGGGCGCAAACTCAAGCATCCATACCATTTAGAGCATCTGCAGAGGTACTATCAATAAAATCAGTTACTTCCATACATTTGTGCATTTTTCTTTTCTATTCTGTTTCTAGAAAAGTTTATTTAGCAACGAAAAAGGAGGGAATCAACACCAAAAGTCGTACCGGCGTCAAAAGACCATACCGGTCTCAACTGACCATATCGATCCCAACGGCCATACCGGCCTCAACAGACCAAACCAGTCTCGACTGACCATATCGATCCCAACGGATCATATCGATCCTAACGGCCATACCGGCCTCTACAGACCATACTGGTCCCGACTGACCATATCGATCCTAACTGATCATATCGGTCCCAACGGCCATACCGGCCTCAACAGACCATACCGGTCGCAAATGACCATATCGATCCCAAAGGATCATATCGGTCTCAACAGTTCATATTGATCCCAACGGATCATATCGATCTCAACGGACCATACCGGTCCCAATGGCCATACCGGCCTCAACGAACCATACCGGTCCCAAGAAATCAACAAACCATACCGGTTCCAGAAAGAAGATGATTATACCAACCCTTCAGCCCGTTACGAGCACAAACTATACCGGTACTCAATAGAAGTCAACATATCAGTCTATTATGTTAACAAATCACATCAATCAATCATCTCAAGAGTGACCACACAAGCTTATCACATTGACAAGTCACATGCAAACAAGACGAAACACTACTTTTCTGCAGCAATATAACAACTTATTACTTTGGAAGCAAAAGAAAGAAGGAGACTGATTCAACACAAGAATGCTGAAGTACTTCAAACATGAGACAACCAGAAAGACACATATTGATAAGAAAAGAAATTCATTGATCAAAAACATGAAAACACAATGGAAATGCAAGAATCAAGAAGACTCAAAAGAGTCAGAGGAGCCAGAAGAGTCAAAATCTGAAACGCCATCTAGAACTTGTGCGGGAGAAGCTGCAAGTGCCGACACCTTCTGGCATCTATTGTTCCCAAGAATGTGGACTTCAAAGCATACGTCCTCTCGAAGGACGAAAACAAGCAGATCCCTTCCTCCAATTGGTGATCCCTCACGAAGTCCGCCCAGCCGTCAGTAAAACGGAATTCTCCAAGTTCCGGCGACAAGGACAACATCACCGACCAGAAATTTCCACTTGGCCCTCGTAATCTAACGAGTCCTTTCTCAAAAATCATCCTCATGTGACCCTGAAAAGCCCTGGGGATCCACAAGTAACGGGAGTTGTCGCCAAGGAAGAACTTGTAAAAAGAAGGATAACTATTATCACCCATCATCGCCTCTATTTATACTACAGTTTATACCGGGAATTAAAGGCAGTTAATGTGTGTCCAGAATATCAAGAGACTCCAGACACTTCGTTTCAAGCCAACGGGAACACCTTTTGACCCCTCGTAGAGAATGTTTCATTAAGTTTGCCTTGGAAACGCTTCAGCGTTTAAGGCTCAGTAAAAGGAAATAGCAACTCCTGTTTCCAAGAGTCATTTGAATTGAATCGAGGCAAGAACGTGGAACCTGCCGCTTTACAACACTCTCCTACTTACTCACATGAGAAAATCTGAAAATAGATCCGATCCAATGAAGACATCGAAGCAGCAAATGTCATCCGATCCAATATAATGACTTTGGAATGGATAAATGTCAAAAACAACACCCGATCCGATATAAACCTTCAGAAACGGATCGATGACAGAAAAGTCATTCTTTGGGAAACATCGAAGGCAAATCGAATAACTATTTCATTCATTCTCAAAAAGGAAGAAAAGACAGAAAAACAGTCAGAATGTTCTTATAAAAGACGCAGTCAGAACAGACTTTACAATTCTGATCGACCCAGTGCAGCTAGATAAAGAGCTACAAAAATGACTACAAAGTTTAAACAAAGTCCCAATTTCTTAATGAGGCTGCATTCTTTCGACGGGCCTCTGCGCGTCACTTTGCTTTAAGGGCTTTTTCAGATTTCTTCGCCCGATCACTCAAGATCTTCTCTTGAACTGCCTGTAGTTCTTCAATTTCACTACGGAGCCGTCTCACTTCGGGTCGATCTAACATAAAGAAAGAAAAAGAGTGGAATGATTAAAGGTAAGCAAAGGAGGACTAAAGGAATTTAGCTAACCTTCCCTCCTACGCACAACGGAAGACGTGTTCCCTTGATCGGTCCCCGAAGCCTCCTCTCCACTCAGCTTGACAGAAGTGGCTTTAATAGTCTCCGAAGCCTCCTCTCTGCTCGGGTTGACAGAAATGGCTTTAATCAAATAAAAGAAAGATAAGTGAGGAGTCGTACAATTAAAAATATCAGAAAGAAGAAAAATTTGAACTCACATATAGCAGCTGTGGCGTCGTCTTTAATCTTGATAATAGTTGGAAGAGCTTCACTGGGAGGTATGCACTCCTTCTCTTGATGGATCGGTTCCACATCCGGTATGACTTCTTCATGGCATCCCCTATCTTCATGGATCTGTTTTGGATCCGGTGTAATAGCTTTGGATATCGGATCTGGACCCGGTATAACTATTTTACACTCTGGAGCTTTTTTCGGATCCGATATGATTGGTAGAGGAATCATCTTATCAGAAGCATCCTCCTTCGATGTGGTTGTAGCACGAATTCCCTCCAAATAAGAGACATCGGGCCTCACTTCTTCAACAGCAGGATCCTCAAGTCTCACTCCTTCAGCAGAAGGATCTTTGTTTCCTTCCTCTCCTCCTTGACATATTTCAAAATAAAGCTCCACTGCTTCATCATAGGGAGTCCGATGAAAGTTTACTGAGAGATCCACAGAATGAATGCTGCCCAGGATTGAATAAACTTCTGATGATACTCTGCGAACTTCATCATCAGATAGTTCTCTCTTTTCTGCTGCGGCGAGCTTCGCCTCCAGTTCCATGGATTTCTTCCAGCTATTATTCAAATCCGATAACAAAGATAACACTTCCTTGTCGGTATCATCCTTCAGCTGTTGTGCATGAGAGACGTCATCTTGAGCGCGAGAAAGAAGATTATCTTTAGACTGCAACTATTCAGACAACCGATCATTATCTTCTTTCAATTTGCCAACTGATTTCTCGGCAGCTTCAAGTTTCACTTTCAAGACACCTCTCATCTCTCTTTCCAAGGAAATATCTCGTTCAAGAATAGAAACCTTTTCAGAGAGTCCCTTCTTTTCATTTACAGCGGAATCTCTCTCATCTTTGGTTTGGATCAAATCCTCTCTCCAACCAGCAACAGTTTGCTCAGATAAAGAAAGAGAAGCCTGCAAACTCTCATAATTAACTTTCAGTGCACTATGTGCTCCTTGCGACTTCCCTAACTCAGCAGTGATAGACTCTTTTTCCCCAATCAACTTGGCTATTTCAGCATCTTAGTGGAAAGGCTTTCCAGAAGCTTTTTGTTTTCCTCTTCTAACTTGGAGATGTGGGCCTTCATCTCAGGATCCCCCTGCTCGCAGAATCTGGCAACCAGTTCTCCCCATAGAGAAGTCTGCAAAACGGATTCCCACTCAGAGAAGCAAGATATGAAACTATAATATCAGCATATGAAAAGGATAAAAACATACTGAAGCGAGGGACAAATGAAAATGGGCACAAGACTCATCCGAACTGAACTGATTGAGATAGGAATTGATATGGTCTTGTCGTCAGGAACGAAGGGAACTTCTGATAAGTTTCATATCGACGGGGAAAGTATTATATCTCCGATGAATGATCCCGCGAGTCCCAGATCCTTGGACATTTGGACCACCAACAGAGGGATCCACAACTTGTGCCACTCCTGAAATCAAAATAAAAAGGATAAATCGGTCAACACCTAGCAGGATCAAACAGAAGACAAGTAGTGAGAACACAACAAGAAACAATCAAATAATACCTCGCCCGCGACTGCTACTGGCTCCCGTATCTGAAGAAGTATTTCCTCCCAATCTGAGAGATTTACCCGGTCCGGAAACAACCGACAAATCGGGAATCCCCACATTGGAACCTGATGTGATTGAAGGGGGATGAGAGGGAACGATAGCACATCGGGAATCGACACATCGGAATTCGATGTAATAGGAAGCGAAGATGAAGAAATGATAGGCCATTCTTGAACGGGACCAGTTGAAACTTCAACAATTGTTTCTGGTGCAGCATGCACGGGCGGAATAGAACCAGAACCAGATTTCTCCGCAGCTTTTACTAACCGCCTCCTCTTAACGATTGGAGCATCAACGGGGATGGGAGGAGGAAGACTAACGACAATAGGAGCCGCTACGGTCTCAAAGTTAATAACAGCATCAGGTTCAGTCCTTTGTTTCTCGTCAACTCGTTGGGAAAGAGCATTATCAGAAGGCGTTTTCTCGACCTCTCTTCTGTTTGAACTAGGAACCTCTTCACTCGAGGTCTCTTTTCCTTTCCTCTTCGAATTATCCGCACTAGAGATGGCACGCATCCTTTCAGCAAGAGTTTTTGGCGCCATATCGTCGTCTGAGAAAGAAAGATAAAAAGAGCAGATCAGGATCAGACAACAGATCGGAATCATTGAAATAATATGAATCGGGGATTTGAAGTAACCCTACCTAAAGCTAGGTATAATCCACATTCTTGAAGTCTCTTATCAGACAGGAAAGATTTATCTAATGGAGTATTCTGGAACTCCTTGAATTTTTCCAACCATCCTCCTTCAACTGATGTTATCTTCTCTTTGGAACCCGTATGAGCACAAGGAGTTCCCCATTTGGTACTAAAACCCCAACTCTCGCTATTGGAAACAAAGAAATACTTGTTTTTCCAATCTTTGATCGAATCAGTAACCGAACCAAGAAAGACCATGCCTGGTTTAGCACCGAAGTAAAACCAATCGGATTCTCTATCTTGGTCAAGATTGAAGAGGAGGCTGAATAGATGAGCAGATGGTTCAACCCCGCAAAGAATTGAAACCACAATGAAACCACAAAAGATTCTCCAAGAGTTTGGAGTCAGTTGAGAAGGATTTAGGCTAAAATGAAGGAAAATATCTACAAAAATCTGCGGGAAAAGTAACCTAAGACCAACCACTAAATCATCTTGGTAGATGACTAAATCTCCTCCCTGGGAAGGAGAACAAGCATGTTCAGTGGGAGAGGGAACCCTATAAGAAATGCTAGAAGAGGAAAGATTATATTTCTTTACCAAGTCGTCTATCTTAGCTTCAGAAAGGGTATTAACAAAGGAAAAGGAACAACGTTTTGGATCTCTAGCGAGCTTCGGCATCGTGAAAAACCAGCAAAGAAAACCCTAAAACGAAGAAGATCCAAACCCAAGAAGAAAGAAAAAGTCTCGTACCTGAGTGAATAAGATCTTTCTGAGAACCAAGAAATCGATGACTTCTTGAAAAAGAGACAAAACGAATCGGAGAACGAGACAAGAAGATCTCCGCAGAAAAAGCGTCGCTCTCAAATAATTTCAAACTTCGAAAGTGGGCTCCCCAACACTACTTAAGAATCAAGTCAACGGCCAAGATCAATCCAAAAGACTGTGCAAAACCCTTTATCTGACGGTTAGGGACGAATGGAAATTCAGAGCGTTACGAATTCTCGACGCGTGGAAGATGAAAAGGCAATATCATCATAAACCTTATCTCACTACAACCCCCAGAAACCGTATTTTAATAATGGGGAATGGCGGATAATCAATGCCAAACAGTGAGCCATTAAAGCCTGAGAGGCGATAAAGACCCTCTTACCCCTGAAAGAAGCAGTCGTACACGGATTCTTAAAGAAGCTATGTATCTGACTTAACAGATCGGATGAGATCATCGAGCTAGAAATCCGAGGAAACAAGAAGAGGAATGTTGGAATAAATAAGTCACAGAAGTATAGTATGGGAAAAAGGAGGGTTATTAAATGAAGACACTGAAGCAGATATCGACTTGGTAGGCCCAGAACGATCTGATCACAGTAATGCTTAGCTTCATTAACTCGAACAATGATCAAAGAACATTTGATCATCCTTCGGATTAATTCGCAAGCATACTTGATGGGGGACTATTGATAGGGATGAAAGTAAAAGGACACGTGGCACTCATCCAAGCAAACCACATGTCGACGTAACAAGACAGAATCCTCTACTACTAGTGTATTGGGTCATTCCGATATAGTCTGCTCACCTGATGAGATTGACGCGGTATGAAGTGTCTTGCCTATCCGATATATAAAACCGATATATCGAAACCATTGCGAGACTCATCGGGATCGGAAAGAGCTTCACCAAACCAACACGTGTCAACCAGGAAAGGTATATCTGAACTGATAGCTACTCATATCGGCCCCAACCTTCTAGAAGAAGTACGTACCATGCATGTACCGCCTTCTAGAAGAGTTATACCGAGACACCAATTAGCTGGCATCTAACTAGCTCTTAGTTGGCGCTTAGCTGGACAGACAACTGGCAAACACGTGGCTAAATTGAGGAGCGTGCTCAGCACGCAACCCATGCCTATAAAAGGCAAGGATCACGACTCATTCGGACAAGTTGAATCCTAGTAGCGAAGCTCTGCCCATTTGGAATCAGGATCTACTCTCTTTCTTCCTGCTTTCCATTTGTGGAGTTCTTGTAAGATCTCTTGTACTTTTGATGATTGATAGTGAGATCTTTCTCTCCCGTGGTTTTTTCCCCGCTGATTAGGGGTTTTTCCACGTAAATCTGGTTTCTCTTTCCTCCTGCTTGGATTCTTATTTGATTTCTCACTAGGATAGCCACCCAATCAATATAAATTCAATTGTTAGGTTGAAATTGGTTTCTCAATCCGATTTTAGCTCTAACAATATATATATGTTTTTTTTAAAAGAATTTTGTGGGGGTTTTTACGGTTTTTTATTTGGGAAATTTCTAAGTTTTTTTATTTTATTTTTCGAATTTCATGGATTACGAATTTTTTTAGAATTTTTTCTAATTTGTTGGAGTTTTAAAAGATTTTATTTTATTTATTTATTTTGAAATTTAAGCGATTTCATGGGGCTTTTATAAATTTTTCTTTTTTTTTAATTTTTTTGAATTTTTTATGCCACGTCAGCAAATTTTAACAAGTTAAGCGTTTTAGTTTTTGATCATGGATTAAACTACAGGGTACTAAAGTCTCACAAAATTAAACTACAAGTCCCGAATTGATATACATGCAAACTACATGTTAGTTATGCTCGGGGACGACTCTGAAGCACGCGTGATGGATGAAGCTGCCGGCGTTCACTGTGAGCCCGTGTCACCGGTGAGAATAGGGAGTAGCATGCGCCGCTAGGGTTTGTCTTTCTGATTTTTAGATTTTCGCTGGAGGACAGGAGGAGTCGAGGACGAGTTTGATTACTACGTTGGCACTTGACTTGTTACGATAGGTAAAAAAAAAAACCGGGTTCTTCTGGGTTCCGATCCGACTGGCCGACCCGGCCGGGTCGGCTGGGTTTGACCGGGTTGACACCCAGTCAATTTTTGGCATAAACCTGGACCGGCCTACTGTCCGGTTCCCGGTTCTGCCGGTCCGTTCTGGATTTAAAAACCTTGGTTAGTTTAGTGAAATTTTTCCTTTAAAATTTTATATCAATTAGTAACATTATGTTTTATAAGGGTATATGAGTAAAATTCCAAAGCAAGAACAATTGTAAGGCTGAAATGGGAGGCCTTCCTCATCTATCTAAACAACCGCGAATGCGAGGAAAGCACTTCGATGAAGCCCCGCTAACAACATCACTTGAGAGAATTTCGAGAGAATCAGCTCAACAATGGCTGCGCTCGTGCATCTTCCCGCGCGGCATTCTGGCCCTCCTTGCATTCATGGTAGGAAGCAGCATTACCCTGATTTTTTCTAAATCTTGGGTTAGCTTCAATCCACACCCCATTTGTACTTTTGATGCTTCTTAGATCTTTTAGTTTTTATGAAACAAAGGTTTGGGAATCACCTTTACAATTCACCTACTATGATTGCCAAATCAGTGAATTGGTCCTAGATATACGTTGTATTGGTATTGGATTTTATGCTGTTTTTGAGCTTTCATTATTTGATACCAGGAGTTTGCTATTTCTCAAGGAGATTTATTTCAAGAATTAAGAGACATAATCTTGTAAGGATGAGTAGCAAAGGCTGCTTAGATGCACAGTTTCAAGGAAGTAAGAGGCTTTACCTAGGGATTGACTTGGGAACATCTGGTGCTCGATATGCTCTTATAGACAAACAGGGGATTGTACATTCTGAAGGGAAAAGGACATACGGGCAAACTGATGTAAGATGTTATTTTGAGAACGTGCATGTGATTCTGTTAGATAACTTGTTTGATTCAACTTTAAGAAATCAGCAAATCTCTATATGTATCTCTTTTATATATATTTATATGTATATATTTTAAGTGCTTGAACATCTAACATGAGGATCCAGATTTTGAGGCCTTGTGTTTGTTGGTTTTGTATTGGCACTTTGTAATTTTTTTTCATGCAACTTTTTCTAATGTTACCAATAAATATCTATCTCTTAGTTTGGCCTTAACATTATCCCTAGTGGATCTAGTTTCACTATTTATAAGTTACCATTAGCACTAATTTTTTATTTCTGAACTATGCATATCAATCACTAGATGAAAGCTGTTTTTGTTGATTATTAGTCATTCTTGTTAAGCTTTACTATATAGTTTTTCTAAAATAAATATGTGATGTTACAGAATAACCTTCTCCCCACTTGATTAAATCTATACTTTAACCTAGTGTTCTTCATGTGGATTCTTTTCTCTCCTGGAAGTGCGGTTAGGCCTTTCTTCAATTCTTTGCTTTTTCATTTTCACAAATAATTATAAAGTTGCATCTGTTTGCTAGGCAGGTTGCCACAAATTGGGCTACCTTGTGGAAAGAAACACTTCTATTGCTACTTGAAGATCTTCCGCCCACACTTCGCCCATATATTTCTTCCATATCCATTGATGGGACTTCGGCGACAACACTGATCATTGACAGGTGTTTACTTCCTCTTCAAACAGTCTCTTCCAAACTTGTTCTGCCAGTCCTGTCGACTTGTTTGTGCCTTGTAAATGGTTACTTTCTTATATAAATTTAATCCTCAACTACAGTAATACAGGAGAGCTACTGTGTAAACCATTTCTGTACAATGAAAGCTGTCCTGATTCTTTACCATTCGTCACCTCCATTGCTCCTGAAAATCACACTGTTTGTGCTGGATCTTCCACCCTCTCTAAGCTTGTGTCATGGTGGAATTCATGTACCTCAGACAAAGGTAATGCTATATTGATGCATCAATCAGATTGGCTGTTGTGGCTTCTTCATGGAAAGCTTGGAGTGACGGACTACAACAATGCTTTGAAGGTAATTTAATGATGCCATCTTTTCCAATTTGCTACTTGCCGTGTCACCTGCTATATAGATAAGTATAATGAGAAATGTAAAACCCATGCTACTTATGATGCTAATTTACAACTTAGGTTATTTGTGACCCTAATTTACAAGCTTCTCTAAAATGGTTAATGTCTTCATCATCAAAATATTAATGCTATAGTCTAGGTGGAGGATCCACGCTTTCTGCATGTAGAATGGAACCTTGGATGGGGAACCTTCCTAGTTTAGTTGCTAGAATGGAATGCTAATTAATACAAAACATAAGTCAAATGCATATAACATCCAAAGCAGTGAATAGTTTTCCTTATATATGTACCAGCTCGCTTTTAAAGCTTCTTGTTTTTAGCAGGTTGGATATGATCCAGACACAGAGTCCTATCCAAATTGGTTGCTATCTCAGCCATTCAGTTATTTACTTCCCTCTGTGAAACCACCTGGAACTCCAATTGAATCCATGAAAGAAGATATAAGAAGACAATTTGGTGAGTCCATTTTTGGAATTATGAATATGAGTTTTTAAGGTCTTATTTTTTTATTTTCTTTCCGAAGTAAGACTTTGTAAGAGTTATTACACTTTAGTCAAGGTCCTTTACTTGAAATTGTTGCATTCTAGTTAATAAAATCATAATATCTAATGCTTGATGCATCTAGTTTTATTTTGGGGACTGCATCCACATATGAGCACTGCATCCACATATGAGCACTTCTAATTTGTAGGTTCTTGAAGAAATGGAGACGAAATATTGACTATTTATTCAGGGCATACTTGTGTTTGTAAATAATACTAAAAAAATCCAGTAGATTTTTAATTGATAATCAGTGAGGTACTTAAATACCTAAAGTGGTTAGAATTTTCCAAACACAACAAAACCGTGTACTTTTGCTAGTTCCAATGGCAATGGTACTCTTTGAAATGAGTTTCCTCATTTGACATTTTTTCAGACAATATTTTGAATTTATAAATTGTATTTAGGTGCTTGTTTAATATGCAAATAGAGACGGAGCATCCAAATATATAACCCTATGTTGATGTATGCTGATTTTGTAATTTTTCCACACATGATACTTGTGACCATATCAAATAGTATCAACAATGTTTGCAGCAAACAAATTAAAGGGTCATACTAAAGCCATGATTTAACACTAGCTGAAACTTCTCCTGGTAATAATTCCCCAGCTTGAGAATTTAAAACAAATAAAAAAGTCTTATAGTTTCTTGATCTTTCCTTTTCTTTTTTGCCTTTGCAAAAATCAATCTCTTTGTTTTAAATACTGATAAAGTTTCATATAAAAGTTCAAAGGCATGGTTTAATTAACATGTATATTAAGAGCAAGCTGCTGTTTATCTAGATTAACCACAAAATAGAGATTTAAAAAAAAAGAGCAAGAAAAGATAAAGCACATTCAAGGATTCTAGCGATCAGGCCTTAAGCCTTTGTTCGTTGGTTTTAAAGGAGAAATTCTTGTTAACATTAAATTTGATTATTAGGGGCAGAATTATTAATTGGTTCTTCTCTCTAAGTGATACACATTTAGGTTTTCAAAGAGTCGGCTAGTGTTTTTTTTTTGGTTACCAAAAAATCATGTTATTTACTAGGAGTTTACATTTTACATTTGCCATATAAATGTTTATTACTTTCCTGTTATGTGTCCATACATAAAGCCACATAATTTGTATATTAAATGTAAGTTGAATCACCAAGCTGTCTTCTATAATTTTGTCTAATCTAACATAGAGCTTATCCTTCTATTGAAAGTTGTTCTTTTACTTAATTCTTGATCTTGGATTAGTGTAATATCATTATACTGCAATTTGTTTACATGGTATGAAGTTATAATGATGGGAGTTAGGTCTCCTAGGTGAAAAAACAATTCATGTTCCTTGATGGATATGAGTGGTCGGCTTGATGGACTTGGAGTGGAGTTTCTTAATCATTAACCATTGGGTGTGGAGGCGTGGTGATTCAATTTTAGCTCAAGCAAAAATCTTTCATTGATGTAGTGGGAAAATGGTGTGCACATCAAATGGGATTGCCGAGTTTGTGTTAAAGTCATCTATTTCTCATGATCTCTTTGAATATATTATTAGTTACTGTCGGACATAGAAAGAAGAGGGAAAAAAATAGAGTGGAGAAAAGCCTCAAATCTTGCTTATTCTATTAAAGAACAAGTATATGGTCTTAAATAGAAAAGCTACATGGGAAAAAAAATAAGGTAACAATAATAAAGCAATAGAAAAATAAGGAAACTAACAATTAGGAAATAAACTAAATAAGCAATCTAACAATCAGGAAATAAATCCTTCATTTTAGGAAATAAATCTCTGATTTTCCTACACTTCTCCTCAAGTTGGTGCATAGATATTAATCATGCCTAACTTGCTTATTAATCGCTCAAAATTGGATCTTGCAAGACCCTTGGTCAAGATATCAGCTGTTTGTTTATTGGAGGGCACAAACTGCAAGCAAATATTTCCGACATCAAGTTTCTCCCATATAAAATGACGATCAATCTTAATGTGCTTTGTTCTATCATGTTGGACAGGATTATGAGCGATGCTTATTGTAACCTTACTATTACAATATGACTTCAACGGAAGCTTCACACTCTTCTTGAGCTCTTCAAGAATTCTGTAAATCCATAACACTTCACAAATTCCTTAAGCCATAGCTCTAAACTCAGCTTCCGCACGACTTCTAGCCACAACACCTTGCTTTTTTACTTCTCCAGGTTGCCAAATTTCCCCATATAAAGGTGTAATATCTTGAAGTGGATCTTCTATTAGTAACTTATCATGCCTAATCTACATCAGTAAATACATCAATACCTATTTGGTTGCTCTTTCTAACAAAATAGACCTTTCCTAGGGGTAGCCTTCAAATATCTTAGAATTCAGTAGACAACCTCAAGGTGTTCTTCATATGTAGAGTGTGCCTCCTTCTACTTTGGAACTTTTAGAGCCTCCTGCACATTTTTAGGAGTTTCTATACTGGACAACTGAGAGGTAAACGCAACAAGAGATGAAGACAAGTTTGAATATTACACAAATTAAGACAATGGGTATTTGGTATAAAGACCTAACACCTTTCCGAAGTGCTATTTGTCAACTTTGGAAGACTCCGAAGACTCAACTTGACTACTAGATTTGGAAGGAAACTCACCTGTATTGGATTCAAGTGGTGGATTTTCCCTCGGCTCGGAATCATGGTTATACTGCAGAGTTGATTCATCATTCATCTTCTCGTTTCCTATGATTCTTCTTCAAGTACACCATTCTCTTCCAAGCTCAATCATTGTCTTTGAATCTGCTACTTGTCTCTTTGCAAGAGTCATCATGTTGTGGCATTAAAGTTAGTTATTCCTTATTTTCAGTTTCTGAAGGTTTCTTTTTCACAATTTTGATTTAAAAATGTTTCATAATTGTGGTTTAAAAATATAGGCCTAACTTCAGTAGAAACATCACTCATAATAAGAGGAGTCTCAAAAAATGATCCTAGGCCTTTTACTTTTGGTGCCATAGTACAAGTCTCAAACATATTATCTGAAAGAAACACATCTCCTAAATCAAATGAATCTTCCTTTAAATTCTCCCCCTAAAGATGAATATCCTTAAAAAAATGTTGTTTTTCAAAAAATGTGACATCCATAGTTACAAACACCTTTTTTGGTATTGGATCAAAACATTTATAACTTTTTTGTGTTGGAGATTAACCGATGAAAACACATTTCCTTCCACGTAGTTCAAGCTTTCCTATTTTTCTATGTTCATGAACAAAGGTTGTACATCCAAAAATTTTAAAGATAGATAAGTTGAAAGACGTGCAGTAGGAAAATATTTTGTGAAAGTATGGAAAGGGGTTTGATATTTCAAAACTTTGGATGGCATTCGGTTAATTAAGTATGCAATAGTTCAAATAACTTCTCCCCACAAATACTTAGGAACTAAAGTTGAAAAAAGTAATGCACGAGCTACCTCTAGTAGATGTTTGTTTTTTCTCTCAGCAATACCATTCTGTTCTGTTGAGGTATATCAATGCAAGAACTCTGATGAATTATTTCTTTTTCAAGAAAAAAATTTCCTAGGATTATATTAAAGTATTCCTTTCCATTATCAGTTCTGAAGACTTGTATGTTAGTTTGAAATTGTGTCTGAAACATTTTGAAAAACATTTTGAAAACTTGTTCAGACTCAGACTTTTCTTTTAATAAATACACCCAACAAAGTCTAGTATGCTCATCTGTAAATGTAATGAACCACTTTTTGTTAGAAGGTGTACTTATTTTACTAGGACCTCGAACATCACTGTGAATAACGGTGAAAGGTTTTGATGGTTAAAGAAAAAATGTACGGTGATGTTTTGCAAATTCACATATTTCACAATGAAATAAAGAAAGGTCTTTATTACCAAACAAATTAAGAAGCAAGTGTTTTAAATATCGAAAATTTGCAAATTCACATATTTCACAATGATGTCTTGATCCGAAACAAAAATAGATTCAAAATAGGAACTTATTGGTTGAGATTGATGTCTTGATTTGGATCCATCATCAAAGAAGTGGAGTCCTCTACTCTGCTTAGCACTACCAATCATCCTTCACGAGTTCAAATCCTGGAATACACAATGAGAAGGAAACAAATTTTTTTTGACATTGTTTAGCTTAAGCTAATTTACTGACAGACAAAAGGTTACAAGATAGTCTAGGAACGTGAAGGACATCATGAAGAGTGAGCGTTGGAGACAACACAATAGAACCGTTCCTTGCAATGGCTGAAAGAGAGTAATCTGTAATCTTAATTTTTTGGTCACTGCACAAGGACTATATGAAGAAAAAAGGTTTGATATTCATGTCATATGATCGGTTGCACCCGAATCAATAATCCAGGCATGATTAGGATTGATACTATGGAGAACTGCTGTCAGATAATTACCTTTATGAGATATAGAACAAAAATGAGTTTTTTGAGACTCGAGGAGTTTGTATAGTTGGTCTATTTGTTCCTTAGTGAAGGGAAACGAGCTTGAAAGAGACTGCTTCTTTTGATCCACGACACTAGCCTGAAGTACACGACCCTTGCTTCCAGTTTTCTTCTTCCAGTTTTGAGGCTTGCCATTAATCTTCCAGCACATTTCACATGTATACCACGGGTGTTTGCAATGATCGCAACATGGCTATTCAGTTCTCCACAGATTCTGGTTTGCCATGAAGGAAGATGAGAAAATCCCTGCCATGAAGGAAGGAGAGAGAATTCCTAGATCGTCGAACCTAGGGTTCTGATACCATATCAGAAATAAAGAGAAGAGGGAAGAAAATAGAGTGGAGAAAAGCTGCAAATTTTTCTTATTCTCTTAAAGAACAAGTACATGGTCTTAAATAGAATAGCTATATGGGAAAAAAATAACGTAACAAATAAATAAGGCAATAGAAGAATAAGGAAACTAACAATTAGGAAATAAACTAAATAAGCAAACTAACAATTGGGAAATAAATCCGTGATTTTAGGAAATATATCTCTGATTTTCCTACAGTTGCAAGTTAGCTTCAAAAATTCTTTGCACTACAAGAACTTGACTATTTGAGATATTTGGAGAATAAATTGATTAATGCTATTCAAGGTGATGTTTCTATTTCTTAATATTTCTCGAAGATTAAAAATCTTTGTCAGGAGATTTTTCTTTTAGATCAAGATGAGCCTATTTGAGAAGCCTAATTGAAGCATTGTATCATTCATAGTTTCCAGGAATACATTCCTTACAATACCTCAACTCGAAGGTGGAATAGTCGGTCATCTTTGGCGAAGTTTGAAAATCTTCTTTCTTTGGCGAGAGCCTTTGGAAGCATTGGTATGTTGTTTTCAGGAGGTGAAACCCTTTTTTCTAGTAAGATGTTTTATATGGAAGAGAAGGAGAAGTTTGAAGTGTAAAGCCTTTAAAAACCTCTTTGTCACTTTGGTGTGTGATTTTAGCTTCTTCTTCTTCAATTCTCATCCCTCAGTTTATTGTGCTGCTTTCATCTTGGTGGTGCAAGCTTGGGTTCTGTTGAGACTAAGTCCCGGGGACTTAGTTCTATCATAACTACCTTAATCTTTGAAAATTTCTAAGGTTTGTTGTGTCCTGTGACACTTTGCTATCAGAGTTATGGTTGAGATTATGAAGATAACGAAGGATCGGGTATCTCGGGTAGAGCAGGCAGTGGGCATTTCTATGAAGGAAAGCCTATGGTACCTTGAACGAAAAGGTACCTAATATTTCTTGATGAGTTGGTGACACTCAAGGAGATGCTCTATCCCTTTGTGCTTTTCACAAAGGAACGACTTAATAAGATGGTCAATTTGTAGGTTGCCTTTGGGGAGATTCTTAAAGAAGAGTTGGATCAGTTTGAATCAAAGCTTAACGCTATTAAAAAATTAATGTTGAGGGGCGTAACTTTACCAATGACAACTTTGAACTTAAAAGTCCTAAAGCGAGTACCTTTGCAGGTACAAGAATAAGAAGGACTTAGAAAGCTTCATCTTGAACATGGACCAATATTTTCCAGAGGTCAAGCTCTTAGAGTTAGAATGAGTTTGGTTAGTGAGTATGTGTCTCATGGGTAATATGAAGCTTTGGTGGAGGACTCGCTAAGAGAATGATACTTGAGGGACGAGTATTGAGCTAATCATGGGATGGCTTGAAGAAGGATCTTTGGGAACAATTTCTTCCGAGAAATATAGCATGGGTTACGAGAACCATACTGAAGAAGCTGAGACATTTAGGCATCCCCAATGTTGGACATAAAGAACATGTCTGAATTGGACAAACTCTTCAACTTCCTCTCTAAGTTACAAGGTTGGGCTCAGTTGGAAGTGTGGTGGCAAAGCGTGAAGGTCTTGGTTTTCTCTATTACTGCAGTTGAAGGTTTAGTGGACTTTCGGTTTACTAATACCTCTATAGGTGATAAGACAAAGGCTAAACTAAGGAGAAATGTAAGGCTACAAAGAGGGACTTTGTAAAGAAGCCGAAAGGTGAATAAAGGGATCAAGCTACTTTTGGTAAGAGACAACTTGGCCAAGGCTCGAATATAACAAGGTGTTTCATTTGTAACGGATCCCATTGAGCCTGAGAATGCTCGAAAGGAAGAAACACTCTACGGAGGTTGTAGAGACAAATAGAAATTCGGAGCCACTAACTCAGATTAAACCACGCCAGTTGCTAAACACTCTCAAGTCTGTGAAGGACTCTACCCTATCCAAATTTTTGTCAAGTGAAAATGAACAACAAGGTTGTTGAGGCTGTGGTGGACACGAGTGTCACCTATGACTTTGTGTCAAAAAAGATAGTTGTTGCTGTCGGAGAATAAGGAATTTTATTATAGCTATACAGTCTTAGAATTAAGGCAGATATTCTGTATCTTTATAAATTAGGAAACTTCCTTAATTAGGGAGATCTAATTTTAACCTTCCTAATTTTTTGTAGCTAGAGTTGTGTATATTAACCTCTCTGTACAGAATTAAGAATTAATGAACAATTATTTTCTTCTCTCAATTTTCATCTCCGTCTTACACATCAATTAATTCTTCTCTCAATTTTTATCTTTGTCTTCCACATGGTATCAGAGCTGTAAGGCTTGATTCTTTGGGAAAAAATTATGTTTTTTCTTTTGGCCTTAATCGTCTCTTATTTTAGGCCTTAATCGCCCTTTACAGTCAGTAATTTTGTGCTAACCTTCATTTCTAGCGTTTTTTTTTTCTTCTGGCCTTTATCGCCGAATCTCTTCATCAGGCCTTTATCACTGTCGCTGTTATCGTTTTTGAAAGATCTGCCCTTTGAACATGTCAGAAACATCCAAGGTTAACACTACTTAAGGCTGAAGAGGTACCACATTCAACACCTGGAGAATTGCAGCAGATTCAATCGGCATGTCAGTTGAATGGGAAGAACTACTTGAAATGGTCACAACTTGTTCGCAGTGTACTAAAAGGGAAAGGAAATATCAGTTATCTTAAGGGTGCAAAGCCAAAACCAGGAAATCCAAGTTTTAAAGCATGGGATGAAGATGATTCTCTGATTATGGCATGGCTGTGGAGCGCTATGACTCCTGAGATCAGCGATACGTGTATGTTCTTGAATACAACTAAGGATATTTGGGAGGCAATTCAGCAGACGTACTGAAAAGCAAGAGACACAGCTCAAGTTTATAAAGTCAAGGTGCAAACGATTGCTGCAAAACAAGGCAATAAAACAGTTACTGAATATGCCAATCAATTGAAGGCCTTATAGCAAGAACTTGATTATTATAGGGTGATAAGAACCAAATGTCCAGAAGATGTTGCAATTCTAAAAGAGTTTATTGAACAAGATAGAGTCTATGACTTTCTAGTTGGACTTGATCCAAAGTTTAATCAAGTGAGAATCTAGATTCTTGGCAAGCAGGAGATTCCATGCCTTAATGAAGTGATAGCATTGATTCGAGGAGAAGATAGCAGACGAGGCCTTATGCTTGAACCACAAAGTACTGACAACTCGGTTATGGTAGCTAACAAGAGCAATGAACCAAAGGCTAGCATGTTGCAATCATTGGTTCCTGATAATGGAAATGCAGGATTGTCAAAAGTCCCGGTTCAAGATAATAAGGACAATCTTTGGTGTACCTACTGCAAGAAGCCAAGGCATACTCGGGAGCGCTATTGGAAGCTTCATGGTAAGCCTCCTAGTAAGGACTGGGGAAACAAAGAAAGGCAACAAGGAAATAGTAGACAGGCACATGTGACTACCCTGCAGACCAATGAGGTTACAAATCATGGAGAATTCAATAAGATTGAAGTTGAGAAGTGGAGAGCCTTGCTAGGAACTCTTGAGAAACCCTCAGGTATTTTTTCTTTTGTACATTCAGGTAAATTTCCTATTTCCATTGGATTTAATACTTCAGATAGAACCTTTATTAACTCTTGGGTCATAGACTCAGGAGCAACTGACCACATGACACACTCATCTCACAAATTCAACACCTATAACCCTTGTCCAAGTACTAGGATAATTGCCACAACCGATGGTTCATTAATCACCGTAGCAAGAATAGGAGATATTAAAATCAGTCCATCACTCACATTGAAGCATGTACTTCATATACCAAAACTGCCCACTAATCTGGTCTCTGTAAAGAAACTAACTCAAGATATGTTTTACAGTGTGATTTTTTATCCTACTTACTGTTTATTTCAGCACCCGGATTTGGGGAAGACGATTGGACGTGCTAAAGAAGGGGATGGACTATACTACCTTGAAACACCAACTGATCTTCGTTTCTCTAAGAGCAGGTCATTTGTGTCATCTCTTTCTGAGTCTCATTCATCAAATAAAGAAAAAGTTTGGCTCCATTATCGTAGACTTGGACACCCATCATTTAGGACCCTCAAAATATTGTTTCCTAGTTTGTTCAAGGGATTAGATATTGAGTCTTTTCATTGTGAAGTTTGTGAATTTGCAAAACACAAGCGTGTATCTTTTCCAATTAGTAATAAAAGAACTTCTATTCCTTTATATTTAATTCATAGTGATATTTAGGGTCCATCCACTATTCCGAATATTTCTGGTGCACGTTGGTTTGTCTCTTTTATTGATAATTACAGTAGAGTATGTTGGATCTTTCTATTAAAGAATAAATCCGACGTAAGTTTTGTTTTCCCAAATTTTCATGCCATGGTGCAAAACCAATTCGGGGTAAAGATCAAAAGGTTTAGGTCTAACAATGCTAGGGATTATTTCAATCAAGTTTTAACTCCATACTTTCACCAAGAAGGGATAATTCATGAATCATCTTGTGTCAATACCCCACAACAAAATGGAGTAGCTGAGAGGAGAAATGGTCATTTACTTGATACAGCCCGAGCGTTCTTGTTCCAAACTATCGTGCCAAAATCTTATCGGGAGGAAGCCGTTTTAACTGCTGCACATCTCATAAATCGTCTGCCTTCTAGAGTCCTAGTTTCCAAAAGCCCTATAGAAGTACTCTCAGGATTATATCCCAATCTTCAAACAACCAATCATTTAACACCAAAAATATTTGGTTGTGTGTCATTTGTCCATGTTCACAGTCAAAACATGGGAAAACTAGATCCCAGGGCGACCAAGTTTGTTCTTATAGGGTACTCCTCCACTCAAAAAGGTTATAAATGTTACCATCCTTCATCGAAATTTTTTTTTTGTCTCAGTCGATGTGATCTTTCATGAAAGTCAGTCATATTTCACCACTCCTTATCTTCAGGGGGAGAATTTAGTTTTGGAAGATAAGGAGGATTTTATTGCTCTTCCTCTCTTGTCCAGTTCTATGCCTCCAGTGCCTTTACCTCCTAATTCTGTCAGTGAGTTCAATCCTCCTTCTGTGTCTAACAATAAGTCTACTCCTGCTCATAGTAACAAAAGATTGTTTGGTCAAGTATATACAAGACGAATAACTCCTTCGATCCCTGTATAGGCCTAGGAGTCGGAACCAAAGAGTCGGAACCAAATTCTGGAATTGAGGTAACAGTTTCTAATCCCAATCCTAATTCTAGTTCTTCTACACAAAATGAATCTGAGCCTGAACATTATTCGAGTTGTGCCTCAGATCAAGATTTTGCCTATTGCCCTTAGAAAGGGAACTAGAGAATACACTAAGCGTCCTCGATACCTAGTCTCTCATGTTGTCACATTCAAAAAAATTTCACTATCTCATATGAGCTTTCTAGTAAGTCTAAATAGTATTTCCATTCCTACTACCTTGTCTGAAGTATTATCTAATGAAAAATGGAAACAAGTTATGAATGTAGAGATGGAAGCTTTAGAAAAGAATAAAACTTGGGAGATAGTAGATTTACCTACATGAAAGAAGCCCGTGGGGTGCAAGTGGGTTTACACGGTGAAACATAGAGCAGATGGAACCTTGGAGAGGTATAAAGCAAGATTAGTAGCCAAAAGGTATACTCAGACGTATGGTGTGGACTATCAAGAAACTTTTGCTCTAGTTGCTAAAATGAATACATTTAGAGTTATGTTGTCTTTGGCAGATAATTATGGTTGGGATTTGCAACAGTTTGATGTAAAAAATGTGTTTTTGCATAGCGATCTTGAAGAATAAATCTACATGGAAATCCCACCTTGGTATGGCAGGAGCCTGGGAAAGAACCAAGTTTGTAGATTGAAGAAAGCTTTGTATGGGCTCAAGCAATCTCCAAGAGCATGGTTTGGAAGGTTTGCAAGAATGATGCTGTCTATGGGATATAGACAAAGCCAGGGAGATCACACTTTGTTTGTCAAACACTCAAGTTCAGGGGGAGTTACAACTCTTCTGGTATATGTTGACGACATCATTGTGACAGGTAATGATAAGAAGGATAGACAGGTTCTCAGACTACGGTTAGCAAGTGAATTTGAGATTGAAGATCTAGGAAGGTTGAAATACTTCCTTGGAATTGAAGTTGCTCATTCCAAACAAGGGATTTTTTATCTTCTAACAGAAATATATTACTGACTTGCTTAAAGATACATGGAAATTGGCTTGCAAGCCAATGAGTATACCAATAGAGTTTAATCATAAACTTGGAAAGGCTGAAGAAGACGTTGCGGTGGATAAGGAGATGTACAAACGTCTTGTAGGGAGACTCATTTATCTGTTCCACACTAGGCCTGACATAGCCTATGTTGTTAGTGTTATCAGTCAATTTATGCACAATCCAAAGGAGATTCATCTCCAAGCAGCTAACAGAGTGCTTCAGTACTTGAAAGGAAGTCCTGGGAAGGGAATTTTGTTTAAAAGGAGTGACGGATTAATACTTGAAGCTTATACAGATGCTGACTATGCTGGATCAGTAGTTAACAGGAGATCGAGCTCAGGTTATTGCACATTTCTTGGAGGAAATCTTGTAACTTGGAGGAGTAAGAAACAAAACGTGGTGGCGAGATCTAGTGCAGAGGCGGAATTTCGAGCGATGGCTCAGGGAGTTTGTGAATTACTATGGTTGAAGATTATCTTGGAAGATTTGAAGATCAGGTGGGATGGTCCGATGAGACTCTACTGTGACAACAAATCAATAATCAATATTGCCCATAATCCAGTTCAACATAATCGAACGAATCATATTAAAGTTGACAGACACTTCATTAAGGAGAAATTGGAGAGTGGCTTAATTTGCACACCATATGTCTCAACTAATTGTCAACTAGCAGATGTGCTTACCAAAGGATTAAGTGGTCCTATGTTTCAATTAATTGTAACCAAGCAGGGAATGGAAAACATTTATTCGCTAGCTTGAGGGGGAGTGTCGGACAACAAGGAATTTTATTTTAATTGTACAGTCCTAGAATTAAGGCAGATATTCTATATCTTTGTAAATTAGGAAACTTCCTTAATTAAGGAGATCTGATTTTAACCTTCCTAATTTTTGGTAGCTAGAGTTGTGTATATTAACCTCTTTCTATACAAAATTAAGAATTAATGAACAATTGTTTTCTTCTCTCAATTTTTATCTTTGTCTTCCACAGCTGCATTAGGATTGTACTTGGGGAAGGACCCAAGGCGTATTAAGGAGGTAAACTCTAAGGCGTAACCTACTGAATCGCATACTCAGTAATGATGACGATAAAGATAGGAGAGTTGTTGGGCATATAAACCTCGTGGTGGTGCCATTAGATGATTTTGACATCATTATAGGCAACAATTTTCTCACACTTGTGAAGTATACTCTAATGCCTCATCTAGGTGGGATCTTCATCATGAATGAAGTAAAGCCATGCTTCATGTTGAGGAGAAGCAACTAAATGCATCAAAGGAATAGCTATCAGTCATGCAATTAGAGTATGGATTGATGTGAGAAAAGCTACTTATCTTTTGGCCCTGTTGACGAATAAGAAGATTGAAGTCCTGGATAAAGTTATAGCGATCTTGGAGAAGTATAGAGATGTGATGCCCAATGCGCTTTCTACGATACTTCCACCACGGAGGATTATGGATCATTGCATCAAACTTGAACCAGGTGTAAAACCTCCTGTGAGGGACTGTATCGAATGTCTATACTTAAGTTGCAGGAATTGAGGAAACATTTAACTGAACTCTTGGATGCAGAATTCACATAATCCTTAAAGGCCCCATACGGTACTTTGATATTCTAGAAGAAGCAAAAAAGAGTGTTGCGACTATACATCGATTATAAATCCCTGAATAAGGTAACAGTTGAAAACAAGTATCATGTTTCTTTGATTCAAGACCTCATAATGGGTTGATAAGTGCATGATTATACATAAATTTATCTTATATTCACATGTATTTGTACCGCTTTCTCGCATCAATTCTCTATTTTTATGCTGCTGTGGGTATTTCTGTGTGATTGGATAGGTAAATAGGTACCCGAGAGCAAAAGGAACCGGAATCAGACATTTCAGAGCAAAAAAGGTAAAGTAGGGCACATTCAGAGAAAAACACGACCGTGCTCTTACTTAACATGGGCGTGCTGATGAAGTACGGGCGTGTTTAACCCCGTGTAACTCTCTATTTATTGAAAACGCGTTGACCGCGTCGCCAGACCAAGAGCACGGGCGTGTTAAGATCAACACAGGCGTGTTTAGGTCAATACGGCCGTGCTTCAGATTAACACAGCCGTGTTTCGCCGATTTAGGAACCTATAAAAGGCCGTCCACATAACCCTAATGAGCAACTTTTGGCGGAGCAATCTTGGGGCGATTTCCACAACGACGACTAGGGTTTCATGAGAGAAATTGAAGGCAAAGGAGGCATTATCAAGGGAAGATTTCTATGTCTGATTGTATAACCTCCTCTTGTATTTTAGTTATGATAGATCATAGCATGAGAGGCTAAACCTTTTATAGTGCCTTGAACACCTGAGCCCTAGGATGAACTTGTTACTGATTTCTTATTTTTATTCGGTTTTTGCTTATTAAATATTTTTTGTGTCGCATCTTGATTGTTTGTGCTTGTAATTCTTTTTGGTTGTCTTGTACATGAGCCCAATCATCCGTTCCCTCAGGGGGATAGCATCAGTACGTTAGTATCCATGCTGGATGGTTGTGGAGTTTGTATTACATTAAGCCTAGAGTTGTTATCTGTCTAGATATCTTTATGTGGCTTTCCCTTGTGCGGGTCTTGAGTCATCACCTCAGTAGGTTAGAGCACCAAGCACCACGAATGCTTGTGCGGTGACTCGGAATTGCTAGAGTATCGCATTAGCCGTGAGATTCTTCCAGATAGGTTCTTAATTGGACAGGGGTTCTAGGGTGTGCATGTGCATCACGAGGGATCAGGTGCTTTGCTGAGAAGTGCATTGTTACATCCTCCGGGAATCATTAGCAATTAGCCAGTAATAGGGAATCGATTATTAGCAAGGGAATACTAGGGGAATTGTGATCCGAGGTGCCATCTTTCATCTCTGATTTCCCTCAATCCACCAATTGTTCACATTAGCTTTTAGTTAAGATATTCAACTTGCTTGATCACACAATTCTTCTTACAGTTAGGCTAGGTAATAGAGGACAACTAGTACTAGTGGCCAATCTCTGTGGATTCGACTACCTTACCTTTGGGTATTTTACTACTTGATCGACCCCCTGTACTTGCGGAAGAAGTGTCTCGTATATTTTTGCGTACATCATCAGTCTTGACAATCTATTTCTATGGACTTTGTTTCAGGTTTTCCTAAGGTAAATGACATGACTTCGGTCATGGTTGTAGTGGATGGGTTCTCGAAGTATGTGGTCTTTATACTGCCTCAATAACATACACACTAGAACTCTTTATCGAGCTTTTCCTTAGCTATGAGAGCACTCTGGCTTGCCGGAAGACATTGTTAGCGATCGAGATGCTTTGTTTACAGGCCGGTTCTGGATAGTACCGTTTGAGATGTTGGGCTTAGAGTTGAAGTTTTGTACTTTGAATTATTAGCATACCAATGTGCAAATGGAGTAAATCAAGGCCTTACTCAAGTAATACCTTAGGCATTTTATAAATGTCTCACAAAAGAACTGACTAGACTCACTAGATGTTTACCAGTTATCTTAGAACTTATATCAATCTCCTGTGATTAGGAAGAGTCCATTCAAGGTGAAAATATGTTTTTTTGGCCTTAAACACCACATGAAGTGGCAAGGTGGGCTACTGGAGGCAAGTGTCCTGTAATATATCGCCTCAAGAAAAGATGGTAGGGACTTCTGGATGAGGTATGAGAAAGTCCCTAAAGACAACCGAGTAAATAAAGTATGCATATCAAGACACGGGGGTTTTGGAGTTTTCTGATAGAGATAAAGTTTGGCTGAAACTCACTCAACAGATTTAGAAGAAGTTGCACAAGAGGGAAGTGCATAAAGGGCTCATTCAGAGATGTGAAATTGCTTTTGAAGTCCAATAGAGATTTGGAAATATTACATATATGCTAAACCTACTAAAGATGTTAAAGTTGCACCCAACTTTCCATGTTAGTTTCTTGAAGCTTTGCTATGAGGATGCAAATGAGCCAACTTGGAACAAGTCTAAGCAGCCATCTTCCATAGTTAGAAAAGTGTTCGAGAAAACTTTTGAGAAGATCCTTGACCAAGATCGAAGGACTTATTACTTGGTGTAGTGGAAGGTCTTACTAACTTCTTAGGCAAGTTGGGAGAAATACACCACATTGTGATAGTTTGACATTGAGATCCGATGAGAATGTCGGACTTTTTTGGAGGGGGTGTTTGTAAGATCCTTACCATATGGACCCCTACTTAGAATGAGTCCTAAGGGATCCCTATGAGAAGGACTTTGCAGTATTATCCTTGGAGGTGCTTAGGTACCTTCGAAGTGGAGTTGGATGAAGGCGTAGAACTTCATCACCTTAGTCATAGAGTCGTGGCAAGAGCGTGGCTTAGACAAGGGGAAATGGCTGATGGTTCTAGTCCTTTTATATGCATAGCTAGCATGCCAAACAGTTTATTAAGCCGACCATAGTAGCCTTGTGAGACCAAGCATGCATGGCACGTGCATACAAGGGCAAATGCATGGGTGTGAGGAGCTTGCATGCGCATTCACGTGCATATAACCGTTACTACATATACCTTGTTAGGGAGTGTTCTAAAGGTGTTGTAATTGTAACGGCAACCAAAGGTGTTGCATATACTTTTATACATACTTAGAAATACAAGTGTAAAGCCTTTGAAAACCCCTTGTGCCTTTTGTGTGAGATTTTGGCTTCTTCTTCATATCTTCTCCTCCATTGGTTCTCTGTGTCCCTCTCATCTTGGTGGTGCAAGCTTAGATTCGGCTAAGACTAAGCCTTGGGGGGCTTAGTGCCCATTACAAGTGCATTAATCTTTGAAAATTTATAAGGTTTTGTTGTGCTCTGACACTAGCCACAGTTCTTCCTATTGGAAGAGTTGCACCTAATCCATTAATTTGTGGTGATGTTCAGCAGACTTGGAATGATCGAAAGCTATGGCTTGTATGCTAATTCATGTTAATGGCGGATAATTATCCAAATTATGCATGCACTGATTGCATAAAAATATGATACAATAGAATATTTTAGTTGATTACTCTAACATCATGTCTTTCAAGCACCGGAAGTATCCTCCTTTCTCCATCTAAATGCTACATTTTCTTCTCAATTCAGATCCATTGCCTTGATCATTAAGTACTCATTCTAGCATAACTACCTTAATATGTTCACAAATACATATTGCTTACACAAACATCTATGCAGAAACTGATCTTTAGTATATGCTTAAGGCTAGTTAGTTCTAACCATTTCTTGTGTTTGCCATATCAGGAATGACCAGATAAAACAGTAATTACTGAAATTCTACTCGAGCAAAAAAAAAAAAAGACAAAAAAAAGAAAGCATAAACAAAAACCAAAAAAACCAAAAGAAGACAAGAAAAAAAAAGAGCTTTAGAACTATTGTATTTGGTATTGTCTCTCTTTGATTCATGTTGCCTTTACTCAACTACGGAATGCTTTCACATTATGAAATTCTAGAGATGGAAACATGAGCTTCAATTATTACCATCCTTTTTCCAAGACCATGCTTAGGATTTGTGTGGCCAAGCTTTTACAATAAGTTCTTTTTAGCAAAAGCTCCAATTTGGAGCTTTGGCTGAAAAGCTAAATTTCAGCATTCAGGTGGAGGAACTCTTCTGTTTTTAAATCCTAAATTCTTTTTAAGTAAAAGAGCTTTTGGTTGAATTCCCAAAACCTCTAATTGGCCTTCATAAATGCCGAGTAAAGTACACCCTTAATCATTCTCTTATCTGTGGTTGAGTATATTTTTCTGCAATGGGCCTTTAGAATTTTGTGCTTTTTCTTCCAGGTTTTTCGAAGGATTGTGTTATTTGTACAGGAACAACTGATAGTATAGCTGCTTTTCTTGCAGCACGTGTTACTCTGCCAGGAAAAGCTGTAAGTATCAAACACATCGTTTCCATCATTAAACTGAAACTGTAATAGTCATTCCTCTATTTTTCATCAGGATCTTACATAATAAATTTGACTAGGTTACATCCTTGGGTTCAACACTTGCCATTAAACTCCTTAGCACTTCCCGAATTGAGGATGCTAGATTTGGTGTATACAGCCATCGCCTTGATGATAAGTGGCTTGTTGGTGGTGCTTCAAATACTGGAGGAGCTGTTCTGAGTAAGATCTTCACTGATGACCAATTGGAACATCTGAGTGGGCAAATTAATCCCTTGATAGCTTCTACCCTAGACTACTATCCTCTACCATCATATGGTGAAAGATTTCCTATTGCTAACCCAGATATGCAGCCCAGGTAATTTTACATTCCTGACAAGAAATAGCCTGTGAAAGCAATACCAGGTTTATATGATTTTCATCCTCCCATAGTGGCTTAGTCTCAAATATTACCAGTTTATTTATTGATAAGATAATTTTAGAAAAACGCAATTTATCATGAGCATGACAAATCAGGACCATTGCAAACTTAGTTTTCTCAATTATTGATCTTATGAACCATGAATGTCTTAATCTACTAATCTTGTATTTGTTGATAATCATAACGTCTGAATAATTACCAGAATTTCAACCTTTATTGTTAAGTTTTTTAAGATGCTTCTATACATATAGTGGTTTTGAATATCCATGGTGACACATTGTTAGCTGATTTCCTCTCAAGGCCAAAACAGTACTCAAAATATTGGATGAGAATATGATTTTGGGCTGTCAAAGCTTCTGCCTTCTCTCTGTCAGTTACTATATAATTTGTGAGAAAAGTGTAAATTGTTAGTTACGTTTATTTGATTTTGTTGACAGAAATGTTTAGTTTACAGATCTATAATGCTATACACCATAACTTCAAATTCCAAATCACTTAAATAAGATGGTACACGTAATATGTTGGGAATGTTGTTGTAGACTTGAATCATAAACCTCCATAAAAGAGGTGAAGCAAAGGTTTCCTTATCTTAATAATCTTAGGAGTTTTGTTACATATATATAGGTGTACAAAAGATAACAATATGAGAGAAATTATAATCATAAATACAATTCAAAATAAGAGAGATAAAAGGAGAGAAAAATAGACTAGACTCGCTGCATGCTACAAGTGTCCATGGTGTGAGTGCGCCTAGTGGGGAAGTGTGAAAGGGTAGAGTTGGGTTTGGTCTCTATGATTATTGGGAAATGTAGAGATGATTTAGTGCCTTTGGGTGGAGATGGAGAACGAGATCTAGTAGATAATGTGGGTAGTTGAGAGGAAGTTCCATATAACGGAGAAGATAAGAGGGACTCATGCAACTGTAGGCATAGGAGTTGGGAAGATGCCACCTGAGGAACAGTTTTGAGATGTTTGTGGCATAGATAAATGATACGCGTCTTCGCAAGGGTTTGAGTCGTCAACAAATAATAAAGTGGACTTAGAAGGTGGATGTCGAACCCATAGAGACCAAGAAATAGTAGTACTTACTATTCATCAATTATCTAGTCTAATCTCAAATTGGTGAAGTTCTAAACTAATCTAAACACTAAAATGACCTAAATAGCTAAAGACTACAGATAACGAGAATAGATCGTGAAGCAATCAATCAGAAGAGGAGACACTCGGGCAATGAATTCCCTTTGGGTTCTTACTAAAGTATATAGACAACGATTTCCTTATTGATAATTAGATGGTTTTGGACCAAGAATTCGAAGGTATATTAAATCCCTCTCTCGAGGCGATTAATGTCTAACATCCTCGTTGCATTATGTTATAGGGAATCTGTCTTGGAAAGGTTATGGAACAATGCATATTAAGGAGTTGCTCACCTAAATACCCGATCTCTCAGCGTACTCACAACCCTCTCTATTCAGGTATGTCCTCACCGGGGAGGCGTTCGCTTCTTTCCCAGGTAAATCGGATGGAAATCCGGGCTAGGCGTTCGCTTCTTTCCCCGGTAAATCGGATGGAAATCCGAGCTGTCGCAATGTAGAAGTCAAATGTAAGGAATGACACTCAATCAATCTCAAAGAAATAACATCTAATTAATCAACCATAGAAATCAATGTCAACATTAAACCCTAACCCAAGAGTTCATCATGTACAAGTATCTAACAAGTTAGTTCTCCATGAAAGGGGAACATAAATTCAATACAAAGAAGTGAAAGGGAATCAAAGTCAAAATAAAGATAAAGATAAATGCTCTTCCCTCTACCGTTGGTGGCTTCTAACGATTGAATCTCCAAAGAAGCTCTCTCCTTCCTCTCCTTCAAGCCTTCGCCTCTCCACGCTATTGAGGTCTTCTAAAAATCTTCAATGATGCTCAAGACCAAGTCCTAGCCATCAAGGGTCTTCTATAGATCTTGAATAATGCCCAAGCCTCCAAGACTCATTTCCAAACCCTAGAAACCACTATTTATACTCCTTTACAGATGTTAGGGGTATAGGGGCTCGAAACTCTGTTGAAATGGGTCAGATGTGTACTTGAAACGGGTCAGATGCGCGCCAGCCGCGGCCCACATAACAAGCCAGACGGACCCATCTCGCACTCAGGTTTTCTCTGACGACCTGCAGTTCCTGAGACCGCGACGCAGACAGGCCCGCTTACTACGCCAGATGTGCCTGTCTTCTTAACTGCCAGATCCCTGAAGGCACTCCATCCTTACGCACGGGCTTGTATTGCCTGGACGGGCCCGTTCAACTCTCTATACTGCTACAATTTGCCTTCAAACCACAGTTAGCACCCTCCAATTTCTCAGGTTGCTTCCTATATGCCTTAATTATCAAAATTAACACTTAATAAGTATCGATGGGACACATTTTCACCAATTGTCATGCAAAATACACATAAATGATATATGAAAATGTGTACAATTAAACACTTATCAATAAAGATGCAAAAGGAAACACAACTTTATAAAAAAAACTACATGTTGTGAGACGTAGATATGACTAGTAGATGGATAAAAGAAACAATAAACTTTATGATTAGTTGAGTAGCCAATATATATACACTGAGATGTGCGATATTCAAGCTTGTATTGATTATAAGGGCGTGGATATGGATAACAAGAACAACCATATACTCTAAAGGAGGAATGACCAGGAAGCCTTCCGTATAATTTTTCCCTTGGTGAAATATGCAATACGACTTTCATGAGCATGCAGTTGATCAAATAAACTGTAATGGAGAATATGTAAGTCTAATATTTGGGAGGAACATTTCCTCCATTTGTTGGAGTGTTTTTAATGCTAAGCATTAGGACAACCGTGAACATAAGGGCACGTGTTGAACAAGTAATATAATAATAAGAAAAGTGTTGATCCCACGAGGAATTGTGATGAATTCTTGATGAGTGCCAACTATTTTTAAGTTTGTATTATCCAACCTAACATCAATGAGTGGTTTATGTTGGAAAAAGGTAAAATTAAAAGAGTTGAGGGTTTTTGGAAAATGAAAAGTTGTCATTAGAAGGGTTGTTGGAAAATAAAGAGTTATTATGAGTCTTAGGGAATGAAGAGTTGTTATTGGAATATAAAAGGTTAGGAGGCTGTGCAATTATAAGGGCATATAAAGAGGTTTTTATAAAACCTATATATTGAGATAAGTTAGTTGTGTTTTGTAAGAGGTTAAGAAGAAGTAATGAATAGAATTGTTTTTATATATATCTTCTTCCTCTTCTTACTATCTCCTAGCATTGTCCAACAAGTGGTATCAAAGCTTAGGCTCGATCCGGGAAGGACCTCTAAGACTCAAAGAGTACAAGTCCGGAATACTCGATCTAAAGAAGGACCTATGAGATACAAGCCCGTAGAAGGAGCACAAGCCGAGGCAAGAAGAAGGGACATGCGGCCTCTGAGGCTCGAAACTTGGCTTAAAAGTGCAGAAGATTACAAAGAATTCAAGGCAAGAGATGGAAGACGAAAGACCTATTGTGGTGTCAGTTCAGTTCAAGGCAATGCTAAAGGAGATATTAGAGAAACTTGGCCTACCACCGGCAAGGTATGAATGCGAAAAGTTTGGCTCTAATCATTTGCGTTATTTTGCAGTAAAGATAATGTTTGAAGATCGGTTCAGAAAACACGATCTGTATGGACCTACCATACCCATTGAGAAAGAGACGGAGAATGATGTCACGCTGCTAGTAATATGGCAGTTGAGAAGACATTATAAAATTGACATATACGATGTAAATAGAATGAAGTCAGAAGAACTCAAGTTTGAATTTGAAGATCTAAGAAGGCGTATGAAGAACATTGGAGTAGCCTCTCTAAAGCTAAGAAGGAGTTGGAAGAATTGAAAAAGGAGAAAGATGCTGAAGTATCTGAAGGCTGAGGCAAGTTGAGAAACTGTTGGAGATACTTAATGAAATATTTAAGTTTAAGGGGGCATGTTGGAAAAAGGTAAACTTAAATATTTAATTAAATAAAGAGTTAATGGTTGCTGGAAAATGATGAGTTGTTATTATGAGTTTTAGGGAATGAAGAGTTGTCATTGGAATATGAAAGGTCAGGAGGTTGTGCAATTATAAGAGAATATGAAGTGGTTTTTGTAAAGCCTATATATTGGGCTAAATTAATTGTGTTTTGTGAAGAGGTTAAGAAGTAAATAATAGAAGTGTTTTTATATAGATCTTCTTCCTCTTCCTACTATCTCCTAGCATTGTCCCACAGCTTACTAACTAAAATCTAGCAATGGAATTAAATGAATGTAAAGAATAAGGGTTAAACAAGGGTTTTGATCAATGATGTTGATCTAGGGTTTTGACTTATCTTGATACTTGTAAGATATGTTTCCTCTCTTTTACTTTGATGAATGCATAGGATTGTTAGTCTCAAGATCTAATTTATTCTCAATGATCTTGTGCACCGATTGATAAAATATCACTAATTCTTAATTCTCTATATGTTTATAGGAATTAAGGATTTCATTATCTTGAAGTACAAGCTCTAATTAACTGTAGGTGGCATATAAATATATGTCTATCTCATAAGCTAATCAACCTATATCATCCATTAGCATGAATTGAACATGTATTGCAAGATCCTTGGCCTATCCTTGTTTCCCTTTGTCAAGTTCATCTATGGATTTTAAATAATCTAATGATCTTCTAATCAAGAAAGCATTAAGATCATAAATTGTACGACCAATCAATACACACATTCATCAAAGTAAAGAAGAGATTCAAACTAAACAAGTATCAAGATCCATCAAAACCCTAGAATTAATGTTTAGCCATGCATAGTGATCATCATCTCACTCATCATATGAATCAAAACAAGAATCAAATGCATGATAGAGTGATTAAGAGAGAAGATAGGTTTAGGAGTAACAAATCAAGATCATCTTCTAATCAAAGCTTCAAGGCCTAATCCTTGTTCCAAATCTCTCTCCAAATAGCCTAGAATCGCCTCCAAGGTGATCTAGCTTCATTCCCAATCTTCCAGATGCTCTAGAATATTCTTGAACGTAAATTTGAATCCTTTATATAGTAGTTATACAGGTGTCGCAACGCTCAGGGCCGAGCGTCGTGATGCTTGCATCATTCGATCACACTACAATGGGTGTTGCAACACCCAAGGGCTAGCACCGTAACGCTTAGGATAAGCGTCACATCGCTTACTCTGGTCTCACTATAATGGGTGTCGCAACATGTAGCATTCTGGTCGCGACGCCGAATGACTATTTACTTTTGAGAGTGTTAAATTCCATTATTAAGCTCTAATCTTTTTTTCTTTGCTTCAGAATGCTCTTTATTTATTAAGATTAAAATGAATTCATATTAGTGTAATAAAATATTCATTTTACATCAAAAGTACACTAATGTAAGTAAACAAATGACAAAGAACCAAATCCATACAAATAAACCAAAATGTCTAGAATAACACTCTTAAGCTCCTAATTTTGGTTACAATTAAAGCACATATGAATATTAATATAGCTCTCTTTTGAGAGCTAAAACCACTCATTAGAGATAGAGCAGTCTCAATAAGAATACCTATGAATAACACCATTGTTCGAAAAATATTGCCTGAATCAGTGATTACCATACTATCCGCTGCTACCAGATTGTAGCACTTTGATACATCGACCTAATGGCTTCTCAACCAAAGTTTTAAATTGAATTAACACATCAAAGACTTTATACTTCTTGAAGAGGGGATAAAACCAGGTCTTTGTGTAGGCATCAGTAAAAATAACGTAATATTGATAACCTTGGATAGATGGTTTGGTGCAGGTCCCTATACATCAGAATAAAGTATGTCTAGTGGAGCAATATCAATAAAAGAGCTAAGCCTTAAACATAAGCTTATGACTTTTCCCTTGTTGGTAGAAGGGACAAACAAAGGAGTTTGTAGAAGAACAAATAAATTAAACATTGCACATATTTAAGATATGACGAACAATAGCAAGAGCAAGGTGCTCGAGTTGATCATGCCAAGTAGATAAGCTGATCTTTTTGGAAAGAGAAACTTGCTTGGAATCATTGAAATATGCATCTTCGAAATGATAGAGTCTATTTTAAGTCTCATGTGTAAAAATTATTTTCCTGCCCTCGAATCCTTGATAGAAAAATTAGAAGGATAAATTCAAAGAAGCAAGAATTATCCTAAATAAACTGAGAAAATGATAATAAATTCTTGGTAATACTGGGCACATGCAGAACAATAGATGAGCAAATAAAGATAGAACTAATATTCAAACTTGTGCCATCGCCAGCAGTAAATCGATCAAATACTCAGTGACATCATCCAATAGAGAAGAATCATAAGTAATATTGTTAGTGCCTCCAGTATTCGGATACCATCCATGATGAGAGGCATGAGTAGTGGTGGTAAAGGCTTGAAGTTGTGACTTTGTAGTTGGTTTGTACTTATGATCATATTAGTATTCATAATTTCCTACCAAATATCGATTTGAGTCACAAAGTTGACAAGGAATAAGAGGCTGATTAGAGGGAGTTCCATAGCCCCAACCTCGATTTTGAGAGTTGCCTTGATTTCTACCTCCTGAGAATGAAGATTAGTTACTTTGGTTAGGAACGAAGTTGATAAAGACACATATCATGAGATAACATCAAACTATACAGTTCATCAATATCTATATCATCAGCTAGCATTTCCACAGAGGTTACGAAAGCATCATATTCAGATCCTAAACCTTGAAGAATGTAAAATATCATATCATCATCACTAATTAGCTTACCGACTGTAGCCAAAGCATCAACAATTCCACACATACTTAGAAGATAATCATTGACTTTCATGCTTCTTTTGTGCAAAGTTTGAAGTTGGTGACATACCCGATTAACTCTCGAGCCAGATAGAGATGCAAATAACATCTCCAGATAAGTCCACATCTGCCCAATAGCGTAGAGGTCATAAACTTGTATTAAAGCTCCATCAAAGAGGATGGAAAGTATCCAGCTGAGAACTATTTAATCTTGTTGCTTCCACGCATCATATGGCAGATTCCGAATGAAGAGAGAGGAGTCCGTTGGGTTTATGATTATGAGACAGTGGTAAATTAGCACCATCAACTACACCAATAAGATGATGACCTCTCATGAGGGCTTGATCTGAGACCTCTATTTAGATAGTTTGATCTATCCATCTTGATCTAGACCAAGGCCCAATCTTCATTATTGGAAGAGAAGTAGAGCGACTGGAATGTAAAAGCACATCTAATCTAAATGCATGAATGGATGTTCTAATATAAGAAGAAACAAGATAGGGTGTTCTAGTAGTGGGAAAAGAGGGTTGGCTGTCAGGTTGATACTCCATGAAAAATTAGATACCACTTGGCTCTAATACCATAAAAGAGTTGGAGAAAAGTTTTTCTTTATCATAATAATCTCAAGAGTTTTGTTATATATATATAGGTGTACAAAGAAATAACAATATGAGAGGAATCAGAGGGATAATACGATTCGAAATAAAAAAAGATATCTAGAGTGGAAAATAGACTAGACTTGATCAAACAAAGACTAACCATTAACGATGTGTCATATATTATTCTGAAATGAAGATTGTGTTGCATTATTGGCTAACTATTCAAGAAGGAGTTCCGATCTTAGAGGGGGGCCCCAAAAAAAGATGACTGGCTGGGGCTGCTTGAGAAAATTAGAGGCAAACTGACATCGTGAAAAGGCAAATTCCTCTTGCTAGGATAAAGTATTATGCTTAACTCAGTCCTCTCCATGATGCCAATCAACAGGATATCAATCTATCGCCTACCAGAGTTGGTGATCCATAAGATTCACTCAATAAAGAGGAATTTCCTATGGAAAAGAGATGACAAAGAATCACACACTTACTACTTGGTGAACTAGGAAAGACTTTACCACCCAAAAACATGGGGAAGATGGGGTATCCTCAACCTTCGGGATTTAACGGAGTACTGCTAGGAAAGTGATGGTAGAGGATTCTCATAGGAAGGGCTAGTTTATGCCTTAAAATATTCAAAGAAGCATACTTCACAAGGGGATTTATTGACACCTATAAAAAAGCCCCGGGGTGAGCATCCAATTTCGCCTTTAAACCAGGGTTTGGAAACTCTATAAACTTATGGATGAACAACTGGATAGAGGGACAATAGCCCTGGAATAGGCACTCAAACATCCAACCTCTAATCCTAAAAAATTCCACATCAATCCAAGAGGCTCTAGTAAAGATAAGGCAAGGGAAGCCATTCCTAAAACCGGGCCCTTTCTCCCGAATAGAGACTGCAAGATTTCAATCCTTACGGCAACACCTCATGAATACTCATCCAAATAGCTCGACAATTTACGAGAGATCATGGAAGTTGTTTAGGGATAATTAGGCTCGAGCTGATGACTCACTAACCTAACTCTTTTCAGTCAAACCACTTTATATCTTCAGGGTAAATGGTGGAACTCGAAGTGACCTACGAAAGGACTTCTGGAAGAAACCATGTCCCCTTAAAGTCAAACTTTTCTCATGGCTGGCAAAGGAAAACAAAATCTCACCCTACACAATCTACACAGGCGAAATTGGAGAAGGGGGGCATACACAATGTTTTCTATGCGAAACAGAAGGTGAATCGATGATACACCTCCTGATCTCTAACCCAAATGTCTCTAATATCTGGTGACATTTTTGAGGCATTTTCAGAATACATGATGACCCAGTGAATCTCCAAGACATCTGGGGCATTAAAGCGATCTCCTTCAGGGTGGACAAAACACTCCGATGGGGATGGGACCTCACAACCATGGCCATCACCTGAAGCATATGGGGAGAATGCAATATGCAATTTTTTCAAGACAAACAACAGGTTTTTTTTTTAAGACTATTCGTGATATTACTCTCCTCGTACTAGGTTTAATGCAGTAGAACCGTGAAAGTGACCGAGGTTGGAGGTGGCAAAAAGCCTGGTGAAGTGGAGTTTGGAGTTCTTTGGGGAACCCCACGGTAAGTTAAAGAGGGCGATAAGTCTTTCGAGGATGACACAACCAATGAGGAAGGCTAGGATATCCATATTGCATGTTTCTACCTTTTGTATCCCGGCTGTGTATTATGTACTTGAATTTCCAAATCTAATGAAATAAACATGGTTTATCCACCTATTAAAAAAAATGAAAACAAATTAAGTAAAGAAGGTTTCAACTTAGCCTAAGACATTTGTTTTCTTACGGATCCACAAGAAGGAAAATAAAATAAGTGGATTTTGTCCACAGATAAGTAATGGTAATTTCTCTTGTAATGCTCAAATAAGCTTTCCTTTAATCATGATTCATTTTAGCTCGTTTCAAGTGTGAGCTGAAGCCTTCCCTGCACAGGTTGCATCCACGACCAGAGAACGATGTAGCATACTTGCATGGGATTCTAGAGTCCATTGCTCGCATTGAGGTACAAAAGCTTCATTCAGTCTCTCCTCGCAATTATTGCTGACCAATTAGGAAAGATTAACTAAAACTTCATTACACATTTATGTATGGGGCTTAGGCCAAGGCTTATGAATTGCTAAAAGAGCTTGGTGCTAGTGAGGTGGAAGAGGTGTTTACAGCCGGGGGAGGATCAAAAAATCAGGCCTGGAGAAAGATAAGGGAGAGGGTGTTAGGAGTACCGGTGCATGTAGCAGAGCACACAGAGGCTGCATATGGAGCTGCATTGCTAGCTCTTAAAGGTGCAGGTGCATGCCGTTAGAATGCAAGATGGTGGCGTAAATGTTTGAGGTTGTTATGGAATCTTGTTGATTCTTGTTATGATGTTATCCATAGTTATATTTTCACTTTCTTTGTATATGGTACTGAATACCTTTGCTTGTAAATTTCATTTCTATATTACTTCAAAGGAATTTGTCTTAGATGGCGTCATTATTGCTGAAGTTTTTTTTGGGTAAAAATTCCTGAATTCTGTTGTGTGAATTGTCATCAGTGTGTATATTAGGAGTGTTGATAATTTGGTTTAAGCCAACTTTTAATTTAATTAACTGACTAGAATTGGTTTGGTCGGCTTGACTTTTACTTTGTTAACTTTTGTTCAGTTGGTTTATATAGATTGGTAAAAAAGAAAAGAAAAAAGAAGTTATTTGTTTTGATTATAGTTTTAACTTTTAAATTAATGTTTTTCTTATGGAAAACTTTTATTACTTTTAAAACGTCTATATATTCTTCCAGGGTGATTTTGTAATAAACCCCTTTATCATTTTTTTCCAAAAAAACAAAATGCTCAGGTTTCTATTTTTTTTAAAAAAAATCCAATAGTTTTGTATTGTTGTTTCAAATAGGGAAAAAAAGCACAAAAAATAAAAAAAACAAAACAAAAAACAAAACAAAAACAAAAAAACGAATGAGTTCAGAATTTAATACAACCTTTTGTTATGCAGAAATGCTATTTAAGATGACGAAACGATAGGAAATGGGTACACGAACCTGTTGGATGTGTTTTGAGATGGTCGTGTTGATTATATATAACCTTTCTACTTTGTTATATTTTATCAAAAAAACTCCATTAGTTTATTAAATGTTCAAAATAAAGCCCTTTATATTTAAGCCATGTCATGGGGAATTTTCCTCCATTTATATTTATATTTTCCGAATTTTTAAATTAATTTATTTTTGGAAAAAAAAATTTCACTAAAATTAACTAGTTTTGCAAGACGGGTAGTTTTGTTATTTTAAGAGTTTATTAGAGCAGGTTAGGGAGTTTGGTTAAATTTTAACGCAATGGGGTTTTTAATGGAGAAACAAACAGGTCTTTTTTTTTATAGAGAATTGAAATCTTAGGGTTTTTTAATAATAATAATAATAATAATAATAATAATAATAATAATAATAATAATAATAACGATAAACCATTCTGTTATAAATATTTTTCCATGTCACTTTTAGTGCACCAAATCAAAGAATCTTTCTGTTCTTTTTTATTTTTAATATGTCTATACTTATCTTCTTGGTACTAATGTTACTTAGTCTTATCCATGCACTTGTAGATAGTTGTGATAGGTTAGAGTTCATATTATCAATACAACTCATATCAACATGCTATCCATTTATTTCCCTGTGGCAATAAATCTCCCCCTCTTCCCTGATCCTAACATCTTCCTTCCATATCTTTTTGTTCATACTTATCTTCTTGTGACTTAAACTAGAGTTCAAATCATCATACATGTCCACGCTTATAATCAAAGTTGGCTAACCTCGGATCAACCCGAAAATCCACTCCTCTCTAATTAGAGTTGATAGTGACAGTCTGCACAATGGGAAGTTCGGAGATTTTACCTCTGACTCTCCGACGATCAAGTTAGTCAATTGGATTCAGGAGAAGGAACAAAGGGCGAATCAAAAGAGCAGTCATGGTGGAAGGAATGAGAGTCGATGAGTGGAGAGGGAGAGAGTAGAGGGAGTCTCAGTTTGGAGGTGGAGAGAGGGAGTCCCCCCTCTTCCCCTTTTTCCATTCTTTTTATACCTTTCCATCCGCCCTTCATCCTCGATGGCTTGCCCCCAAGCAACACCTTGCTTCGGTGTCAAGTAAGCTCCAGCTAGATGCCAGCTTCGACGAAGCTTTCTAGAACTCTTACTACGCTCCGATCATCCTCTAGCGGCACATCTTCTCTGGGTTATGCTTTACCAGTATTCAGTTGAGGAGAGTTTTGCATGGGTGTCCCCTCTTTCGGGTTGTTGGGGTCGCCCCGTGTATTCTTGATCTAAACCGTTTAGATTGCATCACATGTATAGTGGAATTCTCCCCCCATAACAATATGTTTTTTTTAGAAGTTTAAAAATAATCTGAAAAATTAGAAAAAAATTTCTGAAAAAAATATATGAACTATAAAAAATAATCTAAAATAAGAATACCAAGGTTAACATCTAAATTTCGAAGTCTGTAAATAAAAAAGTTATTGAAAGTTAAAAACAATATTATAAGTTCATATCCAACTATCATATAATCCAACCAAAAGTTACAATATTTATCATAATTGGCCCCCATAATTAGAAATGTTTTTAATTTTATTTATTTCATTGATGTCATCCTTTATTTCTATCCATCTTCATTCATCCAAATTTTTCTTCAAACTGGAACAACATGGTGAGAGTTTGATGCAACTTAAGATTTAAATAGAGTTCATTGAGCTAAATTTGATTCAAACTTTAACATTTTTGTCCAAGTTTGAATCAATTTAGGATTTGAAAACTATCATTCAAGCGTGCTCTCACTCGCTCTGTCTACGAGAACTTGTGTGCTCTCAAGACCGTCTGAACTAGGGATGGCAATACCCGAGCCGATCCGTGATTTTCGACCCGATCCGCCCCGAATGGGGCTGAGAAATGCGGGGCGGGGCGGGCATGGTAAAGATCCTTTAAAATCCGCCCCGCCCCGCCCTGCCCCGCCCCGCTAAAAAAATACAAAAATACCCTTATATATATATATATATATATATATATATATATATATATATATATATATATATATATATTAGATTATATAGTTTTAGGGTTTACAATGAAGATTTGTTTGGAGTCTTTAGACTTTGGCGGCTTCTTTCCCACTTTTTCTCGAGCTTGTATATCAAAGTGCTTTTACATTGCCATTAATTTTATTTTATTCGAGTTTAATCGGTAAATTTCTCTTCATTCTGGGTATATTGGTGCCCCGCGCCTCACCCTGCCCACCCCGCGCCCCGCTACTATTTGGGAGGGGCGGTGGTGGTAGAGGCTTGCCCCGCCCTGCCCCCGCCCCGCCCCATTGCCATCCCTAGTCTGAACTCTCGGAAAGCTCTCCCCAGGCGGAGTTATGATGATAAGGAGAGTTATGCCATGGTCATCCACCTATATTCTCTACATGTGATCCCTCAGAGAACAAAGAGACAAAAGCATATTCTCTATTCTAGTGTAGTATGGCTCTTCTTCTGTGCAGATACCTCAGGTCGAGAGAGCTGCAAGTGTGACAGGAGGCCACTCATGGGCGAATGTTGTCAGAAACCAACTGGAGCACACGGCTGAGTCCATCAATGTACCTAGACCAACGCTAGAGCGACTGAAGATGGCGGTGTTGGAATAGGAAGTGGTAACCAGAGCATGGAATGCTATGTGTAACACCCTATACGTGAAGCTGTTTGGTAAGGCTCCTCCACTTGATATTGTTAGGGAAAATCTCTTTAGATTGTAGTATAACTTCAGGGAGTTTTCCATTGCGGATATGTAAAACAAATATTTCCTTATCTATTTTCGATGGACCCCATAGTGGAATGCCTTCTATTAGAAGTGCCATGGATCATCAACGGCATTGTTTTGCATCTTATTCCCTGGAAAGAACATTTACAACCCATGTTCGAAAGGCTAGCATCCGTAGTGTTGTGGGTGTAGCTACACGACCTTCCGGTAAAATACTAGGCATCGAAGGCCCTGGAATCGATAGCCTCCTTCTTCGGTCATGTCATAAAAATTGATGAAGTGCCAAAAGCATTGAACCGAGCTAGGTACGCTCGAGTTTGCATGGAGTTGGAGCTCGATCAACCCCTCACAAGATTGGTGTGGGTAAGAACACCCTCATCTTCCATAGTTTTCATAGCTATACTTTATGAACGCCTGCTTGTATTCTGCTATAGATGTGGTGTAATCGATCACTTAGTCGAGAACTGTGGCATGGAGCTTGATGGGAGCTTGCTAGAGAGAACAAAAACCGGGCTAGCGATCCCTAATCCAAAAGGAAAAGGGGTAATAGCCGAGGATGCAGGTTTCCCTAGCCGGAATACAGGAGCTCCAAAAAATACTGGCTCGAGAGTGTTTGAAATACAAGTTGTGCACCCAGTGGAAATGGCGACCAAGAGTTTGGCCCGTGGATGGTGGTCAGAAGCTGGCAAAACTGAGGTAGAGCCTAGATGGTCAGCTGACGGTGCTTCAACGATGAGAGACCGAGGAAGACGATGAGCTCGTGAGACAATGAGGAAACCCACGTGGCAGTGTATATAAGGGATACGTGTCGCAATAGATACAAAGAAGGGTTATCAGATGAAGTAGTTGAGGTGCTCGCTCCGGAGGAGAGACAACATTACTTGCTTACGAGGCTATAAAGACAAGAAGGAGATGTGGCATGGTAGAGAAGCTTCCCAAGGAGCAACGTTGTTAGGCTGACTATTTTGACACTTGTGCTTCCTATGTTAGCTGAGATATGGTCGAGGTGGGCACGTGAGCTGTGACATACACTGTGAAAGGGTCTCAAACCTTCAATATGAAAGAATGTCACGATGTGGACACACTAGATAATGCAATGGATCTAGGGGGTTATGAGGATTTAATGACATTGATAGACAAAAATGAGTTAGATGGAAAAAAATGAACATAAATACTTCCGTTTAATTAGAAATACCCATCATTAGAACTAACAACAACTAAATCTCATTTGCCTTTGGTGGACAGGATTACAAAGAACCTGGGAAGCCCAAGTGAGGACTTCCAAAAGGAGGAAGAGATGTTTGACATAGAGGAGCCCTCAGATCCAGGAGAAGATTTGAAGATTGAGGGAACCTCAAGTCACAAGGTGGAAAGTTACAGCAAGCGAGCATCAATGGAGTACGAGCATACCTAGAAGAAAGGGTTAATCAAACAAGGTGAGTATTACCTCATGGAAACAAAGTAAGATGAATATACTAGAATGGAATTGTAAGGGTTTGTCAAGACGAGATACGATAAGTAGAGTCTTCTTAATGATTAAAGGTTTAGATTTGTCAATAATTTGCCTTGTAGAAGTAAGGGTAGATCGATCTAGAGTATCCAAATTCTGCAAAAATTTCCAACAAAAATGGGACTGGGTTGCTATTCCAGCGAGAGGCTATTAAGGGTATAATCATGATGTGGAAAAAGCATATAGGAAGAGCAACACTAGTGGTCGTATCCAGGTATGCATTACACCTTATCCTAACTATTAGAGAAATCAAAACTTGGTTGGCCTCTACAATATACAACGATCAAATAGCAACACAGCATAGGGAGACGTGGGATGAGCTCACCTAGCTATCCTTAAACCCAAGCCCATGGATTCTCACAGGAGACTTCAACAAGGTAAAGAGAATTGAGGACAGGAAGAGAGGAGGATGAAAATAGAGGTTAGGCACAAAATCTAAGCTATTTAACTTCTGATAAATAACAATCTTACTGAGCTTATGTTCTTAGGTTCTCTTTTCACTTGGTACAATCGTTTTATTGTAAATAAATTAATATTGGATTGATAATCTAACAAGCTATCAAATAAACCAACTACCAAGATGCCAATAAGATCAACACCCATTAATTCTAAGAAGTGATGTGTTGGTGTAAAAACTGGTTTTTCCTTGAGATTGGGATCAACCTCACAGCAACGGTTAAATTTGTTTGATTTGGAGAAGATGAATAAAAAAAAGGAGAAATCTAGGTCAAACAAGAAGGAAGGATGCCAAATTTTATGTGGAAAACTCTAAAAAATCAGGGAAAAACCATGACGCTCTTCGATAAAATCCACTATATAGGGAACTATTTTACAAAAGTTGGAAGCCATGGAAGAGGAGGTGAGGAGATTACAATGGGAATAGAAGAGTTCTTCAGAGTACCCGAGTATGAGATTCTCCAAAAGGTCCCTAAAAATGGTTCCTGTTGCTTGGCGCCCAAGTTTCCTCCTATGTGCTAGTTGGATGCCAGCTAGGTTCCAACTAGATGCCAACTGGACGCGAGCTAAGTTGCTAGTTGGATTACCAGCTGGGAGTCTTCTAGAGGCTTCACCAAACTTCCTAAGAATTCTCAAAGTTCCTCCTCCATTGCTTAGTTGAGGATTCTGGATGCTTCTAGACGCCTTTTTGCTTTTACATGTTTGATTTATGGGAAGGTGATAGCTCTTGGAAGATAGCTATTTTAGTAAAGATTTTATCAACCATTTAGGGTCAAAATGCTTATCATTGAATGAATATTACTTTGGCTTGACCCTAAAATGTATCATTTGGTCTCACTAGCTGTCTTAAGTGCTTTTACAGTGATTTATACCTGTTTGAGGTTAATAGATGCTAAAATGAGTAAAGTTTCGATGCAACAAGTGAAATGAAGGAGCAGAGTAGTTAACATCGGGATATGCTTGGATGACATCGGATGCTAATTTCGGACAAAGATCAGTTTTGGGAGGAAAATTCACATCACGATGTGCTTCAATGACGTCGCAATATTCATGCGATGGATAATTCCCAGGAATTCAGTTTACATCACGATGTGCACAGTCCACATCGCGATGTCAATATCAAAGAGCGCTAGACTCCATAAACATCGCGATGTACGTTCGGACATCGTGATATCCAGAGTGGATATTATAAATGGAAGGCTAAGTTGTTAGGGTTGACATCTTTGGTCTTAACGGCAGCTGCGGAAGAGAGCATTGATCCAGAGGGTTTCCTCCAGCATTCTGGAGCTGGGGACTACTCATTCATGAGGGGGAATCTCTAGGCTTTCATACTTCGATGTTTATTGAACACTCTTTAGCTTAGATATAGATGCTTATGTAAACGTTGCCATTATTTTGAATTTATCTTTTGCAATGGCAGCTTAAACACCCTTTCTAGGGTTGTATGGATGTAATGACTTGAGTTAATTATTATCCTTACCCTTGCTTTGACATCATGCTTGTGGGTGTGTCTATGAGTCTACTTTACTAATTATTGTTGGCCGATAGGCAACAACCATCTCAATCCCGTAACACATAGGCATATGAGTTTGAGGGAAGAGTAGAAACATAGGTGGATGGAGTGACACTGAAAGTGCCTCTCACTTAGGCATAAGTATTGGCACTCCATGGTAGTGGTAGAGGTAGAGGTTAGCCCTATAATACTTCTTATTATCTCCATAGATATATGGGAATGAGAATATGCACCTTAGAGAGAAGATCCTGTGGGATGCACCTGGAGTGCACATAAGTGCAATCTCTACAATTGAAACCCATATCTACGACATTGATATCTTAGCAAGCTAAGGAGAAAACCTTTACAAGTCTATTAATACCATACACGTATAATTGAGAGTTTTTCCCTTAGTGACCTTCGTAATTCACTCACCTTGTTCAAGGCTTACTCATAACTTCAACTACTTCACAAACAATCTCTTCAACCATTTTGTACACTAGTTTAGGAAAGATGTAATATCCTGAATGGTCCCTGTGGTTTATTGAAAATGCCCCTTTAGTCCCTCTATTATTTTTTGTCCGCAGTAGATCCCTCTATTTTTTGTTTTGGGAAAAAGAAGTCCCCCCCCCCCCCGCCCGTCAGTTTTTCCATCCGGGTTGGTTGACATGGCTTTTTTATTAATAAAATAACAATAAAATATTTAAAAAATTGTTAAACCCTACTTACTTTAAGTTATTATTGACTAACGATCTTATCTAACCCTGTTATCTAATCCGATCTCAAATCGATCCCAACCCGAAATAAATTCTAGAGATTTTTTTAAAAATATTTATTAAAATGATTTATCTACTAAAAAGGCCCCTTTTTTGAAATTAAACACCTAATTTTCTATCATATTCTCAGAGAGGAAGTGAGCATTTAGGGCTTTTGGCCGATCGAGAGCAAGGATTCGATCATGGAGGGGCTGGTGGTTGGCATCCTATGTATGGTCCTCGTATTAGTTCTCTTCCCCTTAGTATGGTGGAGGGGCCGCCAGATCTCTCATTCCCCTGAGGAGATAGTCTATCTAATCCGACGGCGCCGCCTCCCAACCTAGAGCGGATGGAGATCAATGCATTACAGAGGCGATTATCAGCCTTTCCATTTAGCACAAAGCTCCTACTGGTGAAGCCGGCTCTCGTCCCGTAATTCCAATGATGGCGGGAGAGGAGGAGGAGCCGGCACCATGGCGGCGGCGGGCGAAGAGGCAGGGAGGCCGGGAGGGTTAGGATTAGGGTTTGTTAATTATGTTTATATAAAATAATTAATATTTAATTGTATTATTTGTTGTATTGTTTTAGTTGTAATTATTATAATTATATTATTTGTTTTCATAAATGGGATTTATTATTTTCTTGGAATATTTTAACATTATTTTATTAATAAAAATGTCATGCTAGCAACCCGGACAGAGAAGCTGACGGACGTTAGGGGGAGGGACTTCTTTTTCTCACAACAAAAAATAGAGGGATCTCTTGTGGACAAAAAATAATAGAAGGACTAAAGGGCGATTTTCAGTAAAGCACATGGATCATTTAGGGTATTACACCTTCAGGATTACTTGGTACTCCTTGTTCTTGGATCCGTTTTGACCTTCTGGTAGTAATCATTTGGCTTTTTGTAAGAGTCCCCACAGACGGCGCCAAACTGTTGATGCCAAAAACTGGTCCACCTCACGCTTTGGCTACTGTGGCCTCGTGATCCGTCTCGACCGACAAAGCGGTTGAAATTTATAGTTGGTGTGGACGCTTACTTCAACTTCTGAACGGGGAACACGGAGAATGCTTTGGAAATCCTCTCGGAATTACCCTAGCTTTCCTTTGGGATGAATCTGTAAGAGGGAGAAAAGAGTGATCGAAATTGGGCCTTTCTGCTCGGATTCAGCTCCGATGCTTAAGTCAGAAAACTTGTAAGAAGGCAGTCTTAGACATGAGTTAGCTCTTTGTGTAATGATTTTTCCGATCCCTCTTTCTCTATTATCGTTCTTCTTTTATAGCAACTTAAAGGCGGTTTAGGAAAGGCGGTGGAGTAAGGCGGTGAATGAGAAAATATCTTCTAAGGCGGTAAGAAAATATCTTCTAAGGCGGTAAGAAAATATCTGCCTACTGTGTAGGTGCTACGTAGGTAAATAGAAAATATCTACCTACTGTGTAGGTACTACGTGTGTAAGTAGAAAATATCTACCTACTGTAGAGGCAAGTGGATAAGATCTACTTACTGTAGAGGCGTTAGATACGCTCTTACCCAGATGGCTATCACCTTCTTGCATAATTCCGACGGACTTTTTGTAGGGATGAACCCTCCTTATTTGCCGGACGGAATTTATGCTAATGAATTTGGTGATGACTGTCTTGTGGCCAAAAGGAATGTAGCCCTGTGTATAACAGGTGGCCCTTTAGGCAGGCGACACGTGCTTTACCAAATATTTTCGTAACAGGTTCATATTTTTCATTGCTTGAGGGCAAGAAAACATTTACATGCCCTTTGCATATCTTTTTGCATGGTTTCTTCCACTTTTGTGCTCTATTGGGGTATTTTTTGTGGTTGGACAATTAAACAGCTACTAAGGATAAAAGAAGCAAATTCTGGAGCTATTCGGAGTAAAAAGGGCCGAAACAGAGACTGACATGGTCATCAACACGAGTGTGTCCAGGAGCGTGTGGATTTAAAAAAGGATTAACTAAGGATTGCGCTCAAATTTCATTGACACAGTCGTGTGTTAGATGACACGGGCGTGTGGCGGGCGTGTACAACACCGTGTATATATCGAAAAAGCGTTAAAGTGGTACCGGAAGACTCCATAGAGGCATATACTCATACACACACCCTCAAACACGGCAATATGACATAAAATAAAGCTCTATAAAAGGCCGTCGGATCTATTTTGCAAGGGGGACTTTTGGTCAATCTTCTACCGACAGCTAGGGTTTCAAAGAAAGGCTGAAGGTGGAGGAGACATCGGGCCAGAAAGTTTATGATTATTATTATGTATTGCTCTCTAGTTTTTTGTGATGTTTATTGTTAGTATGAGAGGCTAAACCTTCTGCTGTGCCTCGGGTCCTTGAACCTTAGGATGAACTTTTGATTATTCCCTCTTTTTAATACTAGGTTTCCTTTTTTATTATTCTTGTGAATTATTTGTATGTACTGAATTCTTGTGGTATGTTAGTGCGAAAGCGCCGGCTACATAATTAGAATCGCTTGATGCATGACGAGAAATCACGGTAAAGCTAGATCCAAGCATAGATAATAGGAGGAGGGCACACGTCGAGAGATCGAGTAATCGTTGTGTAGTCACGCAACACCAACTCACTCTCAAAATTAGGATAAAGTCTAATAGTGGGAATTAAAGAACCTACGTTCATAGTTAGCATAATGCAGTCGTATGACAAAGTTGTTGTATGGGACTAGGGTTTCTTTATCACGAGAGATCGAGGTCAAACTAAATTAGGTTCTTCATGGTCCAAAAATATATCAACTAGGTAGCTTGTATTAGAAAATTAATCACAAGGGATTCTTAGGGGATAGAGATCCAGGGTGCCATGTTCTCTTGATTGAAAACCCTAGATTGCCAACTGTTCACTTTAGTCTAGTTCCCTTTAGATATTTAGTTACGATTAGAACATTACCTATATTTTTTAGGTTAGATAATAGGATTCGAAGTAGTACTAGCTCGGCTGGTCCTTGTGGATTTGACCACCCTATCTTAAGGGTACTTTATTACTTGAGCGACCCCATACACTTACGGATAGCATTACGCATCACATCAGAAAGATTAGACCCTATGAGGTGTTTCAGAAGATTAATAATAATGTATACAGGTTGCGCCTCCCTAGTAACATAAAGACTTCTGATGTCTTTAATGTAAAACATTTAAGTCCTTGTTTTATGGAATTTGCTGACACTACTGTGAACTCAAGGACACGTACTTTTAAACCCAGGGTGACTGAAGCAGAAGAGAGCTCAAGTCAGATGATCCTGAGCTGTCGGACTACATGATACAAGCTTTGAAATATCATGAGTTGGCGAATCAACGTAAAGGTGGGAATTGATCAAGCCAATCTCGTTATTGGGGGCATACATAGTTTTGGGTGTGATTATGTAATTTGACCATAACTTTGGCTACAGGTGTCAGAATCGCTCATTTGACCCCAATCCAGAAAACTTGTTTCGGCGTGCATGACGTGGACACCAAGATTTTCTTTGTGGGCATTGTTTTCGGTACCAAATTCTGTTGTTTTCCCTTACAAATCTTTGTTTTTTAAGATATTTTTACTATTTTTAGTAATAATTCATCTGTCGAATTTGGGCATGAATTCATTCTTATTTTGTCTAGGATGTAAAACACGCCCCGAAATAAATAAAGGTTTTTTCCCTGGAATTATTAAATGGAAATTTAAATGTGGTCAACAATGAAATTTAGGAAAAATTATAAAGGTCTAATTAATCCAGATTAATTATTGAGAAAAGAAAACATACAAATATTCAAGTCCCGGGAAAGGTGGATCTGGTCGGGGACTGAGACAGCCCCGTGATAACATAGTATGCCCGTGACGAAGGAATTAACTAAAAGCCGATATTTTCGGATCTGGTCTAATGAGAGATCAACCCCGTGATATTATAGTGCACCCGTGCTACTGGAATCATTGACCAGAGATTTCGTGGATCTAGGTCGGGACACGAGGACAATGAATCATCACGATGGGCCCCGGCGTAAAATAATCCAAAGACCCATGAATGAATAGTGGTCATGTGACATAAAGGAGAAGAAAAATAAAATAAAATAATAAAAGAAAAATAAATAAAAATTATTTAAAGTAAGTGAGGAGAGAGAGAATGAAATCAATTTCATTCCCTCTCTCTCTCGAGATCTGAACAATTTCATATCTAAACCTATATCCTTCTTCTCCACGCCGACGAGACTTTACCCGCGTCCTCCTCCCCACGCGCCGACCGGCGACCTCAAGCAGCCCACCAGCGAGCAGTCCGACTGCCCCTCCCCGGGCCGAGCCGTCGTCCTCTCTCCTCCACGCGCACAAGAGCTCCGACAGGGCCTGCGCCCTTCTCTCGTGCACGTCTGCACCCGTCGCCCGGCGGATCTGACGCCGGCGAGCCACGACCGGGGCCGTCTCTCACGCACGCCCGCGCCCGGCTAATCTGACCCCGGCGAGCCACGGCCGGGGCAGCGCAGCCCCGAGCTCGATCGCCCCTCCCTTCTCCGCCCCTCTCCGGCGACGCGCAGCTTAAGCCAAGTCTTCTCCTTTCCAGCGAACAGAAGCCCAAGTCGACCACCTCCTTCTCCGGCGACCACTCTCGCTGGACTTCTTCGCAGACCTGCAGCCCCGCACGTTGCCATTTTCCTCCCTCGCGACAGTGAGCATTTATAACTTTGTATGAAGAATGGGATTAAGGATTAATTGCTTGGAATTATGGAAGGGTTGGTCCATAATGCTAAAATCATGAGATGAGCATGAGTTTAACTTGAGTAATTAAGTGGGTTAATTACATATTATAAATGGGGATTTTGGGAAGAATTATTGTATGATCATGTATTGATTTATGAAGTCCATGTGTAATGGATAGAATTGTGTATATGATTGTATATTTTCGGGGCCCAATAAATAGGGGAGGTGCCGCCGAATTTTCATGAAAATCTCTAAGTATAAATGCCCTATTAGTGTTCATGATTAACATGCTTAATGGTTTCATACTTTAGACTAATTAATCTTGGCTAATTATTCATGCTTAGGAGCATTCTAAGGATCTTAAAGGCATGATATGCTTGTTAAGTAAGAAAGCATGCTTTGAGTAAGCTTAATGTCTTTCAATCATGATTAAGCTTAGGGAATCATGATTTGCTAAGTTAATCTCCATGTTAGAGATAAGTGAGGGATTCATGAGTAATCGTATTTAGATAGGAGATGCTTAAGTGTAGAGACACTGAGATTTTACTATCTATTTACTAGATCCTGATCCGGACGCGTGAGATGCGACGAGGATTAGAGGATTATTCTCTAGATCATGTAGGCTCTCACACTCCGTGCCTTGTGAGTATCTCTTACTCCTACCTTGCTTTTGGTTCCTTTTATATATCTCTTCTAGACTTTTAACATATATTCGAGTTGGTTTGCCTTTCCTTGAATACGTGTTTTGGTTTGGCTCTTTACATCTCTCTGAGATTGTTGTTTGATTATATATTCGAGTTGTCTATTTTCTTGGATATATATATAGGAATACCTGTTGTTAGGTATTCAGTGCTGGTAGTCTCTTCTTGATAAGGATGATACATTGGGCGGAGGCCCAGCAGAGCAGCGTTGCTCACATATAGGCTCAGTAAGGGAGCAGTATTTTTTGACCATGTATACATGTTTGCTACAGCATTGTCCGGCGTAGGCCGAAGACGGTATGGATGATACCGTAGTATCGTATATGGCGAAGACATAGTACATCTGTAAATTTATTTCACTTACCTGAATTGTGTCGTTGCCTTATGATTGTGTTTCATTTGCCTTTGCACTTGATTGCTTTCTATTCCTTGTTTTCGGCTTTCGCCATATTTATTGTTTTACTAGCGATCCTACTGGGCCTTTTCTTTGGCTCATACACTTGATTGATGTCTTCTCAGGTGACGACGAGGAGTAGGGTCGAGATTAGACGGAGGCCTTCCGAGTAGCCGACTCTGACTTTATATATTTCTGTTGAGGTCTGGGTACCTCCTTTCATTTGTGTGTGAGACTTGTATTTTCTTTGTTGAATGGATACTAGTGGTGACTTGGATAGATCCTTGTATGGGTTGCGTAGACCCTAGTATTGTACTTGTATGGAGTTGTATAAACTCCCTTCATTTCTTTTATATAATTCTTTTGTTATGTAATCTCTGGTAATTAAATATACAGGAGACTCTGAGGCCTTGTGCCTGAATGGGGTCTCGTCCCTGTTTGGGTGCAGCCAGTTTGTCCACGTGCCCGGGCCAGATTCGGGGCGTGGCATAGGATTTTGGCTTATTATTTGGTTTGTATTTGAATTTCAAATTTCAATAATTTTTGGACCTTTGCTATATTTGGTGAAATTTCTGAAATAGTTAGATTATGGGTTTTCAAACTATTTAGTTCAGTTTGTGGACTAGCTTTTGGATTAGCCTTAATTTTAATAATATATTTTGAATTTAAGAGATATTTCTTCTTTATTTGGGTGTTTCTCTTGGTGTATTTCTTGGCAATCTTTAGGTTGTGGCAAGCCAACATGATAATCATTAACCTGCTGGGCTTAAAAATGTCAATGCTACATCAAAGCACCCCAATATATATGTCAAAATAATAATAATAATAATAATCATGTTAACTATCCTAACAAAAGGAACAAACATTGTTCATTCATTTTAATTCATAGATTTTTTTTAATATATATTTTTTTAAAATTTAGAGACCAATTTAATTAAAACTCATAGTTTAAGACCAATATTTCAGCATAGCTTTTAATATTATATGTTGTCTTATATTAATTATATGCTAATATAAAATGAAGACATCTTCTTTTTAGCTTGTTATACTTTATATCATAATAACTTTAAACTATTCAATTTTATCAAAATACAATAATAAAGTTTTAATGGTAAACAATGTTATTATAATAGTTTGGAGTCCTGATTATAGAAAATTCCAAATATATATATATATGTTACGGATATATTTGGTAAGACAGATGTCATTGACCTAGGGACCACCTGTTCATTGACCTAGGGACCACCTGTCACACACAGGACCGTGCTTCTTCGGCCACGTAGCATCTTTGGCCACGTGGCAATATCACCAAATAACCTTGCACAATTCTGTTCGGCAATAACATGAGGAATAAATCCTGCGAAAAAGTCCGTCGGAATTATAACAGCCCTCTTATACAAGGCGTGAGGTCGAAGAGGAGAAGTAAATATCTAACGCCTCTACAGTAGGTAGGCCTTATCCACTTACTACAGTGGGCAGATATTTACTCTACTTACCTACAGGGTACTTACACGCTAGGCAAATATTTTTCCACCGCCTTAGAAGATATTTACCTAGCCCACCGCCTTACCCCACCGCCTTTCATACCCCACCGCCTTGCAAGATATTTGTTTAAACCGCCTCTAACTTGCTATAAAAAGAGAGGAAGGACAGAAAGGAAAGGATCCGAAAAAAACACACTACACATTACACAAAGAATTGCCTAAGATTCCTGACCCTGATTTCTGACTTAAGCATCGGAGTTAAATCCGGGCAGAAAGGCCCAATTTCGACCCCTTTTTCTCCCCTTTACAGGTCCATCAGTGGATAATTCCGGACGGAATTTCAGGGTGCACTCCGCGTTTTCCTGTTTGTGAGCAGAAGTAAGCGTCCACACCAACTATAAATTTTAACCGTTTGTCAAAGGCTGAGACCAGATCACGAGGCCACAGTAGCCAAAGTGTGAGGTGGACCGGTTTTTGGCATCAACAGTTTGGCGTCGTCCGTGGGGACCCTTACGAAAAGCCAAATGACCACTACCAGAAGATCAAAACGAATCCAAGGACAAGGAGCACCTACTAGCCCTGAAGGACCTGGCGAAGTCCAAAGACATGAAGAAATCCGGTCGGACGATCCTCCATCGTACCTCCATCGAAAATCCGTCCGGCCCAACCCCAAGAGTCCATTCCGGAATTTTATCTTAACATGCAGCAGCAGCTAGAACAATTGGCTCAAGCTGTCCATACGTTGACTCATCCTCCACCTCTCCCCACACAAGCTCCAACACCAAACGTATCAACGGTCCCGCTGGCTAATTCCGAAAGTAGAGGGAGGACAAGAACCCGCACCCATAAAGAGAAAAGAGAAAGAACCGCCTTTTCCGCTAGTTCAGAACCCCCCTCCGTTCGACGTAGAGATCAAGCTGCCACAAGAACCGAACGGACAAGAATAGAACAGAGTAGTCCGTCTATGCAAACTGTTGATAGAAGGACCCAGCGGCAGGACCTTTCCCAAGAAAACAGGAAATCCGAGCGACATATCCTCAGTATGTGTTCGCCCTTTGTCAAGGAGATATTGGAAGAACAAGTTCCTGACAGCTTCAGGCCACCTATTATGACCTCATATGAAGGCAGAACCGACCCGTCCCGTCACCTGAAGTCTTTCCGATCGAAGATGCTCCTCACTGGAATTACCGACGCCAGATGTGCCGAAGCTTTTCCGCCACCTTAGGGGGAAAAGCGCAAGACTTTTTTGTCGATCTTCCATCTAGTACAATTACTTCTTTTCAGATTTTAGCAGATCGCTTTCTAGCCTATTTTGCTAATTATTCAAGGCAAAAGAAAACCCCATCTACCCTTTTGCACGTTAAACAACGAAAGGGAGAAACACTCCAAGCCTATTTAAATCGCTACATAGACGAAACAGCAAATGTTGCGGACCTCCTTCCACGAATGGCCGTAAGCTTCTTAATGGAGGGGCTGTTAGACTCCCCTTTTCGTTTCTCCCTCACTTTGGATCCACCAAAGACAATTCCTGCCCTTATGAGCCATGCCCAAAAATACATCAATTCCGATGAAATTTATAATGAAGTTGGGAAGAAGAGACTCGGCGTGGAGTGCAGAGACACCCTAAAAGGAAAAACCTACCAAAGTGTCAATGTAAGGCCCCGGATATACGGAAGGAAAGAAGATCATATAGGGACAACAAGGGCACAAAGCAAATATGGAAACCTCAACACGCCCTCAACGACATATGCTGCAGCCCCGAGAACCTACAAAGGAAGGAAAAATTGTCAAATATGATCACCATACCCCATTAAATCAAACCAGAAGCCATATTCTTATGCAAATCAAAGAACAAAAGCTTCTGACATGGCTGGGGAAGTAAGGGGAGACCAACCCTTGGCTCGGCAATGTTATGTCTCAACCCTCAAAGGGAAAGCTCTAAGTAAAAGGAAAACAAAGGTTTCAGAAGCCATGCTAGTCAGCAGAATAGCCGAACGGGAAGATGAAGGGCTTCGACCTACACCAGTTGAAGAATTGTTAACAGTTCCCCTAGACGCAAACTAGCGGCCACCGCAGTGCAGATTGGGGCAAATTTGGCAATCGCACAGCAAGAAGACCTCATGAGAGTGTTAAGGGCAAATTACGATCTCTTCGCAGTGTCATCAGAGGATATGCCAGGCGTGAAACGCGAGATCATAGAACACCACCTCAATGTAGATCAGTCATTTAGACCTATGAAACAGAAAAGAAGAAATTCCGCTCCAGAAAGGCAGAAGGCCGCAGAGGAGGAAGTATCGAACCTTCTAAAGGCTAAGTTTATCCGAGAGGTGTATTACCCAGAATGGTTGGCCAATGTCGTTCTAGTAAAAAAGCCGTCCGGAAAATGGAGAATGTGCGTTGATTTCACAGATTTGAACAAAGCTTGTCCAAAAGATTCGTTTCCTCTGCCATCAATTGATGGTTTGGTTGACTCTACAACGGGGCATGAGATGCTGAGTTTCTTAGACGCCTTTTCAGGCTACAACCAAATCCGAATGGCCAAAGATGACGAAGAAAAAACGTCCTTTATTACAAGCACTGGAACTTACTGTTATACGGTGATGCCGTTCGGCCTAAAAAATGCTGGAGCCACCTTTCAAAGGCTCATAAATACAGTCTTCAAAGAGCAGATTGGTAGAAATATTGAAGCATATGTGGATGATATCTTGGTGAAGAGCCGAAAAGCCGCTGAACACCTATCAGACTTACAAGAGGCTTTTCAGTCGCTCCGGAGTTACACTATGCGATTAAACCCGAATAAATGTTCCTTCGGTGTCCGATCAGGGAAGTTCTTGGGATTTATCATGACACAAAGAGGAATAGAAGCAAATCCAGAAAAGATCAAAGCTATTCTTTACATGGGATCACCCAAAAGTCTTCAAGAAATTCAACGGCTTAATGGACGCCTGGCGACACTTGGCAGATTCATCTCCAAAGCCGGAGAGAAAAATCTCCCACTCTTTCAAGCCCTACTAAAAGCACCAAAAATGGATTGGACGGAAGAATGTGAAAAAGCCTTTCAGGGGCTTAAAGATTATCTCCGATCGCCTCAGGTACTGGTTAAACCGCAAGTGGGAGAAGAACTCTACATCTACTTGGCCGTTGCCCCGCGAGCAGTTAGTGCGGTTCTTTTGAGGGAGGACAACGGAGTTCAAAAACCAGTCTACTACACCAGTAAGATCCTTAACGATGCGGAATCGAGATATCTGCCACTTGAAAAATTGGCCTTTGCTCTTATTACATCTGCGCGAAGATTGAGACCATATTTTCAAGCCCACAGGATCACAATCTTGACTGATTAGCTATTAAAGCAAGTTCTTCATAAACCAGAGAATTCCGGACGCCTAGCCAAGTGGGTAATAGAATTAGGCGAGTTCGATCTCACCTATAAACCCTGAACGGCGATCAAGGCTCAAGTGCTGGCGGATTTCATCGCGGAATTGACTTTCCCTGCAAACGAGGGCGAATTCCGGTCACAAAATCCAGAAAAATGCCTTAGCATCCCGTGGTCCTTATACGTTGATGGATCGGCAACTGAAGAAAGATCAGGAGCAGGTTTCGTCCTTTATTCTCCTTCTAAATGGAAAATGGCGACAGTGCTCAAGTTCCAATTCCGAGCGACTAACAATGAGGCCGAATACGAAGCTCTCATTGCGGGATTACACCTGGCCCGGGGGCTCGGAATTCAGTGCCTGCATGTGTATTCCGATTCACAGCTAGTCGTGAGCCACACCTTAGGCAGCTTCGAAGCAAAAGAAGAGAACATGGTCAAATACCAAGCAATAGTAAAGAAAATAGTACCATACTTCGCCTATTTCCGGGTTGAAAAAATTGGCCGAGCGCAAAACGAAGAGGCGGACGCCCTGTCTAAAAAGGCCACGGCACCAAACGGAGAATCTGAGTCCTTTTTAACTGCGGTACCTTCCACGAAAACTATCGATAGATTGGAAGGAGAGGTACAAAGTGTGGCGAAGAGCCAAGTTGGATGGATCCCAAAAGAAATTACCTACAAGGTGGGCTGCACCACCCAACAAAGTAGAGGCAGAATCGCTTACAAATCCGCTCAATACACCATCATCAACGAAAGCCTATACAAAAGGTCTTACACACAACCTTTCTTGCGATGCCTACATCCTACAGAAGCTAGCTATATCCTTCAAGAAATTCACGAAGGCATCGGTGGTGGTCACATAGGAGGCAAAGCCTTGAGTTATAAAGTCTTACGACAAGGTTATTATTGGCCAACGCTAACTCAAGATGCAATAGCGTTCGCTCGGAAATGTGATGTCTGCCAGCGGCATTCCAAGATTCAGAGGCGACCACCGGCACCACTTACGCCAATTATCAGTCCGCGGCCGTTTGCTATTTGGGGAGTTGATCTTTTAGGGCCATTCCCTACTTCGATCCGACAGCTGAAGTTCCTAATAGTCGCTATCGACTACTTCACCAAATGGGTGGAAGTTGAGCCCTTAGCCAAGATCACAGAGAAAGCTTGCCAGGGATTCTTATGGCGAACGGTCATCTGCCGATTCGGAATTCCAGTCGCCTTCATCTCCGATAATGGGCGACAGTTTGATAACCAGGCTTTCAAGAGTTTCTGTTCCGAGCTCGGAATTGAATCCAGGCTGACTTCCGTAACACACCCTCAAGCCAATGGTCAGGTAGAACTAACAAACCGTACCTTGCTCAAGACCCTGAAAGCCCGGGTATCCAAAAATGGAACCAATTGGGTGGAAGAAATTCGAAGCCCTTTGGGCCTACAGACAACCGCAAAACTCCCACATTGGGAAAGTCCATTTTCTCTCACTTACGGGTCCAAGCCGCCATCCCCGCAGAAATAGGAATGCCTACTTTGCGAACACAAATGTAAGTTCTCATCAAGAAAATGATAAAAATCTCGGCGGAGCTAGACCTACTTGAAGAACGAAGAGAAATGGCGTAAATAAAGGCACTGTCTATCGCCAAAGAGTCAAAAGGTTCTACGACACTAGGGTAAAAAGAGTCTTCTTCCAAATCGGTGATCTGGTCCTAAGAGAAAATGAATTCCAAGGAAATAAAAGCCGAACGGGGAAGCTAACTCCTAACTGGGAAGGCCCTTACGTCGTGCAAAGGATCGTCCGAGCTGACACCTATTATCTAGTAAATATGGACGGAAAAACGCTCAAGCGTCCATTCCATGCTGAACACTTACGGCGCTACTATCAATGAGTTCTGTAGCTGTCTCTTAAAATGTCACGGAATAAAGCTCAAGTCTTTTCCATTCTACTAAAATGCGGTGAAATTCCCATTCTACTAAAATGCGGTGAAATTCCCATTCTACTAAAATGCGGTGAAATTCCCATTCTACTAAAATGTGGTGAAATTCCCATTCCTGAAAGACGAGTCGGAATTATCTTACACAGATAAACGACAACTCTCAAACGCAAAAAATCCCGATCGAAATATGAGGCAACAATCTCATTTATGAAGACAAGTATCTTACTCAACAGCTTAGTCCCATGATTGGACCAAGAAGAGAAGAGCCCACTACGAAGCTTGCTTTACAAACCGAATGAGGAAGGGAAGACCTTACAAAGGACTTCAAAAATACTTCTCAGCGGTTTTCTTACATGGTTAAGGATAGCCATTACTCGGAAATAAATCTTCACCACCAGAAAGGTTTGCGTTTCATTCATATCAAATAGAAGTTACATTTCAAGTAAACAAAAAATTTACAAAGGCATAAATAAAAAACCCCTAAGAACCGGGGCCTTCAGGCTGGTCGGCCATTACTGGAGGAACTTGAGTTGGAGGTTCCAAAGGGTTAGGGGCAGAAGCTTCTGGGGTCTTAATAATCTTTTTCTCTTTTAGTTCCATATAAATCTTCAAGACCCCAGCAAGCCCCATAGATAACACTTCTCCTGGAGGAACATGCTGGCTCACTTGGTGCACCACCGAATATATACGTGTGGCTCCATCTTTAACTTTTGCCCTGAGCCGGGCAACCTCCTTCTCTAGTTTATCCGCTCGCTCTATTAAATCCTTAATTTCTTGCGAGTCGGATTTAGGAGCTTTCAAACGGGAAGCCAAGTTTTCCTTGAGTGTGTCACGCTCCCCCTTTACTTCCGCCAACTCAGCTTGAGCGGCGGTAAGCTCAGCAGCCTTCAGCTTTAGATCCCATCGAGCGGCAGCTCGCTCCTCCTGAGTAGATTTGAGTTCCTTCTTCAAACCACTGGATTCGCTTTGTAACCCTTTGATATTCTCCTCGGTGATCGAGAGAACCTTTGGAAATAGATAGCTGAGCCGCTAGATCGTTCTTCTCCTTCTCCATGGCAGATAGTTGTTACAGCCACTCGGCTTTATCTCGCTCAAGGGTCTGGATAGCGTTAAACTGTTCTTTCTCCTTTTCCTCTAAAGCCACCACCCTAGAGCTTAATTGGGCAATGTCTGCCCTATTCGTTTCCATATTTGCCAAATCTTCTTGGCAAAGATTATCAACTCGATCCGCCCATTGCGCAGTCTACGGAATAACAAGACGCTCGTAAAAACACACCAAGTATGAGAACAGCCCTTACCAACATGGCCGAACGGAATAATTGATAGGTGGCTTCTTCCCTCCCAGCCCTTCGGAGTTTCGTGGAGAGCTGCTCGGACCTCATGGCCATCAAAACATCCTTCTTGACCCAAATCGCGAAAAGGAGTATCCTCAGAAGGTAGCTCCTTCTGCTTAGTGGCAAATCCCTTTAAGACTGAGTCCGCCACTCTCAGTTTGTCTAGAAGGGCCGCTTCTCCTGCCTCCGCCTGTAAAATAGAACCTTTCTTGAAATGTACCCTTAGAAAGTGCCTATATAAAGATTCTCACCTCAATAAGAAGGATATCCTCCGGCCGACTGGAAGAAGGACCTTCGGAAATTGGAGATAAAACCGGACGGACTTCTTCCGCACGGCCTTCCTCTTGAGGCGTCTTCGCCTGTTCCCCTACAATTTCGGGACCCGATACGTCCTCGGAATTCTTTCTCTTGGTCCTCCTCTCCCGTGAGGACCCTGCGCTGGGGTTACTTTTAACCCCCTTTGTGGAAGAGTCAGTTTCCTTTCTCTTCCTCTTCTTTCTCTCTGCTTTGGAGGTATCAGCCCCTGGGCCAGGTATCACTTCTTTCTTTTTCCGCCCGCGAGCCAAAGGCGGATGAACTTCGCCTTCGAAAGAAGCCAGAAGACCCTTCACATAGCTCAAGTCTTCGTCTTCCATCGGACTTTCTGCAAAACAAATTCCGAACGAGGTTAGACATCACAAGTCAAAATCAAACTAAATTAGGTACGAGAGCGAATCCTACCATTAGACACTATTAAAGGACACTTAATGAGGTTTTCCTTGGTCAAAAACCTATCCATATAGACTTTGGATAGCCCCGCCATGGACTTAAGAAGATTTCCCTCTTCTTCTGACATCTCCTCACAAGTGATATCCAATCGGGAACCTCCCACCTTGTTTGGATATCCCACTCGGACTTACACCTAACAAAGAAAAATTTGCTCTTCCATCGCTTGATGGAAGAAGGGACTTTCCCTAAAAACTTCCTCCCAGGGCGAGCCGAAAAATAGTACCAATCGGCATTAGACTCCAAGCAAAGGGTAAACAACAGGCGGAACCAATGGAAGGTTGGATTTACTCCATAGTTCTTAAAAACCATGACAAATCCGTTGAGCAGTCTCCAAGAGTTCGGAGTTAACTGCGAGGGACACAAATGGTATTCCTCTAAGATTGCCTTAGCAAAATCAGAGAAAGGAAGCCTAAGTCCACCTAGCAACGCTCCCCGATGAGATGCCTATCTCCCCTCCACCTCGGGGCACTCGCCCTCTCCCCTGAACAAGGAACCCTAACCTCAAATAACGAGGACTATCTCGTATCTCTCTACTAGGTCATCTACATCCTCCTGCCTTAGAAGGCTTATGAATGTATCCAACCCTCTACCCATGGCCCTAGAGGCAGGATGAACCGGCGAACCCCTAACCTGGGCGCCCCAAGTTCACCCTAATCACGGAATCGCAAATGTAGACCATAGGGTTGGATGGAGAAGGAATCGAGGACTCATGAGAAGAACTAGAGGAGGAAGAAACAACGCTAGCCATTACCTTAGAAAAGGAAAAAGACAATAAAAACGCAGAAAGCTCAAAACCAGGGCTCGCCGGAGAAGAGGAAATCTGGAGAAGAAGACGCGACTCGATTTTCGAAACAACCTTTTGCTGCCTGTACGGTTCCCCTTATATGCAAAGGCAACGAATCCGTGGCCGTTAGATCTTAAGATTGTGTTCCGATCAGAGCCATTGAACCAAAGGTCCACAAATCTGAACCGTTCAAATAAACCATCAAAATTCTATCCACGTCAGCGATACCAAGCACCGCCTGACACACATGGAAAGCCACGCCCATCGCCCATCACCCATCATGACGTTGACAAACGCGCACGCCACGCACGTCGCGCCACTATCCTCCTTTAATGCTAAATAGTAGAGGAGACATGTGTCGTCTTAGGGAGCAAGGAACGTTGCGTACGTAGAAGGTAGAACCTATACCGTATCCACAAAGCACACACTCCAACATAGGATCACCAAAATGCCAAAGGATTTACAAACAAAGCGACAAACGCCATTTATTCAAAGGTTACATGGCTTAACGCAAACAAAACAAAAATAACAAAAACATGTTATCCGGCCGGACTAAAGTTAAATATCCGCGGATCCATCCAAGCCACGCTTCGGATGAGACTTCGGAGGAGATGCACGGACTCCCCGCGAACCGCCACTATCCTCGCTCCCACTAGGAGAACCTCGGATCAAAGACGGGGCGAAGGTAGGGACCCACTTCTACGGCAGGAGTCGCCTCCAAACATCTCAAATTGAAGCGTACACCCCGGCATAAGTGACAACTAAAAGGTCCCCGCCTCCATGCCGTGATCAACATGAAAAGCCTCCCACCTGCATCGATACATATCTCACCTAGGTCCCGTTGATCAATAGAACGCTGGCCACACACACGGTAGATTCGGGCTTACTAGGTGGATAAACCCACCCTTAATTTCCGGCTGCATGTTCGCAAAGGAGCCGGGAATTCGCAGTTTACGAGCATTGGCTAAAAGTGAAGAATTTATAAAAAGACAAGCGTTGAGCCATGATACAAAAGATTTCTGACTATGAATGTTACCCATACAAGCCCTTAAGTAGAAAAGCAGGCGAAAATTTCGGAGAAAAATCTACCTCGATAACAGCGCAAAGAGAACACAGTAAACGTCGGTCACCTATTAAAAACACGTGTACCATAACCATAGACGAAGCCCACTCCTACATAGACGTGCCAACTAAGAAAAATACTTGTTCTCGAACCAAGCGAAACGTGCGATTAGCTCACCCCTCGCTCAGATTCTTCGAACAAGTACATTTTAGGGGGGACTAGTGTTACGGATATATTTGGTAAGACAGATGTCATTGACCTAGGGACCACCTGTCACACACAGGACCGTGCTTCTTCGGCCACGTAGCATCTTTGGCCACGTGGCAATATCACCAAATAACCTTGCACAATTCCGTTCGGCAATAACATGAGGAATAAATCCTGCGAAAAAGTCCGTCGGAATTATAACAGCCCTCTTATACAAGGCGTGAGGTGGAAGAGGAGAAGTAAATATCTAACGCCTCTACAGTAGGTAGGCCTTATCCACTTACTACAGTGGGCAGATATTTACTCTACTTACCTACAGGGTACCTACACGCTAGGCAAATATTTTCCCACCGCCTTAGAAGATATTTACCTAGCCCACCGCCTTACCCCACCGCCTTTCATACCCCACCGCCTTGCAAGATATTTGTTTAAACCGCCTCTAACTTGCTATAAAAAGAGAGGAAGGACAGAAAGGAAAGGATCCGAAAAAAACACTCACCACACATTACACAAAGAATTGCCTAAGATTCCTGACCCTGATTTCTGACTTAAGCATCGGAGTTAAATCCGGGCAGAAAGACCCAATTCCGACCCCTTTTTCTCCCCTTTACAGGTCCATCAGTGGATAATTCCGGACGGAATTTCAGGGTGCACTCCGCGTTTCCCTGTTTGTGAGCAGAAGTAAGCGTCCACACCAACTATAAATTTTAACCGTTTGTCAAAGGCTGAGACCAGATCACGAGGCCACAGTAGTCAAAGTGTGAGGTGGACCGGTTTTTGACATCAACAATATATATGATAAATACATATTAACATCCTGCTAAACGTAAAGCCCATGTTTTCTTATAAAAAATAGTAATAGTAATAATAATAAAATATAAAAAATAAACTATTTCATTACTTTTTTTTTTTGACACAACTAATTCCACGCTGAAAGTGATTTCGAAAGGATCTAGAAGATCCACTGCGCAACATGCACCATTCTTTCTGTAGCTCTTCGAGCAGGCTTGTTTCAGTGCCTCATATTTTTACGCAACTCTACTTCCTCTGACAAACAAGCATCGGAGCTCGTATCCATAAAGCCTACTGATAGCATGTTAAAAATGGTTTGAGTCTTTCTATTCAATTGTACGTTCTCTGCTGACAAACAATATTTTGTAAGCTAATTCTCCTATACATTCACTAAATTTAAAATATAAGTTTTTTTTTAAAATTAATTTAAGCTATTATATTGGATCAACTTAATTAACATCGGAGCAAATATTTGATCAAATATCTTTTCCATTCTTGAAAACTCCTCCAAAGCAAAAAATCGTGTGAACGAATTAATGATCGATCCTCAGAACAGAAGAATGAATCAATCCAATGCATCGAATGAGAAGCCAGTTAAAAGATCCCACTGATGTGATATGCCGCCCTCTCCATTCCCATCAAGCCTCACACTTCTTTCTTCCTTTTGCGTGTCCCATCCATTATCCTCCTCCATTAATGCTCCTCCAAACAACTAGTACAAATTCACAGGGAGATACATTCTTGTAACATGACGCGCGTCTCTCATCCCTGTGCTCCTTTTTACATCCCACTCACTACCTTCTCTTCCTTCGCACTTTTCATTGAGCTAGCACACTCCATACTGTACTACCTCTACCATCTTCTACGCTTCTCAGTGCTCCTATCAATCTCCTTTTCACGAGATCTAGTAAGTGGTGGTGGAGAAGATGAACAAAAGGGTTCGAAATAATTCCAGGTTCAAGGAGATGCATAGGTTTCAGTTCAAAAAACACCACAAATTGATCAGAAGAGAAATACTGTTATATATGATAAAGAACCTGCCCAACAAGCTCATGTACTTACATGTCTTCTCATTTGCATACCTAGTTTTTCCTTCCCTAATTATAAGATGATATCATTAATCTAGCAGGAAGGGCAAGCTACTAATTAAGGTGTTGGATGAGCACTGTAATCAAGAGAACAAGCGGATCGGAGGAGAGAACGCCGGCCGTCTCTGAGTTCAACTTCCTCTACCTACCTATAGACTTCAAGTATCCTTCTTTAAACATTGCCTTCAAATATTAGTTTTGGGTGACTGTTTATATAAGCTTCAAGCTGTTTTGACAGTAGTGGGAGTAACTTTAGGTTTTACGCCTTTGTGAACTTCACCTGTGCAACGGGGCTCGTAGGCTTTACCATGTATACCATAAAAAAAGTTGGGATCAAATGCTGTCCCGCAAAATTAATCTATGAGGTCACATATATATATATATATGCTTGTGTCCAAGTGATCTCCCTATTGTTCCTTCCTTTCCTGTGGTCATTTATGCTTTAACTGTTTCCTGGATATGTTTGTGTGATCGATAATATGCAGGGACTTCCGGCATTTCAGAAACGCTAGCTTCAAGAGTTTTTTTTTTCTCCCTGTTAACTTCACTCCAAGTCGCAATGGTTCCTGTGAATCAAAGCAGCACTTTATTGGAAGAGTAATATTCTCGAAACTGTAGAGATGGGGAAAGTTGGAAACTAGTTAACCGGTTGAAGTTCTGGTTCATCTTGATGTTATTTCAAGCTGCTGTTTGAGAGAACGTGGTAAGTCAGTGGCAGGACGTGCCTTAATTTGGAAGTGAAAGCCTTGAGCACAAGTACTTGCATATTTACCTGCTACTGATACAACTTTCTGAGGAATGATTTGACAAGTGATGACTCGAAGGATCAGTAAAACATAATCATATAAAACTCAATAAAATTGTTTTATTTATTTTTCAATAAAATTATGTTGTTTTATTTCAACAAATACAATAAACTGATAAAGTTATTAGCATACAAATGCATTTATAGTAAGTATTTGTAAATCATTAATAGGTTTTTATATGGATGGATCTATCTTGGAAGGGAAATACTTGCTTATGAAGCATCAAATTTCAGCACTTTTTTCTTTGTGATTTTTTTGTTTGAACGCAAACTAAAAAGAGGGCAGGTAATTAATATCCAAAATGAGTTTAAAATAAATATAATATTTTTTTATGAAAACATCTTTTATTTTCTTAAAGGTAAAGATTCTGAAAAATAATAAAAAGAAGAGGCCCGCATCGCAAAACTGTCTCATATATCTTATGTTGATGCTTGGAATCGGAGGGGTCTTGAGATCCGCATTGCGATGAGATCAACTTAGAGAAATGAAACAGCGAGACCAACACGATGATGCTTGGCACACTAAATTAGTGGTTGGTAAGATGAAAGAAAAAAAGGAAAACGATTGTAGCTAAGCTGAACCTCGAGGGTGTCTCCCTCATGGAGAGGTAGTGGATATCTTTCCGGCGAGCCTTTGATCCATGTAAGGGAAGTCCAGGGTTGAGCCCCCTAGACCCTCCGACGATCAAGTTAGTGGGCGTGGGAGGAGGAGGAGGAAAAGGTATGCAAGAGCTCATATAGATAGTTAACCTCATGGAAAGATAGGTTGGGTTGCTCAGGGAAAGAGGAAAGATCTGGAGGTTGAAGATGGGTCTTCTCTCAAAGAGCCCATTCGAAGAGAGAACCCTTCCAAAGAGAGAGATCCTAACTCTCTCTTTCTTCTTTCCCTTTATACCTCACAACTGACGATTAGGTGATTAGTCATGGAGTGTCGCCTCTGACATCGGCCTAGGCGCGTGCCTCCTCCTGCTAACAAATTGTGGAGTGTCACCTCTAACATTGGTGCAGGCAAACGTCCTCTTGCCAACAGATCGTGGAGTGTCGCCTCTAACACTGGTGCAAGCACGCATTTGCCTGTCAACATGTCGTGGAGAACTAGTAGCTCATACGCGTGTCTCCTTGCAAATAGGTCGTGGGGAATCTTAGATGCAGTTGCCCGTACGAGCCACCTTCACGTTCCTTGCATGAAAGGGTCTTGAGGCCTTAGGATCATGCCATGTGTACATTCCGGTTTTTCCCTCCTAACAACAGCATCCCGGCTTGATAGGTCATCGGGATTTATCTTACGTCGACCTATTGAGTCGAGGTACTGGGGCAATCCTGACGAAAGGTACACTTTCCTATCCCATCTGTGTGCACTTAGATGAGGGGTTAATTACACAGGATGTCCCTCAACTATACTCTCTCTCCCATGATGGTCCCTAACTTTTTTTTTTGTAACAGAAATATCCTCCAACTTTAAATTTGTAACAGAATGGTCCCTCAGGCCAGTTGTCGGTTAAAGAAAAGCTGACATGGCAGTGAAAAGCTGACTCACTTCAATTTAAAGATTATTTTATTATTAATTTTAAATAAAAATATATTTATTATTATTTCCTCATCTCATTCCTCTCCTTCTTCCTCCCTTTCCCTCTTCCTCGCAGTCGAATCCTCACCGGCGTCCTTTCCCATCTCCACCACCTTTTCCTCTCCTCCCACTGCCACCTCTCCTTCTCCTCCCCCATTCTCCTATCCCCCTTCTACAGCCTCACTCTCCACCATCGGATTAGGGTTTAAAATCCCCAAATCTCATAGTTGTCTCGCGCGGCTCGCTCTCCATTGTGTCGCCGTTCACCTCACCTTGCTCGCTATCCCACTGCTCTGTCGATTTAGGCCAAGAAGAAGCAAGCGGAGATGGAGAGTGATAGGTGGAGGATCATTTTTGTTCTTTCTGCCATTTTTTGTTTTTTCAAAAGCTCACAACTTTAATTTTTTCTTTGATTTCTTGGTTGAAGTTTGTGTAGATGATATGCAACAATCGAGGGATTGGGTTCAAATGGAGGCAGAGAAGTACGCAATGGTTCTTGAACAAAGGCATTATGTAGAGATCGAAGCATTAACAGAGCAAATGAGACTCAAAATGAGAAGCTTGAAGCTTCATATGACAAATGCTAAGTGTGGAGCTTGAATCAAAGCAACTTCAGTCTCACATTGAAGGCCTTGATGGAACCATTTCTCAGTTCAAGATGATTATTTCATATTAGAAGGCTTGTTGTTGGACAGAGAAAAGGAATTGAAGTTGTTAAGAGAGCAGTTTGATTTCTATGTACAGCATTTCCAAAAGAACAGTTTGAATTATACTGCCAGTTCTGAACTCATGGATGTGAAGAAGAAACCAAGATAGAAAGAGCAAGAGATGCAGATCATGGAGCGGCGACACGGCGGAGTACGAGGCACAGCAAGAAAACTATGAGATTTGTTGATTTTAAACCCTAAACCAAAGATGGAGAGTGAGGGCGGAGGAGGGGGGTAGGAGGATGGGGAAGGAGGAGGGGAGGAGGCACTGGGAGGAAAGGAAAAAGAGGTGGAGATGTGAAGGGATGCCGGTGAGAGATTCGATGGCGAGGAAGAGGGAGAGGGAGGAAAAGGGAGAGGGAGAAGATGAAGAAATACTAATAAAATAATAATAAAATATATTTTTATTTAAAAATAATCATAAAATAATCAATAAGTTGAAGTGAGTTAGCTTTTTATCGCCACGTCAGCTTCTTTTTAACCGGAAACCGGCTTGAGGGACCATTGTGTTAAAAATTTAAAGTTGGAGGATATTTCTATTACAAAAAAAAAGAGTTAGGGACCATCATGGGAAAAGGCCTTAGTTGAGGGGTGTCCTGTATAGTTAACCCCTTAGACGAGCTTTCGTCATTTGGCTGAGATCAACCCATCAAGCACAGATCGAAGTTTGACACTTCAGAAGCAGTCAAGTCACTCGAATTGAAGGTCATGTGGAGCAGACTTTAGGCAACTTTACTCCTTCTTGGTTTTTTCCCAAGACTATCTGGCTCGGTCGGTATGGTTCAATTGTGTCAACTTCGATATTAGCGCCCACATCGCCTGGGGTCTGCCTCCTTTCTCAAGGCATCCCTATCGGAGAATATAATGAATCTCGCATTCCGTGTATATTCCCTCTGGGGAAAGGGAATAATGGCCCACGCGTCACCCTAGGAGGGATTGATCGCCTGCTGGCTACCCCGAACAATCGAATCGTAACCATTGCGATTCGACTGGGGGACATGCAACAATATCTTTCTTTTTGAGTGAGCCTTTCGGATCCACGTTCGTCATCTGAATCACTGAGGGAGATATTACTCTGTTTCCAGCGACTTCAGGTAATGGAGGCTCTATCCGCTGCTTCTGGGAGAGAGAGAGTGGTAGTGTAAGGTCTTACATTAGTAGCCTCGATACTGCTTCCCTCCAGGAAATTAGGGAACTCTATAGCATTCCTTTTTCTTTTGGTCTTAGGGCTCCCTCCCCTTCGAAACGTGCTAATAGTTTTGTCACCACGGAGTAGAGGTGTCCATGGGCTGTGTAGGGTCGAGTTCGAGCCGGGCCAAGGCTTAATAATAATGGTGGCCATGCTTGCCTAAGCCCGGCCTGACCCAGTTATTTGGGCCTATACTTTGGTCCAAGGCCCATCCATATTTTTAAACACATGACCAAGGTTAGCACAAATTCGCCCATATTTTTTTTAAAATCAAAATTTATTAAAAAAAAATATAGAATTTACATTTTGAAACAAAAATAATTTAATAATAAATTAAATCTAAATAATTTTTGATAAAAAAAATTAAATTATATTAGAATTTTACACCTTTAAATTAAGGCATACAAATATATAGTTTAACTTTATTATAAATAATTATAAATAACAAATTTATTTATTTTATTTGTACATAATTTGGGCCGGGTCCGGGCCTAAAACATCATATCCAAGGCCCAACCCAATTTTTAAAAGGGCTATTTTCTCTGTCCAAGGCCCGATGTTCGAGCCTAATATTTTTGTCCAAACCCTCCCATTTTTCGGATGAGCCTTCGGGCTTGGGCGGGTAGCCCGACCCTTAGAAAGGTCTACCAGGGAGGTCACCATGGACGTAGAGTTCTTCAAGGCCGGTTTTCGTCTTCCTATGCACCCTTTCTTCAGAGCCATTCAAAGATATTATAAGGTGTGCCCTTTACAAATCCACCCGAATAGCTCGAGGATCCTCTGTGGTTTCATGATTGACTTCCACCTTCTCAACATTGCCCCTTCCCTCCATTGGTTTTGACTTATTTTCTCATTGAAGAAAGGTCCTCACTCTAATAGCTACCTATCTTCCCGTCGCCTAAGGTCTTTCTTAGGTTCTACTCCTTACCACATTCATGGTTGGAAGCCATGCTTATTCATCGTCTCCATAGAGGGCAATTGGGATATCCCAACTTCTGGGGGTACTCCTCGTCTAGACTTAGTTCCCAGACGCCCATGTTAGGTGAAGAACATAACCACTTAGATTACCATCAAGGGTCGGAGCCTTTGGACCTTACAAAATCATTGCATGAGGAGCTCCTTAGAGAGGTCGGGCTTATCATGGTAGAGGGTAAGATCTCTTTCTTTTGTAGTCTCTCGAGAGTTTGAGTATCTTGTTGCTTTTTTGTTTTCTCTACATTTGGGTACAGATATGTCTACCAAGCAGGGGATAGTGACGAGGTCTCTGACTCTTCCTGTTAGCAACTCGAGTTCCTATAGTACCAAGCACCCTAATGAGGAGGCCCCTTTGTTCGTAAAAGGGGAGGAGTCATCCCGGCCAAAAAGGACAATGAAGAGCCAGGAGGATCACCACATGGGGGTGGGTGGGTGGGTTGGGGATGACAAGAGGCGTGACCCCTGTTCCAGTTGTGGTGACTAGGTCGCTTCTGAGGATGATTCAAGGACGATCTTACCATCTCCCATGGAGGTTGATCCCATCTCTATGATAGCTCCTCGGTTCTCAAAGGGAGCGGCCCCGTTGTTTCTTAGTATCATCCCTGTCTCGACTCAAGTGGGACCACGTGGCGGCTTATCCCTGTGTGAAGCTATTAGTTCAGGCCCGATAGGTATGCCAAGCACTAAGCAGCCAGGTTCTTTGACCACTCTATGGTCTCCGAAGTCCAAAGCTTCGAAGAGTAGTCCCCATCCCGTACATGAGGCAGAGCTACCGTCTTTACAGGCTAACGTCAAGGTTGCCACTGAAGCTGTAAACTCCTTCATCCTAGAAGGCGACTATGTGGCTCTTGACAAATTAGACTTTGATAGTTTGGCCTCCAAGATTAGTCTGACCAAGGTAAAAGTAATATGTCCCTCTGATTGCGCTAGCTTCACTGAATCCCTTACCATTATGTGACCCGCTCCTGTGCAGGCGACCATCGAGATGCATGGTATACGTCACCTTGAAGCTTCTAAGACCCTCGAGAGTGTGAGACCATAGCAGACATGCCAAAAGAGGCGAAATACTGAGCTCGAGGGCCAACCCCAGAAGGCCATAGAAGTAAACGTAAGACTTCTCTATATAGTAAGCCATAGATTCGACAATCTTAAGGGGATTTGACCATGATTTCTATCTGTAGGAGAAGTTAGCAGTGCAACTCGGCATCTTGAGGGAGGACCGTCTGTTTGAGCTGAGTACCATGAAGGAGGCATATGAGGGGGAGATTAGCCACCATCGGGGGAGATCGAGCACCTCCGAAAGAAATGGCAGTATGATCTCACCTATTAGAAGAAGGAGGCCAAGAGATTTCAGGTCGAGCTTAGAAAGTCGGAGAGGAAGATTGAGATCATGGTTGGGAAGACATGCAACAAACTTATGGAGGAGGCAAGGGCAAAGGCCATTGATAAGTTCATGATCTCGAAGGAGTTCCGGAAGTACATGGAACAAAACTCGAACAAGGCGATCAAAGACTGGCAGGAATCCCAGGACTTTTGGGACAAGATCACTTACTATAAGTCTGAGGCTCTTGTTCACTTCAAGGATTCTGAGGAGCTTCGAACCATGCTTGGGGGCTTCAGCTCTTTGGCTTAAATTGGTAAGCACGGCCAGCATGCGGGAATACGATGGGAGCAACATGGAACGACATGAACATATCCGGCTTACGGTCGTGCAACGCTCTCGGCCTGTTCGACTATGTGGTTGCTTTCCCTCGCTGATGCAGAATATGTCATCCCTTGTTACTCTGCTTTGTGATACTTCAAATATGAGTTCCAAGCTACAGGTTGTAACTTTAAATATTTCCCAAGTTGCAAAGGAAATAAATTCTCTTCTCCCCTATTTGTGTTTTCTCCTGTTATGGTGCTCTCTTTCGGGCTACCCAGGTAAAACATTTGTATATCGAGCTATAGCATCATTAGCCGTTGGAGAAGGGTAAGCCTTGTCTTGAGTGACCTTTTCCCATATGAGCTTCTACAAGGGAGGGATGATATATAAAGCGTGTTTGTTTCCAAATAGTTAGCATCTTTTGTAAGGTCAATGTTGAACATTCATCCATTAGTGAGTCCTCCTTTCGAAAGAGAGTAGTGTGAATGAACTTGTCCATCCTATAGTATTTTCACACTATTGGGGGAATGTGGGCGACCAACTTAATGTTTTCCTAGGAAATCTTGACGTCCCACTTTCTAGCGTCGCACCATGTCTCTTCTGGCGTATATCCCCTTGAGGGAACTCGATAGGTGTATTCATGATGGTGGTTCCCGAAGCTACCCTTCTAAGGTATTACCGCGATCGTGGTCCACGTGTTCATCACTCGTGATGCGCCCCTTCGGGAAACGCTTCGGCCCGTTCGCCTATTGTTGTGACGTTTGGGAGGGGTTACACTTGCTCCCCCTCTCCTTCCTCTTTAAATAGGCGTTTGGGGGCATTCCCCCCACATCTTTCCTCCCTCTGTCTTCCTATAAACTTTTTTGTTTGCTTTCTGAAGATGGACTATTAGGAGCTTAGATGGGTTCTGTGGGAGTTTCGTAACTGATCGGACATTTTGTCCCTGTCGCTAGACAAGAGGAGACAAATACTAGGGGGTAGAACCTGTTCATCTGACGAGGCCTAGCTATCGAAGTCTTCAGCAGAGTCGGAGGGGTCACCGTTGTAACAACCAGGGTTTTCATAGCACATATAAGTGACTTTTTATTAAACTGATTGTTCAGTTACACATGCCCCAGGATTTTTTTTAGTTTAGATGTTCAGAGATTAGGTACATTCTCATAAATAAAGCTGAAAATGACATAGTTTCATTCATCAATTTTATGTCCACATCTAGTCAGAGTCAGCTATACACTTAACCGTCGCGTCCATCTCTAGATCCGTACCACTCGGTCGGCTACCCCGACCGCTCTCGCATTAATCAAATGGTGGGAGTTGTGAGCTAAAACTAGCCTAGTGAGAGACTAACATCGCACCAGGATTCATTACAAAAAAATAGCTTGTGTAACATATATATTTGTCAAACATAACAAAATTCATACATGACATATTTGCATAAATCTTAACATAATCATGTCACAAACTCGTATGAATCACAACTATATTAATTGTACCTAGTCCGTATGCACCCAATCTCAACAGTACTACCCGTGCTCACATTTCCATTCACATAACCAGCCTCCCTGGCTACATACATAACATGGTGGTCCTTCGGACCTAAGCCCCGACATAGGCATGTTTCAACCGGTGCACACGTGACATAGACACTGATTAATATACGAAACATAAAACGTTGGCTCTACTAGGAGCAAATACACGTACATATCAAAAATACCACTTTTCATAATTCATCGATAAAAACATCGATAAAATACCCGACAAATAAGTCAAAATACCCACTTTTCAGTTTATCAATAAAAACATCGAGAAAAAATATCGGTAAAACATCGACAATCAACTGGAGTTCATTTGCAGTCAACTCACCCACTTTTCAGAATCCATTAATAAAACATCGAGAAAAGTATCGGTAAAACATTCGACAATCAACTGGAGTTCATTTGCAGTCAACTCACCCACTTTTCAGAATCCATCAATAAAACATCGAGAAAAGTATCGGTAAAACATTCGACAATTAACTGGAGTTCATTTGCCGTCAACTCACCTGATAATCCCTTCTATTTTCGTTGGATTTTCCCAACTACTATAGGCGCTGTCGTTAAACGGGCAGAATTTCCTCTAAATGATCAAGAAAATACAAAACAAATAACAAAACTAATTCACAAACTCTCTCTTTCTCTTTCTCTTTCTCTTTCTTCCCCTTTTCCTTCTCTCTTTACTTCTTTTCTTCTTCTTTTCTTCTTTTCTTTCCTGACGGTCTCTCTCTTCTTTTCTATTTCTCACTCTCCTTTCTCTCTATTTCTCTATTCTTTTCCTCTTTCTTACTTCTCTTTTTTCATTTCTCCCTCCTCCTTCCTTCTCTCTTTCTCTCTCTCTTTCTCTTCCTCTCTCTTTTCCCTGATCTCTCTTCTCTCTCTCATCCTTCTTCTTCTTTCCTCTCTCTCTCCATTTCTCTCTTCTTATATTCTTTCTCCATGGCGACAGGTTTTACAGAGAAATTTTTTTTTTATTTTTTTTATTTTTTAATTAATTAGTTAATTGGAAAGTGGGAAGAAACTCCCCCCAATTATTAATTTTTTTTCTTTTAATCTCTTTTTTTCAAAATCAAGAAGCTTCCATGAAACTTCCCATTTATTTTATTATTTATTTTTATTTTCTTTCCCCCCCTTTTTCTTTTCTTTTATAACTTTTCTATTTAACCCCCAAGATTTTCCCATTTTACTAAATCCAACATTAATTTTATTTTAATTTATTTCATTAATTCAAAAAATATCCGGGCATCACAACCGTCCTCAAAACTAATCTTGATTCCTCCCCTCGTGACAAGGATGGCATCCCCACCTCCTATGCGAGGCAACCCTTGAAGAGGGGAGAACTAGCGCCACCGATATGAGGTCTCTCCAAGCAGACCTTTCTACCACCATTGAGGTGTTATACTCTCTCCTCCAGGGTGACATCGGGGAGGAGTTTGGAGCGCTAAACAAGGAGGACCTCGCTTCCTAGCTCTACTTTGCGGGGGCACGGGTAGTATAAAATCTGCAAATTTTATAAAGTTATTAAATCCCTAAATGTCCCCTTATTTTGCAATATTAATGGAAGTTCCCAACCTTGAGTTTAATCAGATTTGTATTAAAATGAGGGGTTTAAATGGTTACTTTCACAATTAGTGTTAATTGATATAAGAAGGACCTTTTGGTAATTGTAACACCCTAATCCTTTCCAGGACCCAGGTGTCACACCAGCCAGGTCAGGGAGTGAACCCCGGCCTAAGGCTGTATAAAAACATTAATTACTCAAAATCAAACTATTATAAGGGAAGCATAAATCCAAGTACAACATTATTACAAACCATAATGTATTAATGTCTCACACAAATCCAAAAGGGAGTAAACATACTCCTCAGATAAAACAACATGGAATGAACTAAAGAAGCGGGTCAGGTGGTCAGAGCCAGACTAAGGGGGAATCCAACCCTAACTTCACTCTAAGCAGGGTCATAACCCTACTCATTACCTGCAAAAGAGAGTAACAAGGGTGAGCTACAGGAGCTCAGTGAGGGACTAACACCACTGTCAGGTTTACAAACCTGTAAGCCTTCAATTTCAATTAATAAAACATCGAAGATTAAAATACAAAGTCTGAACAATAATTTAAAACACAGATAACAGTATGCTGATCATAATAAAGAAAACCATGGCCATGTCCAATGAAATCATATAGCATGCTTTTAATTTGTTCTTTAATCCTTATAATCAGAACGAGAATTAATTTCCACAAATGTCCTGGCTGACCGTATCATGCCAGTAGCCTTCCGGTAGCACCGTGAAGGTGACAAACTATGGAAACAATCCTCGTCTGAGGGAAATAAATTCCACACTTGTCCTGGCTGACCGTATCATGCCAGTAGCCTCCCGGTAGCACCGTGGAGGTGACAAACTATGGAATTAAATCCTCATCTTATATCATATTAGTGTCATTTACACTTCTACTCTCATATAGCGGTACCAGAGTGGAATAAACCAACTCAATATGTCTCCGGTCGAGTCAATACAACGACCGTGAGCTATAAGAGGATATACGTATACTAGGCACTCAAAGAGTACGAGAAGGGGTTTTTGTTTTCTTAAAATCAGAAGGGTTGAAAACAGATAGTTGAATGAGTAAAAATAGAGATCATATAAAACCACCCCTTCTCTACCTAGTACCGTACTCTCTGGCTCTATCGTAGAGCCACGTCTGGCACAGGCTTATATTCGAGTATGATGCAATGCACTAATACGTTCATCATGGCAATTTCTACAATATACAATGTTTTCTCATGCTTTTCATAAACATATCTACAAACTCCGAATGAATCGGCAAATCATGCTTGAAAACCGAAAGAGATGCATTTCACGAACAACATAACTACTTCACAACATGAAGTCTCAAAGATCAATATAAAGCATGCTTGAAAACTACAAACATTTCATGATCATCTTACGAGTTCCTAACATGAAATCTTCCAAATTCAATACAATCCAAAATACCAATAAAATACGAATATTTACAGTAGTGTTCCCTCACCTTAATATTGTAGATCCCTAGGATTGGTCGGGCTCTTCGGCAGCAGTGACTTGATCCTTGCCCTTCCCTTGTCCTAGAGAACAAAATACGGATATTCAGGAATACGAATCCGTATTCTTAACTTGTATTCTTATTAAAGCTCAAAAGAGTACAATATGTTTTATCAACTATATTTAACGTATAATTCTCTAGATACAACTTCGTATTTCTAAAGAATGAAAGAAAAATACGGATTTGTTCCATTAAGGATTTAACATAGTCCGCTTGGACCCTTCATAACTTCCGATCCGGAAGCCCGATCGGGTCGATCAAGCATTCGTTACGAAGGTCTCTCGACGACCTTTCTAACGATATAAAATACTCCCCGATGGGGGAAGCATCGAGGGCTAATTTCATCCCGGAAAAGGACAGCCCGAAATAAACTCTAACGAAATTTCGGCAGAGTCTCCTCTGTTTTTAGGGCTTGGAATTTATACAAACATTCAGCCAACATATTTGAATTCATTCTTACAACTCAATGCTCATAAATATTCATCGATCCACGACCACATGTTGCCCGTGTAGCCTTCAGATCTGCGGCCGGGCAGTCCTCATACTTTAAGATTCACAAGCCCAAAGTTTTCACACTACTTTGATTTCCTTTTTAATGATATTATTTCTATCATTATGCAATCCAAACCTATCCCATAAACTAAACAGGGGTTGTGATTTAGCTCACCAAATGAGCTCTCTGCTCTCTACCTGCACTGGCCGCGCTGGCCAAATCAGCAGACGGCCGTCTGTCTCACCGCACGGACTCTGGATGCGGAGGAGCTGGGCCGCTGGAAGAACGCGGCGCCGCCATCGGCCGGGCGGTGGATGACACCGTCGCGTCTCGAATCAAGCCGGCGCTGCTGGACGTCAAGGGCCGCTACCGGCTGTGGAAGTGGAGATCGTGGGAGGGGGGTTCGGCTGGAGGTGGCGGCCGGAGTGGGGGACTGGTCGCGCCGGCTTCACACTGTGCGCAGGCGGGCGCCTGGTGGCTCGTAGTACCGGAACAGCGAGATAAAAACAGGGGAAAGGGAGAGGCTGCCGGCGTAGCTCTCGCCGGTGACGATCGAGTGTGATGAGCTCGGCTCAAAGAGGAGAGAAGAGATTGTGAAGGAGAGAGGAACGAGAGTTTATCTCCCTCTCTCTCACTCTTCTTCTCTTATAAAACCTCAGATTCCCCTTTTCCTTTTTCTTCTTTTTTTTTTATTATTTAATATTTCATCATAATATATAAATCCTTCTTTCCCTGTTGAGTCATGCGCCACTTCACTGCATCCGACCGGATCCGCTTTTTGTGGATCTGGATGACTAAATTTTATTATTTTATTTATCCTTTTAACTTTATCTAATTCAATAATTTATTTAACCCTTTCGTATATTATTTTAATAACATATATATTATTTTATAGCACCACGGGCAATAGCTAATCGTAATGCATCCATATTATCCGGCTTTTGGTTTGGTCAATTTTACTTTATCGGGACTTACATTTTGCCCCGTATCTCTCACTGAATAATTATATTAATTTAATATTTACTACTTCTAATTACTAATCCGGAATTGAACTCTTCAGCCCATCTCCGACTATTCCATGTCTAATTTGGCCTGGCCCAATACAGCTTTCTCGGCCCAAATCGTTGCCATTTCGGACTTAGTTGAGTAATCTTCCTGATTTTCCCTTAATTTAGTTTGTTGTAATAATTAATAGAATTACGTGTTAATTAATCCCATGGTTTTTCTCCAGAAACTAATTTATTAAATCATGGAAATTTTCAGGGCGTTACAGTAATTCAGAAAAAGGTTAGGCTTAATGGAAAAGGCATCCTCTCACAAGGCAAGGACTTGCATGCAACCTAAAGAAAATGCTAGGGCCTTTATGTAAAAAGTACTTATCTCATGCATCAGAGGAGTCTAACAATGGTCGGGATTTAAAGCATCAGTTGAGTGTTTATCGTGAGACAAGGAGATGGGGGCATGTGGAGTAGCCATCCACCGTCTATCTTGAGGAGTGGATTAAGTTCGAGGCAAGAATTTGAATCCAAGCCACAGGTCACCTTATCACAGAGATACTAATCCAACCGTCCAACTTTTCGAGGCAAGAACTTGAATCCAAGCCACAGATCACCTCATCACAGAGATACTAATCCAACCGTCCATTTGTGCCATTGCTTGATCCAAGGTGAGATCATCTATGACTCCAAACCCTCGCTGCTACTAGTTGTGTAAGCTCTTTAAAAGGACAACGCCTCTCCAAACCCTAGCTGCCACTAGCGACGAGAGTTCCGCCTCTCCCTCTAAGAACGCCACCGTCTTCCACACACCAACGACGACCGAAACCGAAGCAGGAGGGAGAGCCCTAGTGATCGCAGACCCCTTATGAACTGTCGCCCCACCGGAATTGCAGCGCAGCGAGGGTAATTATAAATGTGAGAAAGACACTGAGGAGTTAGGTAAATGAAAGAGGATTTCATCTCATTAAAACTAATGTGAAGTGGATAGCATGAAGAACACCATGTCTTCTAATCATAACTGAGATTGATCTCCCCTCTATTATTTAATTATCCTAATTATAGTTTAGAACTTGTAACATGGGAATAATCTTAGATTAGTTGGGAATTATATTAGATGTTGATTATATCTACCATATAAGGTTCCATGTGATAGGTTGTCAACCTTCTGATATGCTCACATGGTATATGGAGGGATCAAGGGAATTAGGAGAAGGCAAGTATATATATATATATATATATATATATATATATATATATATATATATATATATATATATATATATATATATATATATATGCTGAGAAGTGTTCCGTTACTCAATCCAACGTAGAGCGTTGGGCCATGTCAGGAGTGACATGGATCGATCGAATAGATCCCTTAAAGAGGTAAGTACTTATGCCTAGTATCCCTCAATGAATATATATATATATATGCTGAGAAGTGTTCCGTTACCCAATCCAACGTAGAGCGTTGGGCCACGTCAGGAGTGACATGGATCGATCGGATAGATCCCTTATAGAGGTAAGTACTTATGCCTAGTATCCCCCACTCATTGATTGAATGTTTCTTTGATTTGCTGATATTATACCATTGCATATTTCCTTGATGCTCTTGATTATTGCTTCATTGATTGTATGCACATATTTGTTTCTTGATTCATTGGATTATAGTTTCCATGATTGTGTATGTACATTGGTTTGTCGGATGTTGGCATCTGTTGATGTGTATTTATACTTGCTGAATATGCTTGTCCGTTGATTGACACGTGGCCGTGAAACCACACGAGCTTGTGCTCTGTCTGGGTAGGTGTGTGTAAGTGGTTTCTTTCTTGTGTAATCTTCCGCCCGGTTCACTAGAGCGAGGCTCCGGTAGGGCGTCCTAGGCCGAGGACACTCTGGCGTCCCGAAAATTCGTGCCACACGGAGGATACTCTGGTTGTCCAAACCATTATTGGGACGATACGCTGACCGTGTCTACACGTATGAGAGGTGGCGCTACCGACTTCTGACCGAGGGTCGATACTAGCTCAGGTTGATTACAGACTGAGGGATAATTCGAGAGCCTTCTTTGGATCTCTCGTTTCGATCTTAAGATTGTAGTTGTTGATAGGAGTCCCTACCATTGATAAATTCTTTGGGGTAGCTTTGAGACTTTGGGTTGTTGGATGGTATGGGGCATAGTCCCCGCTTTGATTGATTGAGTCATATGATTTATTGACTTTCTCTATTTTGTTTATCCTGCTATCTATTGCATGATTTCATTGTACTCCCTGCGGGGGTACTTACTGAGCTTTTCTTTCGAAACCTCATCCACTTATGGAGTCTTTTTCTCTTCAGATCCTAAGGAGTAGCTGACTCGAACTCGGAAACTGTATGTTGGTTGGGAGACCACTTGCTGAGGTTTGCGAACCTCTTATTTGTTTTGAGTGAGGATGAGATTTATAGGACCCTGATAGGGACTTTTATGTATTTGACCTTATAGGGTGTTATGCCCCTTTTATTTCCTTCCTCTATGTAGACTCTGATATTATGACTATGTTTTATTATGATTCAACTATATATATTTATTGTTGCTTTATGATTACCTAGGCCTTTTATACGAGTGGGGCTCGTCTCTACTTAGGTACGGCCGGTTTGTGGCGTGCGCGAGTCTCAGCATTGGCGGTCAGGGAGTGACCGATAGGTTTCTCTCTGCCCCTTAAATCTTTTTTTTTTTCTTTTGACCTTATTTCTCTAACATTTCCCCTTTGAACATAGAAGACCGCCTTGATGGGTGTCATGGAGGTCCGCATCAGGAGGGTTGGGATGAGCGTCCCCTCCCAACTGCTGGCCAGGGCTTGGGCGAGGTTGGCGAAAGCTGAGGCCAACCTTCGGAAGTCGAAGGATGAACTCCTCCATCACGACAAGATGATCCATCAAGTAGAGGAATCGCACACCCGAAAGTTGGAGACAGCAAAGAGGGACAAGGAAAGGCTCGGAAGCGCGCTTGTAGCCCTTCGAGTCACACTCGCCTTGGCTCATGCGGAAGCGGAGAATGCAAAGGAGTAGCGGTCGGTCGACGTTCCGGGGATCCGCAAGGACATGGTGGCCAGGTTTCATTTGTCAATGGAGTATCAGATCCTTCTTTGTTAATAGGTCACCCGTGTTGTTGATGACTTCAAGATTTCCTTGGAGTTCACGGACCTACTGCACTAGGAGGCTCGGAAGGGCATCAGGAAGGCTTTACATTTTTCCTGGGGATCACTTGTAGTCGCCTAGATCTAAAGCTCGCCACTATGGAGTTCCAGGACACGGTCTAGTACCTTTCGTCTTCCCCCCCCCCCCCTCTTTGTTGCTTATTGAATGAAACTCATGTCGCTTTTCTTCCTTTTAATTTCTTTGGTTTACCCCTTTTGTATTTGTTTTGTTTTTCTTGTAATGGAGACTCCCTTTTTTTTTGTTTTAATGAAATTGTTCTTGTCTCCATCATGCCCTGATTTGTTGGCGGGACGTTTTGCTGAAATCTATTCCCTCTTGAATTCCTCGAACCCTTTGTGTCTCGATGGAAATCATTCAGAGAAAGTATCCAAGCTTTGCTGAGGAATGGCCGACCTATCTATGAAGACACCGCTTCCCCATGAAGGAACTTCTTTCAGTAACGCTTTTGTTCACGTACAAAAACCATAAGAAGAGTGTCCCCAAAAAGGTGACAACTTATGGAAATCTCACTTAGGGAATGGCAAGGTCTTAGATGGCGAGGCCTATTCCATGGGAGGAGATAAGGTTTCAATGTACGATCTTAACAAGTTAAGTTTTTAACGCCTACTCTTTGAGAGGATGCAGGCATTTACAATGCCATAGGTCGCTGACCTACTCCTTAAGAGGATACGAGGCCTTCGCAGCACCATGGCCGCACCTTCAGAGCCACGCCAATAACACCCGCTCTTAAGAGGATACACGGCCTTCGCAACACCATGGGTCATGCCTTAAGAGGCCGCGCCCGTGACGGCTTGCTTCCTTGGAGTACTCGAGTGACTCAGTTTATCTCTGAGAAGATATCGGCTGGTGCTACTCATCCCTTGAGAGGAAAGAGAGTCTCTCTTCCACTCCTTAAGATGAGGCGGGGGATTAGTTCCTTAAGAGGCAATGACCTTTGAGTCTCGGCTCTTCAGGGTGTATGACAAATGCAACTCGTCTCTGAGAAAATGATGACTAGTACAGCTCGAAGGAAGTGAGGCTCCTTCCGCTCCTAAGAGGAACACAAGAAGTTACTCCTTAAGAGGTAGCAACTATTGAGGCTCAGCCCTTCAGGGTGTATGACAAGTATAGCTCGTTTGTTAGAAGATTACGACTCACATAACTCATTCTATCCTTCTACTCCTTTAGAGGAACACGGGAAGTTTCTCCTTAAGAGGTAGCAGTTGTTGAGGCAAGGCCCTTTAGGGTGTACGACCAGTGCAGCTCGTCTTTGAGAAGATGACGTATGGCATGGCTCATTCCTTTGAAGCGAGGCTCATTTCGCTCCTTAAGAGGAATACGGGAAGTCACTCCTGAAGAGGTAATGTCTATTAAGGCTCGGCTCTTTAGGGTGTACCACTAGTACAACTCGTCTATGAGAAGATGACTTCCTATGAAAAGAATGAATCTTCTTCAGCTCCTTAAGAGGAACACAGGAAATTACTCATTCAATGTGGTGATCATTCGAGCAATGAGAACCCTTTTGCTCGGCCTTTTACAGGACTTTATTTGCTGAGACGGTCTTTCCCTTCGAGCTTACAGTGACTGCTCGACCCTTAAGGAGTTTAACTAGCTTATGAGATTGCTCGGCCCATTGGAGAGAGTTTGTTTGGTCGGCATGATATTCACAGGCTTGTTTAAGTATTCAAAGGCTCACACAAAGAAGACCATGGCTGCTCTAGAAGTGTCATTTCATTAGCTCAATAAAACACGAAACGGTTTACATTTATTGATAGAAACTCTTAAGGTGTTCAGCATGGAAAGGCCCCTTGAGTCTTCGACCCTGTGGGTTGGCCAACCTATATGTGTCAGACACTGCCTCTTCCTCAACAATGTAAGGGCCCTTGCAATTGGAGGTGAGCTTGCTTGTGCGACCTTCGTTTCCTCAAAAGGGTTAGGATTGGGGATTTGGGGAAAGAGAAGCTCACGGGCTCTCACCACGATTTGAGAAAAGAGAAGCATGACTCCATGATGTGCCAAGTAACTCATGGGAAAAACGGACATTTCCCATTGAGGGAATGAACATTTGTGGGGAATGCCATTCATCCTCTTGAGGGAATGCCATTCCTTGGCATTCTCCCTCCATTCCCATTGCTACTCCACCAAACGTGGGAATGACCCGGCGTAAGGAGTCATTCCCATTCCATTGCGGGTTACTAAACGACCCCTAAGAACCTTGAGAATCAAGTATGGCAGCTTGCTAATGCTACAACAGAGAGACCCCAAGTTAGCCTCCCAACTATACTGAAGCCAATCCTCGCGAAAGCTCAAGGAAAACAAGTGGGAGAAAAATAATCTGAAAAATCTGTGGAGGAAGAAATTTCTAAGGAAAGGAATGCAGGGAAAGAACAAAGGAGGTGGAGTAGTCACCTATACCAGGGTACCAACCTCGTCTACCATATCCGAAGAGGCTGAAGAAGGACAAGGAAGATTCTCAGTTCAAGAAATTTTTGTAATTACTGAAACAACTACATATCAACATGTTATTAGTTGAAGTGTTGTCTCAAATACCCAAATACGCTAAGTATATAAAGGAAATACTCACAAATAAGAATAAATTGGACAAGTTAGCAGAAGTCACATTAAATGCAAATTGTTCTGCAATACTTCAGCTCAAAATGCCTCAAAAATGCAAGGATCCGGGCAACTTCATAGTACCTTGTGTAATTCGTGAAGGGATTTCTAAGAAGGCATTGGCTGATTCGGGGGCAAGTATCAATGTCATGTCCTACAAATTGTTTCTGAAATTGAGTCTTGGAGAGCCGACACCGACAAGAATGACCCTATAATTGGCAGATCCATCTGTGAATGACCTAGAGGAATTGTAGAGGACATGCTGCTTAAAGTGGACAGATTCATCTTCCCGGTGGATTTTGTTATTCTAGACATAGATGATGATGTCAAAGTTCTTATTATACTTGGTTGACGATTTCTAGCCACAGCTCGAGCCTTGGCATACCATCATGAAGGAAATCTAGCAGTGCGCGTCAAGATAATGAAGTGGTGTTCAAATTGCCGAAAGCAATGAGACATACCATTGATCATGATGATACCTTTTACTGTACTATCAATGTTGACCTCATTACTTTTGATTGTATACAGGAATTGTTCGTCGTCGACCCACTGAAGGAATATCTAGGAGAACTTAATGATGGACCTGGAGAAGCTCGAAAAGAATTTGTTGAACAAAACAGAAAGCATGAGCTGAAGGAGAAGGTGAAGAAGAACAACAAGCTCCCTCCTTGAGAAAAATCAAGGAAGGAGAAAGACAAAGGTAAGAGCGCCAAGGACACTCCAAGGCGAGATAGGCCAATGCAACAGTGTCAACCATGGTGAGTACCTCATTTATTCTTGTTTGGGATTTTCATTCTTTTGAAATTGTTTCAGAGGTAGGATCAGAGAAGGCATCCATCTTTTTGAGCTGTCATAAGGTAAGAGCATGTAAAATTTTAGAAACAGTGAACCTCACGGGGGTCCATGCGCCCGTGCGATCATCAGGTTTTTGAAAGAATAAGGAGGAAACGATCCAGACGGTTCCTTCAAACTCCAAACGGGCCCGTCTGGCTCGTTCTGGGGATCAGACGAGCATATTACACGGGCGCATGCACCCGTGTAACCCGTCTTTTCCCCTATATTAATTGGGCGTGTCTCTTCATTCCCCATTCCAAAACCTAGCCCCCTTTTACCTCCTCCTCACACACCACGCCCTTCAAGGTTCACCCTTGCATTCCAACTACATTTTGACTTCGATTTCAGCATTCAACCAACATAAATTCTAGGTATGCATCTCTGATTTGATTCCTTGCATATTCATTGGACTTTCTTGAACACCTAGGGTTTTAGGGCTTGAATAAGGTTATTGAACAATTTCCATATGGATTTGTTGCTTTTTTTGCCTGTCTATGGATAGAATAGGCCCTTCCCGCCATGATTTGAAGGGAAAGATTGTGTAGACGGGCGTTTAATTTTTGGAATGGCCTCGTGCGGCTATCCACGAGCCACGCAAGCATACACACGCCGATCTATACATGTTGTACAGTATCCTGGAGCGCTACCCCATTCACCTCAGCCACATACTTGCGGATTTCATTGCACACCATGGACAGTATGCATGGCTTAGGGCGATATTAGTAGGGCCATACATTACGGGCGTGTTTGTTTCATGGAGATGAGGACCAAAGTAACGGAAGTGGTCCCTTTTCCGTCACTTCGGTGTGTTTGGTTTACCAAAGTGGAGCCCGGTGTGTTTGGTTTACCGAAGTGGAGCACGAAATCGGAAGTGAGACTTCTGAATGGCTCCACTTCTGTCGATTAACTTCCGATTTTTTTTTTGTCGGCTTCTTCTCAAAATATTGACTCCACCGATCTCCCAGCCAGAGAATAGGGTGAATCTAAATTCTAACCCTTTCTACCATTTCCTTGCTGATATGAGGTTGATCTTTAAGGTTTGCCACTTTCAACTCAAATCTGTTAATTTCCCTCGTATCTTTTATGGTTTTTGTTCATATATATTCTTGCTTTTCTCGCAGACCTTTTTATCCAGTTGTTTATGCTAACATTTTTTCTTGATTTTTCTCTCACGCATGCTATTCTCAAGTGGTTCTGGATAATAGGGCAGATCTAAATCGGCCACCTTTCCACCATTTGCTTTCATCTTTGAGCTTGATCTTTAAGGTTTGCATATTCCCTTGAAATCTCATATGTATTACATGAACTTGAGCATTGATTTGTTTTGGATGATATATTATTGCACACTATAACCTGTGATTATGAATACCTTTGTTTTGTTATTAGGATTTCATTCCATTGTTATTATGTTTTGATGAGATAGAGAAATTGTTTTTGTAATTTTTTAAATCTAATAGGAGGTTTATCAGTTCTTATGATCTTTTGTTGCTGATTGTGAATGTGATCCATCTATGTTGAGATGTGTAATTGGTGTATAACTGCATATTTCTGGCATAAAATTTATTTTCCTTGTTTGCTTTGGATTTGGTTGTGGTTAATTGAATGAGTGTTGATTGATTATATCAGATGATTGAGAGGGAAAATCCATGTTTTCTTTGATTCATTTTATAATATGTACTTTTGGCATCTACCATAATTCAACCAACATTTTTTCTTATTGTTTGCTTGGTTTCTTTTATTTGCTTTGCATTTATGCTCATGAATTATTTGTTTATAAGTTTATAGATTCTAGTAAGATTAAATAATTTAGAATAATTAAGCAGTTTTATTCCTTGTGTTCCTGTTTTTTATAAGCACACATGAACAATTAAACCAAAAAAATTTTCAACAGATTTGGTGATGAAATCTGATTTGATTTGTATTGGTTTATGTAGTAATGTTTTTTTAAACTATATATAGGCTATTCTAAAAAGTGCTACTTAATGGTTTTTTTTCGGTTGGTTTTGGAATCCTAGTCTATCCTGTTTATAAGTTGATAGATTGGAGTATTTCTTGTGTAACTACTTTTGAAAAGTTTTCATGAACACTAAAAAAAAAAATTTTAATAGTTGAGATAAACAAATCTTTTAAAATATTGTTTCCCCATTATGTTATAATTTATCTTGTTGGATTGGAGCAAATATTATAGAACTACTTGTCATGGATTGGATCAAATTTTATTCTTCAGATTTATTTTCTTGTTGTTTGCTTGGCTTATCTTATTTGATTTGCATTTAGACTCATTAATCATTTCTTTATAAGTTAATAGATTGGAGTAAGAATTGAAGTACTTTTGATTAATTCATCAATTTAACTCCTTGTATTTCTACTTCTGATAAGCATTCATGAACATTTAAAAAAAAAAAATTCAAAGGATTTGATGCTGAGATTTGATTTGATCTGTATTAAATTATGAAGTAATGTTTCTTTAAACTGTAGGTTGTTGCATAAAGCGCTACTTACTAATTTTTTTTCTTTGGCTGGTTTTGGAATCCTTAACTACCATGTTTATAAAATGATAGATTGGAGTAAGAATTGAAGTACTTTTGATCAATTCATCAGTTTAACTCCTTGTGTTTCTGATTCTGATAAGCATTCATGAACATATAAAAAAAAAATTCAAAGGATTTGGTATTGAGAATTGATTTGATCTATATGTAATTATGAAGTAATGTTTCATTGAACTGTAGGCTGTTGCATAAGGTGCTACTTACTGATTTTTTTTTTCTTTGGTTGGTTTTGGAATCCTAGACTACCCTGTTTATAAGTTGAAAGATTGGAGTAAGAATTGAAGTACTTTTGATTAATTCAGTCATCTATACCTCCTTGTGTTTCTACTTCTGATAAGCATTCATGAATATTTAAAAAAAAATCAAAGGATTTGGTGCTCAGATTTGACTTGATCTGTATTAAATTATGAAGTAATGTTTCTTTAAACTGTAGTTTGTTGCATAAAGTGCTACTTACTGATTTTTTTCCTTTGGTTGGTTTTAGAATCCTAGACTACCTTGTTTATAAGTTGATAGATTGGAATAAGAATTGAAGCAATTTTGATTAATCCATCAGTTTAGCTCCTTGTATTTCTACTTCTGATAAGCATTCATGAACATTAAAAAGTTTTGATTTTAAATTGTATATGTGAAACTGGAATGACTTGGTGTATCAAATTGTATATCAATTACTTGTTTGTAGATGGACAACTTGCCAACAAATGATAGGGGAAGGGTATTCGCTACAGCCTACACCACAATTGTAGTAGTGGTTGCATTTCTCTTTCAAGAAATGCGTAAAAAAAAACCGGTACGGTATGTTGAACCTTCAATGTTCCGAGACCTAACTAGGAACAAGCACATGTGTCGTATTCTTAGAAGGGGGAAAGACTTCTGTGTGAGCTATCTTAAGATGGATGCAGGCCCCTTCATGCGTCTTTCGATGATTTTGCATGATAAAAATCTGTTGCGTGACACCAGACATGTATCAGTAGAAGAACAACTAGCTGTATTCCTACACATTGTGGGACACAACACAAAGAATAGGACAATAAGGATTGAGTTTCTCCGTTCCAGTGAGACTACTAGTAGATGCTTCAACAATGTCCTACGTACTATTTACTCCGTCCACGATGACTTCATGCAGCCTCCTACATCCATTTGTCACCATGAAATTGAGAGTAACCCTAATTGGTACCCTTTCTTCAAAGTAAGTCGGACTTCAATTTGCTAGGTTTTAAAATGTGTGAATTGTTATTATTAAATATATTTATTTTACTTGATAAACATGTAGGATTGCATAGGTCTATTAGATGGCACTCACATTGTTACATCTGTTCCCCCGGCCGAGCTACCACGTAACGCAAAATGTGTTAGCTGTGGTGAACCCCGGTTTAATATTCACATATGTGCTGGCCGGGTGGGAAGGCTCGGCGAATGACTTCAATGTATTAAGAGATGGACTATCGCGCCCACAACTGGAAGGCTCAAAATTATAGAAGGTAATACTAATTTATTTTTTCATTTGCTAATACATATTTTCCATGAAAAAATGCTTCATTGTAATAGTTTGTTGTAGGCAAACATTACTTGGTAGATGAGGGTTATACAACGATGAACGGTTTCATTGCTCCATACCGGGGAGTTAGATACCACTTGAAGGAACACAGTGGGTTTGAACCGACAAACCCGCAAGAACTTTTTAACTTAAGGCATTCAATGTTACGGTCTAATGTTGAACGGGCATTTGGCATCCTTAAGAATCATTTCAAGATTCTTCCATCGCAACCGTTCTTCCCTTTTAAGACTCAGGTTCGTCTAGTCCTAGCAGCTTGTATCATCCACAATTTCATCGCTGGTGTTGATCCAAATGACATGATCATACAAGCTGATACAATACAAGAGAATGAGTTTGTAAGTAGATCCCAGACCATATCCTAGTCCTAAAGGGAGTGAAGAGAAGAAAATAGGCTATGGGTAGAAATAAGGGACAAGATTACCAACGACATGTGGCTACACTATCTTCGGAATTAATAGTTTTTTTATGATGTGCTCTTTTATTTCCTTATCTTTGAACTTTGCATTTTATTTTCCTATGTAGTTTCTTATTCTACCTCGTGCTTCACAATTTTTTTTCCATTGCACTGATGTCATTGTGGACTGCCTATTTTATCTATTAATTTTATGCCTTCTAGCTTTAAACATTTTATTGATTTGATATAGTGATGGAGAGTGGCAGTACTTGTAAATATGGAACAAAACGTGGAACCAAAAACAAGTGTTGGCCAACGGAGTGTACCAACTTTTTAATACCGTTGTTGGTCGAGCAAGTTAATTTAGGGTTTAAGTATGACAAGACATTCAAGAAAACAGCCTTTGTCACTACTGCATTTGCAGTTAATGGCATGTTCAAGACAGACTATTCCCCTAAAAAATAGAAAATCATTACCGAACCTTGAAAACACAATATGCAGTGATCAAAAAAGCAAAAGAGTTGAGTGGTGCTAGATGGGATGACAACCTTAAAATGATTACCCTCGACCCGATTATTTGCAAGACTTACAGATGTAAGGGCATACTAATTTTTATATGTTGTTGTTTGGTTTCAATGCTAGCATGTATTTTTTACACACAAACTTTATGATCATCTCATAAATTTGCAGGCACATCCAGTTGCTAAGCTCTTCATAAACAAGCCAATTGAAATATATAAAGGTCTTATAATTTTTTGTAGTGAAGACCAAGCCACAGTATCTTATGCGACATCTGTTTATTCAGACTTTGCTAGTAGGATAAACATAGATGATATGGACAATGACAACATGGAAGAAAGGCCAAATAAGAATAGTGACGAGGATGGGAATCCCGATATAACCCCGCCTAGACACTCCTAATATGTCATCCACTAGCAGGCCCCAACGTTCAAGCAGGAGATCTGTGGGACAGAACGAAGCAAACATCGGTGATTTGATCAGGGTTGTAGGGGACATAACACATGCCATTAGGAACCCAACTCAATGGTATGACACCTTGTACCAGAAGATGATGGAGGTGGACGGCATTGATAAACGGTTGAAGGCGAAGGTATTTGACTGGTTGTTCATACACGAGAATGAAGGGAAGATGTTTATGGTGAAGGATAAGGACCTGCGACAGGCGTGGATGGAGGACTTCATTTCTCAAATGTAGTGAACAATTTGGAATTGCTGCGTCTTTTATTTAGTTCGCTACATCGACTTTCTTTGTTTGTACTTTTTTTTGGTTGCATAGATTGCTTTGCTTTTATTTTTCTGCATAATTTTCATGTTTGTATCCGGACCTTATCAGTAGGTTAGATTGTATTTGGATAATTCTGCTATGATTTAGAATTGTCTTCTTACAGGTGTTGATATATATGGCTATGATGAAAACAAACGAGAGCACATTGAGGCATAGTTTCCTGGAATTTCTTTATGAGGAACCTAGTTCTTCTAATGACTTCATTGTTTTTTTTTGCATGCTTCCTTCCTTCCTACTTGCATGTTTTGCGAAATAAAAGCTTTGTCATCCAGGGCGTGAGGCGAGGCCGTTGGGAGGCCATTTTAGGCAGCCACTGCAGCCCATTTCCTGTATTGACTTCATTGTTTTATTGCATGTTTTCTTCCTTCCTAATTTCATGTTTTGTGAAATAAAAGCTTTGTTATTCAGGGCGTGCAGCGAGGCAAATGGGAGGCCATATTAGGCAGCCATTGCAGCCCTTGTACTTTGATGACTTGCATGTTTAGTTGTGGTTTTCTACATGTTTTGGAAACTCATGCCCATGATAGTGCTTTAGTTTGAACTGAGCCATGGAGGTATCCTTAAGTTGGATTTGAGCCATGAATTTAGGATTGTTCAATGTTTTATTATGTTCATGTTGTTTTCTAGGTTGGATTTGATAGATTGTTCATTGGTTTATTTGTTTGATATAATATAGTTTGCAGGATCTATTAGCTTCAATTGTTGTGTGTTGGTTGTCCTTCTCATATGGATCAGGGAGTTTATTATGTTCATGTTGTTTTATCAATTGGATTGCATATATTGCTAACTCTTTTTTCTTAGATATAATATGGTTTGTAGGATCTTGAATCTTCAATTGTTGTCTGTTGGTTGTCCTTCTCATATGGATCAGGGAGTTTATTATGATCATGTTGTTTTCTTCATTGGATTGCATAGATTGCTAACTGTGTTTTTTTCCTGATATACTATGGTTTACAGGTTGGATATGATAGGTAGGCAAATGTTTGGTTTTTCTTTTACCAATATAATATGGTTTGTAGGGTATTAAAGCTTCAATTGTTGTGTGTTGGTTTTCCTTCTCATATTGGATCATGGAGTTTATTATGTTCATGTTGTTTTATCAGTTGGATTGCATATATTGCTAACTTTTTTTTTTCTCTGATATAATATGGTTTGCAGGATCTTGAAGCTTCAATTGTTGTGGAAGTGATGTTCTTCTTATATGGATCAGGGAGTTTAGGTTATGTTGTTTTCGCAGATGGATTGCATATATTGATAACTGTTTTTTTTTCTCTGATATAATACGGTTTGCAGGATCTTGAAGCTTCAATTGTTGTGTGTTGGTTGTCCTTCTCATATGGATCATGGAGTTTATTAGGTTCATGTTGTTTTCTCAGTAGGATTGCATATATTGCTAACTTTTTTTTTTTTTGAAATAATATGGTTTGCAGGATCTTGAAGCTTCAATTATTGTGTGTTGGTTGTCCTTCTCATATGGATCATGGAGTTTATTATGTTCATGTTGTTTTCTAAGTTGGATTGCATATATTGCTAAATGTTTTTTTTTCTGATATAATATGGTTTGCAGGATATGCATTATGATGATGTTGTTGATAATGATGATGATGATATCAGAAATCTTCAAACCAATGAACTTGACAATAATCTAAGGTAAAATGTTCATGAGTTTTTTAATTGATGAATTGGTTGTCTTCTCACATGCAATTGTATCTATATGGTTTATAACAGGCTTTGTGCATTTCCCTCAAGGCAACCAAGCATCAAATGTATCAACATACTGACCAGAGAAGGTTGGAGATGGAGAAAGAAGTGTTGGTTGCTTGTGTTGGCCGCCTTTGAAATTTTGCTTGCACATGTACAAATACAAACCATATTTTGGTTCATAGTTGGCCAATGCTTGAGGGAAGAGATCATATTGTTATTGAACAAGTCTTTTAAAGTTAAAGTGATCATGTTATTTATTAAAGTGAATGATTATTGTTTGTATTGAACAAGTTTTTTGAAGTAATTAATCCAATAGTTTACTTTGTTTTACCCCCCTTTGTGCTCATTGTGTTCTATTCATTTTTCCAAAAGTGTTTGGTTTATATATAATTGGATCTATATGGATTAAGTTAAAAACTCTTTGGTTCACAGTTGTGTTGTATTTATTTTCAAAAGTGTTGAATAGGTATTTGAATGTGTTTGTTTCAAGTAAGAAAGCAAAGTAAACCCAAAACTTAAAAATAAAATAAAATAAGATAAGATAAAATAAAATTGGATACGTTGTCATAAATCTTGTTTTACACCCATCTTGATATAAATTAAAAATTATTACCACATATATATAATATAATTGATTAACTTCATTTCAGTAAAATAGTTCAACTGTAGGAAGGGATTATACATCATAATTCATTTTTATTTTATAAGGAAATATTATCTCAAATTATATTAGTTAAATTACCAAAAAAAACAGAGGGTAACCTCACCATCCCTCAAAAGTGGTGACCATAAACCCAAATTTCCGCCAACCAAATACCCAGAAGTGTAGAACTCAAACTCCCTAACTCCTACTTCCGTGAACCAAAAACGGAAGTGTACGGAGATGGCTCTTCACTTCCGCCAACCAAACACCCCAAACTTCAACTTCCATATGGAATTGATCAGAGTTCTATGGAAGTGCCACTTCTACACTTCTACCACCTCGGTACACTTCCAGAACCAAACACGCCCTACGAGACTGGTCAGCTGCATGGGCTGGCTCCACGGTACGTAGAGTATGACTTAGATATACACCATGTATCCCCTAGGATTCAACACAATCAGATTGATGGGACTGATTGAGCGCATCGCCCATGGATACCGTATCATATGGCGATCCACCAGAGGATCAAGCCTACGACGACAGGGAAAGCTTAGACACAGTATCATCAGGATCAAAGGAATCCTTCCCAACAGCATCACCACCTCCGTCCAGCAGCCACCAGTAGAGGCTCGACCAACAGATGAAGGAGATACAAGAAGGTCAGCGTACTATCATGAAGGAGCAGCAACAAATGAGAGCCGAGATTAGGTGGAAATTGGCTCTCCTTTGTGATCTGGTAACCTCCTCTGCACCTCATTCTCCCGCATCGATACCAACACCTCCACTACCCCCTGCCACACCAGCACCCAATTGTATCCTCTAACGACGAGTAATCATGAGTCTAAGGATCAGGATGTATTATCTTGTTTTGCACTAGTTAACAAGGGCTTATTCCTACTATACTTCTTATCATCTCATTTTGTGTTAGTGACTTTTGGATTTAATTTTTATCATGCTTGAGCTATATTGATCCCTTCATGCATCGCAGGATTGAGAGAGTAGATACATTTGTCGACATAGATGACCGCCCCGAACTCGAATTCAAATTGGAATCATCATTATTGAATCGGGGAAGTCTCAGTTCGCCCTTTTCCTTATTTTCATTGCACCTTTCACATTTTCTCTTGTGTTTTATTGTGCACCTTGAAGGCAATGTACGATTCTAAAGTGTGGAGATGGGTAGCTATTGAATAGCTTTAGTTTTTATTGAAAATCTTTATGTGAAACACATGCTTAGTGTAAACATATGATGGCTTTGTTGAAAAATTTCAGTTTTTCTTTACTCTTAGTTTACATCATTTGAGCACAAATTTTTTTTCAATTTTCTCCTACGAAACACCTAGGACACTTAGAGAAAATCCTTGTGACAATAATATTCTCTAGTGATATTAGATAACCCATTGACGTTATTTTGACTTAATTTGCTAAGTAATATCTTCAATGGCTCCAAGAGGTCTCGTGACACTAGTTCAAGCTTCTGACCACTTTGTAAATTAGATTTAAGTGGACAATTAAGGGAAAGAATAATATGGTAGTGTACCTAGAAAGTGTGAAAATAATAACCAAGACAGTGTTCCTCTACTCGTGGTAACAAAGTAAACTCGGGGTTCTCGTTCCTAACCAGGGTGTTCCTCAAGCCGAAAAGTCCCTTATGAGCATGAGCACGTTTATGTAGAGTTGTAATTTTCCAAGTAGTTGGGTATTCGGGTGCCTAATCAGCATGTGCATCCCTCAGAAAAGAGAATCTACACTATATATTAATTAGTCTTTGGCTACCCGGAAAGTCGGTAGCATTAGGGATGTCCTACCAGGATGAAAAAGAAAACTTTATTTGATTTTTCATTATGGGCTAGTTTTTTGTCCTTAGCGTCTCAAGGAGCCTCTAGAGTCCACTGAGGGTATGCTTGTCACTTTAAGACTCAAAAACATGGTATGTGGAGTGAAAAACATTTTATCTCGAGCAATAACGAAATACGCCACGGGATTAATCTGAGTCCAGAGTTCAAATGGGAGAATGCACTTGTTGATAGCGAAACTTTGAGTGCAGTAGAACCATTTATTCTTTAGCCAGAGGTTAAACATTTATTGATTCTTTTTTATTTTTATTTGCTTGAGGACAAACAAATGCTTAAGTGTGGAGATGTTTGATAAGTGTTTACTTATTCATAATTTTCTATCATTTTTCACCTACACTTTGCATGTCATTTGGGAAAAATATAGCCCACTGGTACTTGATTTGTGATAATTTTGATTAACATGGCATATCAAGGGCGTTTTGCAAGCGAAAGGAATTTCTGAGGGTGTTTCAAGGTCAAAGTGTTGAATCTGGGAGCTAAAAAGAATTTGAGAAAGCCCCAAGTATCATAAAGAAGCAACCCAACATCATTTGAGAGGTCACACAAGTGCGCAAAAAGGAACATGTGCCCATCTGGAGCAATTGACGCCGAAGGCCAATTTCCAAGGAAGAACACGCCTGGGTAACACCCCTATCTACTTCCTAGGAGAAGATCAGAAGACTTCTAGGGGGCTATACTAGCGCACTCTTGCACCCGTGTAGGCCTTCGTCTACTTCCCAAATGAAAATCAGAGGGATCTTTGATTCCCTCGGAAGGCCGCACGGGCGTGCCATGCGCCCGTGTGGCCCCATTTACACATGAACCCAGGCCCGTTTTTTATTCAGGTTGGGCACACACTGACCCAAAACGTGCCAAATATTTTCTAGAAGCGTGGAGCCTTATAAATAGGGATGTCTAGGGTTACTATCATCGAGAACACTCTCGTCGAGGGTTGGAAAGGCATCTACCATCCTAAAAAGGGGGGTTTCATCGAAGCCCCACAACCGGATCATTATGGAGACTAGAAGGGAGCTTTTACTTTTTATTTTTATGTCTTCACTTTGTTATTGCTTGGATTTGTGTTCCCTTCCATAGGAAACTAACTTGTTAGGTATTTGCGCATGATGAACCTTCAGGTTATTGATTTTTCCTTACATTGACTCTTAATGGTTATTTAGTTGCTTTTATTTTGAGATCCATTGAGTGTTATTCCTTGCATTCAATTTCTACATTGCGACAGCCGGGATTTCCAATCCGATTCACCTGGGAAGAAAAGAACGTCTCCCTGTGTATAGACTTACCTCAATAGAAAGGGTTATGAGTACGCCGAGAGATCGGGTACTAACGAGAGCGAGTACTTAATACATCTTATTCCTATAACTCTTCCAAGATATAGGTTCCTTAGAATGTTACTACAATGAGGGTACTAGGTATTAGTCGCCTCGAGAGAGGGATCGAATATATATTAGGAACCCTTGGTCCAAAAATCTGCAACTATTAACGTTAAGATCTCTGTCAATGTCTTTATGAGAACTCAATGGGGATTCATTGTTTGAATACCCTCTTTCTATGATTGATTTCCCCCACAATTCCATCACATCATTTGCGTGTTCTGATTCTTAGGTTTTCTCAGTTTTGTGATTAGATTAGCTTAGGATACCACCCAATTGTGATTAGAGTAAATAATAGACTGATAGTTAGTACTAGTACTATTTGGTCTCTGTGGGTTCAACATATGACACTTTTGAGTCCACTTTATTATTTGACATAACCCGTATACTTGAAGAGCGTACATCAGCTTCCATTGAGGAAGTAAGGAAAGAGGCTAAGCAACAATGAAACAAAAAGAATTACATATATATAATGCTCACAAATGCCTTATGGGAAAAAGGGAAGTGACACAGCAGGCATAGCTTACCTTATTGTAACTAATAAAGCCCAATTTTGTACTACATGTCTGAAGACATGCACAACACTATCCCCATTCGAAGGAGAATTGAAAGCTTTAAAGGAAGGGTTGGAACAACAAGTCGAAGATAAAGTTGATGAAGTGATTATCTACACAAACAACCTCCTAATGCCAAGAATGATAAGAGAGGAGGGTGATGACCATAGCTGGCAAATCAGAGATACTAAAAACCCATATTAACTTCAAACCACACTCTTTTTCGAAGTGATCCTATAATATTTGATCAATCAATTCCATCAAATCTTAGAAAAATAAGTAAATAGTATTATGAATTACTTGTGTTGATATTTGAAAAGTGTTCATTTGAGCATGATTTTATATCATATTCATATATGCTTGGTATGTAATTTTGAATACTTTTTGCCCACCGATACTTAAAATGTGTTCATTCTGATAAACATGGCAGAATACCAGGACCCCGGAAGAAAGAAAGCATTTCGAGAGAAACCGGGACCTCAGAGCACCCAGAAGGGCCTATACGGGCATTTATATGGGTTGACATACGGCCGTATACTGGCACATGAAGGGAATACGGGCCAGTATACGGCCCGTATAATAGACCATATGGAGGTGGTTGGCCCGTATACGGGCTGATATACGCGCATATACGAGCCCGTACATCGTAAAGTTCAGCGATTCTGCAGACCTAGGAGCGGGGCAAATTGGTAAATCTCACCTGTAAAACCCTAGAGGTATAAAAGCCGACTAATGAGGGTTTAGGAAAGGAGGAAGCAGCTTGGGGAGAAAGTCTAATCTTAGGGAAAGCTTGGAGATTCTCATCTTGAAGCTATTGGAGCAAGAAGAGGGGAAATCATTGGAAGAGGATCAAGGAAGCCATCAACGGTGCATTCATTAGTGTTATTCATTATGATTTCCTTGTTTGTCTTCATCTTTGTCTTGTATTGTTGCCCCCCTTTTATGGAGGGCTAATCTTGTAGATGCTTGGATGATTGATGAACCCTTGGACATGTTTTAATTAATGTTATCTCTCTATCTTTGATTGTTTGGTTGAATCTCATTGAGTCTATTGGATGTTTTAATGTAAGTTAATCCTTTTACATTGCGAGAGCCTAGAGGGATTTTCGTAGGTTATATGGGGGAAGAAGCGAATGCCTCCCTGTGTGTAGACCATCTCCAATAAAGGGGATTGTGAGTATACCGAGAACTCAGGTACTAAGGAGAGCGAGTCCTTTAGATGTATTATTCTCATAATCCCTCCAAGAATTAGGTTCCCTAGAACATCATCGGTAAGGGCACTAGGATTAGTAACTCGCCTCGAGAGAGGGAGTGAAAGCACCATAGGAACCATTGGCCAAGGATCAACCAAATATCAAGATAGAGAGTAGCATGCATTCATCTTTTAGAAGTGCAAGGGGGATTCAATTGTCCGAGTATCCCCCTTTTATAATTGTTTAACCTTAAGAGCAACTCGATTCCCTTGTTTGTGTTTTCAACTGATTAGTTTATAATTAGCATAATCAACCACCTTTGGATAGACTAGATAGTAGATGAATAGTGGGTATTAGTACTTCCATCTCTCTGAGGATCGATAACCCGACTTTCAAGTCCACTCTATTACTTGTTACGACCCGTACACTTGCGGTTGCATCGCATCAATGATCTAAATGGTTTGGCCTCAATATCGGTCTTCCGCCTAGAGTCCAACTAAGGAAGGTGAATGTTAAGGTATGATGAGTTCAGTGCCGAAGCCAGGATTGAAGTTCACAGGGGGCACCATATAACTTTCCAATAAAATTAACAACACAAAAAAATATTATAAAAATATTAAACTTAATAAAAAAAGTTATAGTTTCACGATGAGTTTTCCTGTTCTGAAACGTCCCATAATAACTTCATTATCAACATTATCGAAAATTTCTTTCCAATATAAATAATTAAGTTATCACTCAACTATTTATCCCAATACGATTACGCAGCTTGATCTTCACAAAAATATATTACAAAAAATACTTTTTCAACAGTGGCTACTACAAGTAAAATTAGTGACAATGACATAATCGATAGATTAAGGGTGGTTCAAATAATTTGCTTGAGTCAACTACATATAAATATATAATTATCATTCAATTTATATTTTGTTAGCAAGTTAATTGTCTCATAGATATTTTATCAAACACTTAATAGGCATGTATTTACAATCAAAACTTATATTACTAATTATAAATAAATTTAATAAAAAAAATTTTAAATGCACATATCATAACAAAATACAATTATTTTCATCAACAATTATTAAAATATGAAACTCAAAATCAAATATCTATTGAAATTTATTATATTTAAAGTAATAATTTTAACTAAATAAAATAAAGTTATATATATATATATATATATATATATATATATATATATATATATAGTCAGTTTATATACCGACCTGGATCATCACAGTAGATCCTACTTCATTGCAACCCCTAGAGCATGTTTGAAGGATTTCCAACCGTACGGATGGGAAGATCATCCAAAAATAAGCTAGCTTATCAATTTTCATATAATTTGGTGACCGTTTGATCCTCCCACTTAATGGTTGAAATTCCGAACCGTTAAAATTTTCCTAAAATAAGAACCGTTAAGTGCGAGGACCAAACGGTCACCAAACTATATGAAAATTGACAGGCTAGCTTATTTTTCAATGATTTTCCCATCCGTATGGTTGGAAATCCTTCGAACATGCTCCAGGGGTCAAAATGGGAGGCCGGTCTGATCTACATAATATCCAACTGGCCTGATAGTAGAACCATTACATATATATATATAAATGTTACAATCAGGCCCGTCGGATGTTAGGCCGGCTGATTGTAACAATTATATTATATCTAATATATATATATATATATATATATATATATATATATATATATATATATATATATATATTATATTTTTTTATATTGTTTTTAGATATATTTTGATTTATCAATAAATTTAAAACAGTATATAGATATGTATATATACTTTTTAAAATTACATGCACATATATACATGTATTCTGAAGATAAGATAATTTAAAAAGTATATATACATATCCATATTATGTTTAAAATTTATAGATAAATCAAAATATATCTAAAAACATTATAAAAAATATTATATATATATATATATATATATATATATATATATATATATATATACGGGCATGATAAGGTAAGGTAGGCCGGATTTACTATTCATTTGTGGTCACCTCCCATTTGGCCACCTGGAGCATGTTTGAAGGATTTCCAACTTTATGGATGGAAAGAACTTTGAAAAATAAGCTAGCATGTCAATTTTCATACAATTTGGGAACTTGTAGGGTCTTCATCTTAACGGGTGAAAATTTGAACCGATAAGATTTCTATAAATTTTCACCTGTTAAGATGAAGACCCTACAAGTTTCCAAATTGTATGAAAATTGACATGTTAGCTTATTTTTCGATGTTCTTTCCATCCATATAGTTGGATTTCTTCAAAACATTGTGCAAGTGGCCCAAATGGGAGGCGACCGCAAATGAACAGTAATCCGGCCGGCCGCATAGTATCAGGCCCGTATATATATAGGCCTTCTACAGTATGGCCGGCCGGCCGCCCATTTTGGTCCTAGAGCATGTTTGAAGGATTTCCAACCGTACGGATGGGAAGATCAACGAAAAATAAGCTAGTCTGTCAATTTTCATACAATTTGGTGACCGTTTGGTCCTCCCACTTAATGGTTGAAATTTTGAACCGTTAAAATTTCCCTAAAATAAGAATCGTTAAGTGGGAGGACCAAACGGTCACCAAATTGTATGAAAATTGACAGACTAGCTTATTTTTCGATGATCTTTCCATCCGTACGGTTGAAAATCCTTCAAACATGCTTCAAGTGCCAAAATGGGAGGTGGCCGGATCATCACAGTTATATATATATATATATATATATGACTTACTTCTTACTCCATTGGTCCTTGAAAAGCTCTATTTTGAAAAATTGAGTGGTTTTGGTTGTGTATAACACGAAAGGCAAAAAAAAAAGAAAAAAATGAGCAAGACCATAAACTAGAGACAATAAAAGGAGAAAATTGGGAATCTGGAATGACAGAGAGAATTGGGAGTATGAGTAAAACCCTAGTTTTACTTTATATATATATATATATATATATATATATATATATATATATATATATATATACGAGGGTGCTATAGGGCGGTCGGCCTAATCATGTAGAGATATGGCGGGCCGACCGCACCAAATCAGCCTCCAATTTATATATATATATATATATATATATATATATATATATATATATAAGTGTGGGGCATATATAATATATATATATATAATATTTTATGTATATTTAAAAAAAATTCAAACATCCAGGGGGGACATGTGTATGCCCCCCCTATGTAGCTTCGCCAATGGATGAGTTGGGACTATGTGTTTCTCCATCGGACAAATAGCCCGATTGCCACTGAGATCGAGGAGTATCTAGAGATGGCAAAACCCGAGCCGATCCGTGGTTTCTGACCCAATCCTCCCCGAATGGGGCAGTTTTTTTTTTGTTGGAGAACGAGGCATGAGGCGGCGTGGGGCAGGGATTTTTGGTGATGAGTGCGGGGCATGGCGGGTTTGGTAAACATCCATTTTAAATCTGCCCTGCCCCGCCCCGCTAAGAAAATTATGAAAATTCCCTTATATATATATTAAATTACTAAACTTTTAACAATAATGATAGGATCATCGACTTATGTGCATTGTAATTACTTGTGCAAGGCTTATCATCAATTTTCTAAGTATAAAACATAAGTTGTCAACTTGCAATCATGTATTAAAGGTTAAAAATATGGGCATGGCCAGGCCAAAGTGTGAAGTGTAGAGGCGGGGATGGCTCAAGCGGGCGGTGGTAGAGAGGTCGCCCAGCCCGCCTCCCTCCCGCCCCATTGCTATCCCTAGGAGTATCTACGTTAGGAGGTTCCTTCGACCCTGCAAAACAATGAAGTCAAGGGGCCTCTCCCCATGGACCCTCTGATGCTCAAATCAGTTGGGTTGAGGAAGTATTAGGAAGTGAGAGGAACAAGAGAAGAGTAGTAAGCTCAGGGGGAGTTCCTAAAGGGGTAGAATATCCAGAGTTTATTTTTCTTTTCCCTTAGGGTCTTTCCCCTTATACCTGGTCTGTAGCCCTCCAGTGGCCGGCCATCTCTGACATTACCCCCAAGCTTATCTCATATGGCATGTCAGGCACAACTCCCCCGACCAACCGTCTTATTCGGTGCGCCCCTTATAACTGTGGTTCCTACCGTTTATGACAGGGGTGTACCTACCTGCAAGAAAATCATGGGGGAATCTTCACGTGCCTTCTTTTGAATAGTTTTACCTGTTTGAAAGTCTTATACCCTGATTAACGCCATGTGTCGGGTCAAATTTCCCCGATCAACTTGCAATTAAGCAAATTCCCTTCAACATTAAATTGAAGTTGCTCCAGAGTTTCCCGATTGAATTGATTTTAGTTAATCCCAAGAACTTAAACCAGAATTTCTACCTAATTCCACATTGATAGTTTTCTATTTATGGCTGGTTAATTAATAAAATAACATCATATCTGTAAATATTAGCTTAATATATATATATATATCCCAGAAACATATATATTAAATTGCTATCAAGTAAAAGAATCAAATTCCGAGTATGGAAAGGTTGAGGCATCATATGACTTTGACGGGCCACAATACTGAGTAGTGAATTACTAGCAAGTATCCTGTTCCTGTACGTGCGTATGTGTGAGGACATGGTGGGTGTTCTGGTCCACACTACTTACGTCACCGCGCTTTCCCAAATCCATGACGGTGGTCTCTCCTTCTGAGAGAAGTAACATCTCTCTCTCTCTCTCTCTCTCTCTCTCTCTCAATGTCAAGGTTGAGAACTCGAAAACAGTGGAGCAGCTAAACGTACGGTACTTGAGCACAACCTTTTGCTTCCCATTTAAGGGAATGTCCTTAAAACTGCCTCCAGGCCGGTTCTCATCACTCATTTTTCCAACACCACCATCCTGTCCCTATTCCCCTAAGACAACACAGGTTACATTGCCATTTCCAACTTAATTAATAAGCTTATATATATATATATTTCATTAACTAGAAAGAAAGTTGAGAAAAACAAGTAACTACGACGACCCAACCTTCCAACTCTCTCTCATTCTATCCACCCATGCATTGCATGCTTGCATGCAAACAGAAACAGAAACAGAAACAGATAGAAGAAGAGAAAGCCGATCAGCATACACAGATCAGCCATAACATTAATTAAGCTAAGTAATGATTAGCTGTGTCTATTCGATCACCACTTGCACATGGTTTGGCGATTCTCTTCCCAATGTATCTTTGTTCCGATGGGTACTCCCCCCCGTTTCTGGATGGTATGAAGAACACAGGAAGATACTCATCGCTGTCACAGATGAAGATAGAGTTCCTGAAGCGCCTTTGCAATGCTGGGAGACCCTGGTTATCATCATCATATATATCATCCACAGTTACAAACCCTAATAGTTAATGATGAACATAGCTAGGGTGGTTTATAGATAGTCAAAAAGTTGGCACAAGGTATGGGTGGTGCAACTCTGGCAAGATTACCTGAATCCGGGCGTAGGTGACCTCACAGATCTTGTGCGAGCCGAACAATATTGCGCTCCATGCTTTGTTGTGGTACGCGTAGTGCAGTCTACGCGCTGCAGCTGCGCTGGTGAAGTTCACGAACGCATAGCCCAAGTTACTCCCACTTCTGTTGAATCAAAATATATAGCAAAGAAGCTTTTCATCATATATATATATATATATACCAGCATATATTCATATACACATATTATATATATGAGCAAGAGAGAGAGAGAGAGAGAGAGAGAGAGAGAGAGAGAGCTTACTCAAAGTCCATAGGGAGATAAAGAAAATCAAACTCAGAGCGGATAATATCCCCCAGTACTCCAGCCTCCAGTACTCCAGCCTCCTCTTTAAACTTCTGATTCTCTTTAGAGCAGTGCTCATCTAGCATCTCCAACAGTTTATTCTTCCTATATCACAGTACAAAGCAACAATAATTACAAGGGTTTTAGCTAGAAAGCAGAGAAATTAAGAAGGTAAAAATTAAGAAGGCGAGAGATATATAAATATACATGAGCTTGTTGGGAAGGTTCTTCATCATGATGGTAGTCCTGTGATCCTCATCTTCTACTTCATCTTTGAACTGAAACACATCTTCAGCAACCGGAAGAGCAAGCATCCTGTTCTGCCACCTAAGCTTGGGGATCCAAACCCTTTTGAGACCCACCAGATCCCGAGTATTATTATTATCACCTTTCATGAGTAGTCCTTGATCAGGAGGGTTAGAGTACCAGAAACCACCCTTCTTTCCCTTCTCCTGATCAGACATCTTCTTCTGCTCATAATCCTCAATGATAGGGAGCTGCACCCCTTCCTGCATCCCCTCAAAACCAGGCAACGCCACCCACTGTTTGGTTCTAACTTGGGACTGGAGTGTATAAATTGGAGCTTCATAGTAACACTGGTTAGGATCGACATGAGCAGGAAGAGAACTGAAAGCGTAAAAGAAGGCAGCAGCAGCAGCAGCAGTTGTAGTAGTAGCTGCTCCATAGGGAGGAAAATAGAAGTGAAAGGGTAAGGCCGGCGGAGCATAAGGATAAGGAGGCGAAGAAGAGTAGTAGCTGTAGTAGTATGGGAAGTAAAAAGGAGCATCAGGGTTCAAAGGAGCCATTCGAGTTAAGTTAAGAAGAAGCAAACACAGCAGCAGGAGAATGTTTCCTGGCCTGGCAGAGAGAGGGTAGCTCTAAGAAAGAGTTATATAGAAGCATTAAATGGAGGATGAGATGGGACAAGAGGAGAAGAGGGGGGAAGGGCGGCAGATCCCATCATTAGGATCTTCCACCTGGCTTGCCATTCAATGCGTGGATTTGGGAAGACATGCAGTGTTTCCGTAGTTGAGTAGAGAGAGACAGAGAGGGTTGTAGTTGTAGGTCAGGTTACTGTTTGTTGAATCATTGCAGGGGGTTGGGGGAGTTTGTCGTACCAATGCATGTCTTCGGATGAACATCAGGGCCTTTGTCTTGCTTGTATTAGCAATACCTAAAAAGTGCAATCTAAAGCGTGGATGGAGAGAGAGAGAGAGAGAGAGAGAGAGAGAGAGAGAGAGAGAGAGGACTATTATATATGTGTATATTGATTTCATTTTTGTTTTATATGCGTGTAAAATATAATTGTTTTGGATCCCCCAATTATAAAATACATAAAAATATGATTATACTTGATGATAAGTAAATAAATAATAATAAAAGATTATGATTATAGAATAAAAGTGTTCATTTCTTCAATAGGAAGGTAGGTGTGACCAGTGGGAGGTAGGGATTATATGAGAGAAAAATTATAGAATAAATTGGTGTATATATATATATGTTTAATTAACTTAGATGGAATATATCCCTAACACAATTTTCAATACATAATATTTTTTTTAAAAAAAAATAATAATTTAAAAATATAATAATGAATCACCAACTAATGAATGGATGATAAAAAATTTCATTATCATTAAAATTTTTGATTTAAAATTTTTCTCCAAACAAAATTCGAACCTTTTCAAAAGTTAACTCTAACCCAACCTAAGTGGATATCTTTTAACCAAACTCCATCTTAAGCCATACTAACAAATGATGTTGCTTAATATATTATATCATAAAATATTTCCATTCGACTCTTATACGAGATCATAATTGGTTTAATATAAAAAGATTCTTTTTTTCAAAAAAATGAAATAATTGATTGAAATGATGTATTTTTGGATAGAGAAAATAGAGGGCTTTTTATAGGGTAAATTATCACACAGTCCTGATACATTTCCAACTTGTTAGATAGCTTTTCTGATTTTTCAATTTTTTTTGTCAGTCTCTGCTTTTTTTTTAGATTATTCCATGTCGGTCTCTCATGTTAGTGGACTGTCATATTTTTATGAATAATGACAATTTTACCCCTCTCTTTTAGTTATTTTGGCGGAGAATCTCTCGCGGAGTCATATCGCCTCTCAATTTTTTTTTTTGCTTGAGCAACAAGTTTTCTTCATTTCCATTGCATTTCTAGCAAGTTTGGAGGGAAATTTACGTTTCCAGAGAGGTTTTTGTATTTCCATCCTGCAGTCCGCTTGTAAGGTTTTTGTTTGTACAGATTTACACTATAAAGGTATATTCTTCATTTCATTCATCTAATATGTACAGATTTACACTTTATAATTTGACGATATTACAATCTTGTTTGAATAATAAACAGAATCAATCAAGAAGTATTGATATACACTTTATAACTTTGATGAGATTATAATCTCGTTTGAATAAGAAACTAAATCAATCACACACTTTATATGGAAACTAAATCAATCACGAACGAAAATACATGGTTAAGTCGTTTAAATACACTCTTAATCAAAATTATAAATGACAATAAAAAAAAATACACGTTTAAGTTGTTTACTTAGTGATAATTAAAAAAGTACATGCTTAAGCCGTTTATTAAGAGTGACAACTCCAAATAATAAATGACAGTATCTAAATTGAACCCCAAGCCCTAAAATATAAAACATAAACCCTATTAGCTTGTGTTTGATAGGGGAATATCCCACTTGGGATTAGGAATAACTTTTGAAAAGTTTTGAATTTTTTGGGGGGAAATTTTAAAGTAAAGATATTAATGATAAGATAGCTATGTGGCTTCCATGCATTGGTGGGTGGGTTATTATTATATTCTTAAACTTAAATTAAAGTTTTTGGCGGGAAAAATTTTCATTGGGGAGTGTGTTGGGGATATCCCACTTGGGGATATCCTGAGAAATCATGCACACTATTACAGCAAGCTATGCTCTAACCCGAAAACAAACATCAACCCATGAATCACACACCAAAACCCCCAAAACCGAAGAGCTTTTCTTTAGGAGAGGCTCACTTTGGAGATGATCGTTCGACACTTTGGAGAGATGGTCTTCTAGGTAGTCGGCGGAGACTAGACGCTGCGAAGATGAAGAGAAAAGCAACGATAACTAGGAATTTTCATGAAGTTGGGGAGAAAAGAAACAGTGTGCATTTATTTCTCTTTTGATGAACATTTAAGTAATTTTTAGGGGTTTTTAACATCATTAGTCAGTTTCTAGACTGATGTGATATATGGTAAAAAAGGAGGGACTTTTTAAAGATATAAAAACTATCAGGGGTTTATTGAGAAGTTGAAAAGTTTTCAAGTTTTTTTTTTTTTTAACTTTCCTCTTTTTTATAAGGTTGAAATGTTACAAATTTGTTCTAATGACGTAAAATCTAGCAACTTTTGTTTATTATTCATTACAAAATTTATTCTTTAGAAACTAAGAAATTCAAAGCCGAAACAAATAAGAAAATGCTATCATACCTTTTTCTTCCTTGTAATGAGCAGTATCTCTATTTAATATCCAATTGATCTCTTTATGGAAAGGGAAGTTGCTCTCAATCGGGGTAGAGTCATCCTAATAAACTCAGTAATCCGGTGATCCCAAACTACAAAATCTCCATATACCAACTCCAGGAATGTGTCATAAATCAAATTGACGCCATAAGATGTGACTTCCTATGGAAGGGAGCGGAGCCGACAACAAGAACATATAGACTGGTGATTTGGGAACGAATATGCAAACCTAACAAGTTTGGGGGATGGGGTATTATTGACCTTCGTATTTTAACCAAGCGATGTGGTGCGAGCCGATACTGCTGCAAGTGTAAGGGCTAAACAAGTAGTAAAGTGGACTAGAAAAAGTCGGGTATTGAACCACAGAGATTGAGAAATACTAATACTAGTTGTCTGTCTATTATCTAGTCTATCCAAGAGTTGGTGATGTCTTAATCTAAATATTAAAACTAAGAAAACTTAAGAATTGGATATCATTAATGACGTTTGAATCTTGGGGTAAATCGATCATACGAAGGGGATATTTAGGAAATGAACCCCTCTCGGGTTCTAAATAAGATAGACAAAGGATATTAAGGTTAATAGTTACAATAATTTGGACCAAGGATTCCTACAATACTTTCATCCCTCTCTCAAGATGATTACTAACCTAGTACCCTCACTGATTAATATTCTAGGGAATCTAGATTTTGGAAGGATTATGGGAACAAGGCATATTAAGGATTCGCTCTCCTTAGTGTCTGATCTCTCGGCGTACTCACAATCCCCTCTATTGAGGTATGCCCGCACATGGGGAGGCGTTCGCTTCTTCCCCCGGTGCGTCGGATTAGATAATCTGGGCTGTTGCAACACAGATTACCAATGCAATGAATACCACTCAATAGATCTTAATATCATACAAACAATTAAACAACCATTAACATTCAATGTCATAAATAAACATCAACCCAAGGGTTCACCATGCCCAAGTACCTAACAAGTTAGCTCCCCGTGAAAGGGGACACAAATCTAATACAAAGAGATGAAAAAATATCAAAATAAACACAAATAAACCTTTCTCCGATGTTCCCTCCACTGTTGGCGTGGTGTACGGATCTGCATGACAATCTCCCTTCAAGCCTGTAACACCCTTATCCCTTTCAGGACCCAGGTGTCACACCAGCCAGATCTAGGGCATGAACCCTAAACCTAAGCAATCAGAATCGCTAATCAATTGGAAAATAACAAGCTGGAAGGTAATGAACAACCGAATCAATAACAAACTCCTCAAATGTAGATATTGTTTTATACAAGACCAAATAAGATATTGTCCGGAACATAGATTTCCACAACACACATAGATAGGTAGCGGGGATATCTAGATTTTCGAAAGCCAGCCTACAGACATCTCCTCTACTCGTGACGAACTGACACTGCTAGAAGTACTCTGCCTAAACGGTAATTCGCGAAAACGAAAGGCTCAAGAAGAGGGCCGAGCTACCGGAGCTCGAGCGTAAACAACTCCGTCGGGTATAACTGCACTGTATAAAATAATAAAGTAGAGTAAAATCGTGTGTAAACACGAATAGAAAATAATCAATTAAAAATACCGAAAACTGCTCAATAGCAAGTAAATGTTGATCGTATTCTCTTAAAAATGCATATCCGAAGTTTCTCGCCTTGTGAATCAAATATGAAAACCGACATTCCCCCTCGGTAATCCTCACTCACAACTTGCCCTCTTCTCTCCTCGAGGATGATCTCTATCTCTAGAAGGCGAGGAACGCTGCATCATCTGATACACAAGACTATTCTCACGACTACACATCTACTTCAATCGCATGGCGGCCAACCAACGAAGTATATCCGGATATCGAGGTTGAGTATATATCACGCATAATCGAAAGCATCCCAAAAGGGATGGAAAGTGGGGTTTGATTTAAAAAGGAAGTAAACACGTATAGTTCGCTATTTTTGAAAAAGAGAATTAAATCACCCTCTCATAACTCAACGTCGTACTCTGCTCTTCACCAGCCACTCGGTCTATACAAGTATTTCAATAGAATGTAGTCTTCTCAGACCAGAATCGCTCTCTTTTATGCATCGATTACTAAGCATGAAATGGTTATAAAACTCTATAAACTTTTATGAAACCCAAAGTTCACGCTTTTAAAACCGAAACCGTGGTCGCATAAAAATACCTGTGAAACTAGCAAACCGTATGTGTAGATTTCCCTCACCTTAGTCCGTTCGAGCTAGATCCGCTCGTCCTTCCAGCTAGACTTTCCCTTGTCCTTACCATGGTTGAAATAAGAATTTATAAATAAGAAGTCCATTATTCTTGACTCGTGACTCTAATATAAACTAATAGAATACAATGGGAATAATAAATTAACTTTTCTATCTAACTATTTCTCATTTTCATTACTACAATATAATTGATAACCTTAAGCATGCATTTCATGGAGATTAAGGGCCCTCAACATGCTTTCCTAAGATAATGTCTTGCTACCAATGACATGTATAATCTAAGGAATTCATCGAAATTTCGGCTGAAGACTCCTCTAATTGAAGGGCCCCAAAACCTACAATCATTCACACACACATAAAACATATCTTAATTAAGATAGTCTAAACACACATGCTTAAATAACACCACATCCATCTACTCTTCAATTTCCTCTACAATCCCCACTCAATCTCACACTGCAATAAACATTACTCATGTATTAAGCCCCATGATTTCATTATACCTTCACTTGTAAATCTTCACTAAACTAGGGTTTAGTTCACGTGGACCGTGATGCTAAGATGCCGCTTCGGCACTGCAGTATGCTGACGTGCACGGGCTGATCTCAGTGCCGGGAGGGGGTGGTGGCCGGCGGCCGAAGTCAGTCCGGGCGTCCTCACCCATGGACGGGATCTCTGAATGGTATGGGTTGCCGCTACCGGAGGACGGGCGGGCTGGGCCCATGGTGCGGTGGATTCGGCGAGCCGACGCGGGCCGCATCTGGCGGCTGCTCACGACTTCGGGAAGCTTGAAGGGGCGGCCCGCAGTGTGCAATGAGAGGAAACGAAGGAGAGAGAGAGAGAATTGATTTCTCTCTCTTTCTCTCTTCTCTTTATAATCAGAGAGAAACGAAGGAGAGAGAGAGAATTGATTTCTCTCTCTCTTTCTCTCTTCTCTGATTATAAAGAGGAGATATTTTATTTTTATTATTTTTATTATTATTATTATTATTTTTTATTTAAATAATCTTTTGTTTAATTAAAGTATTATAATACTTTATCTTTAAAAAAAATATTTAATAATTAATATTATCTTTTACTTTATGTCACATCACTATTTAAAATATTATTTTATCAGTAATTATCAATAATTCTTCCGACCTAGATCCGGGAATCCCGGGTCAGACGACCCCAGTGACACGGGCTGACTGTAGCATCACGGGTCGTCTTTTTCTCCCGACCCAGATCCGCGAATCTCGGCTTTTGACTCGGCCAGATCTACTTTATCGGGACTCTAACTTTTGTCCGATATTCCCACTTAATCAATCTGAATTAATTAATATTTAGTTAATCTCTGGTTTAATTAATCTAGCTCGGCTGACTATCCATCTCCAACTATTCTATATAACTCGGCTGCGTATTACTAAGGCCTCTCTCGGCCCTATAGTTGTGAGAGTGGATTTCGGTCTATTTTATTCGAATTTTCTTTAACTTGAGATTAATGTTAATTAATTTGTTTTAAGTTAATTAACCTCATTTAACATTTCGAAAATTTACTGAAATTGACTTAGAAAATTCTGGGATGTTACAAAGCCCTAGATGGTTCCCAAGAGGATCCCTTCAAGTCTCACCGTCAATGATCTCCAAGATCTCCAAGTCGGCCAAAGGCCAAGAGATAGCCACTTACCCTAAAACGTTGGTATTTACATGGTTTACAATCATAGAGACACATATTCCACATGTCAGGTCCATATTGGCCTAAAAAAGTGTAAAAATCTGAATCTGGGCACCTCCGTACGGGCCCATATATAAATCCATACGGGTTGGTATGCTTCCATACTAGCTGGTATGTTTCTTTATCTGCTCCATATTGGTTGGTATGCTTCCATATTGGCTACCCGTATATATAGACCTATATATGACCTCGTTTAGCTCTCTGTAAAGTCTGAGGGAGACTTGTGTTGCTGCATTGCTCTATACATGCAGTATAGGAGCCCGTATAGAGTATTGCTCATTGCTTTATAAAGTCTAAGGGAGACTTGTGTTGCTGCATTGCTCTGTAAAGTCTGAGGGAGACTTGTATTGTTGCATTGCTCTATACAGCCCATATAGGAGCCCATATGAGCCCGTATGGGCTTCAGAAATCCTTGTTTCGACTTCAAATGACCTTCAAAAGTCCCCCTTCTCTTGACACATCCCCATTATGCCATGTTTATAAAAAATAACACTTATTAAGTACCAGTGGGCTATATTTTCACCAAACAACATACACAGTGTACATGAAAGTGATGTAGAATTATGATCATTTAAACACTTATCACGATGCTAGGGAAATGGTGGTTGAGGATCTTAGTAGGAGAAGCTAGGATTTGCTACCATATCCTAAGACATGCATATTTTAAAAATTGTGCGTCTAACCCCTTCAGTGAACCACCAGCTCGGGCATCACATTTCTAGAAAGGAATTAACCAGGGGAATGGGGAATTGTTGCACAACATCGAAGCCTTACCAGGATGAGGGGAGTCAATAAATCTATGGTTTGACAATTTGATAGAGGATGAAGTACCATGGGCGTTATTTCCCACACTTTAGGGTTTACTCTGGGAGCCAGAGTCGACGTTCTCACTATGTAGGGCTAGCCAAAACCTATCACGAGGATAACACATGTTAAAGGCTGGCCCGCTAACAGAGGTGGGTTTGGAAGAACTAACAATGTTTACCAAACACATATAGGAGCAACAAAGAGAGGGGGAGGGCACAAGAAGATGGAAGCTCACAGCATCCAGAGCATACACAGTGAAATCCTTATACCACTTTCTAATGGACAGGGGCACTAGCTAGACCCATACTTAATATGGGATTCTGGAAACAAATGTGCCCTACCAAAGTCAAAATCTTCGTCTGGCTTGCATATGATAATAAGATCCTAACCTTGGATAACCTCAAGAAACAAGGATGGAATAGAACCTGAGTCCTCTATTACCTCTGTGATAAAGAGGAGGAAGAGACGGTAGAACACCTTCTCATCCACTGCCGTTATACAGGAAGTATATGGTAGCACTTCTCCTAGATGGGTCGGCTATGCGCAAACCCCCAAACGATATAAGATCTCTAGGGAGGTAACGCCTTGACCAATTGCCTACCAAGGGAAATATTACAGAAAGGATGCATCCTTCTCACGATGACTATAGCCTGGGATTTGTGGTTGGAGCGAAACATGAGATATTCTCATAACAAACAACGTATTTTCACGAAAATAATTCACGACATCGATTTCCTAACCCTTTTCTGGTTTGGTGCAGCTCACGTGTCGAAGAGGCCAAAACTCGCTATGGAATCTTTCATCAAAAAGAGCCAAGGGTTCACAAGTGAGAAAACATCACCTCTTCCCCCAGGGGCGAACTTTGAGGACACACAAGAGGGCAAATTGAATCCAAAGGAAGGACCAGTGTAACTGAAAAAACTAGGAAGCATCTTATGATTGATAACCTAAGATGGTCAGCTTATGTATGGAACTACCTATAAACATGGTTGCCAGACCCGGCCCGGCCAGTTGAACCGGAAAAACCGGGAACCGGGGGGTGGGCCGGGCGGGTTAGGACCCCAGAACCGGGGGCCTGAGACCCGGCTGCTACATCACCGGCCCGGCCCAGCCGAGTGAATCAGGCCCAAGAGGAATTTTTTTATGGAAGTGAAAAAAAATAATAAACAAAAACCTTGGGAGCACGGGGAGCCTCAAATTGAGGCGGCATTCGTGTGCGCACCATGCGCCCGCACATGAATTTCGTACATCCAAGGCAACCCGAATCCGACATTTGCACCCCCACCCCTTTGCGTGCGCATGTGAGAGAGCCTTTTTACCAACAAGGTCTATTGGTTGGTAGAATGAAACTATATTTAAAACGAGTGAAAGTTTTATCCATAAGCAATGTGAGACTAAATACTTCCAAGTCTTTGAATATTTGAAACCAATACTTTTGAAAACAAGTCCATAATAAAGCCCAAAATGAGATGGGCTTAAAAAAATTATATTTGTATACTTAGTAACTATGATTATATTTTAATTGTGTATTTTAATATTTTTGATTAATTGTTTTGTTTAGTATGTGTTTGCTTTGGGCATGAACTAAATATAAATATCAAATTTAGTTAATCAATCATATTTTTTATTATTATAATTTTGTTTTATATCATATTTTATTATTATTAATTATTATTAATTATTTTTAATATTTTATTATTGAGCCCGATTCAACCCCGGTTGAACCCTTGACCCCTGACCCCTGGGCTTGGCCGGGTCAATGCTCCGGCCCGGGTCTGATAATGATGCAGGCCACAAGGGGCTGAGCACCAAGAAGGGGGAGATTAGGGTTTAGATGAGGAAGAAGGGGGAGGAGAGAGGGAGAGAGGGAGAGAGGAGAGGGAGAGAGAGATGTGGATAATATGCTACTGCCTTTTCATTAGAATAACCTCCCATATATAGAGCTACAGGCACAGTAGGCAGCCCTACTCCACTACCACATACGTCCATACAATGCATGCAACGCATGCTTTCATTACTCTACGTACATAACTGACCCTACGTCATATATTCCTTCAGATAAGCAGGTGTCTTGCCGCTGCGAGCGCTTTTCCGTGCACCCTGCCCAGGCCCACGTGTCAGTACTGGATTGGTTGCCCTGTTGACCAGTCCACGGCCCATATTAATCTCCTCATTAGCATCCTCATTAACGGTCTGATTACCTGTGTCAGCATCATTTGCCGCTCCTTCCAGAATCGCCTTGTCCTCAGGGCGGCGGTCAGCGACGTTGCCCTGGAGAGTATCTTCATCCTCCCAAGTAGCTTCACTCTCTGGCCTATGCTCCCATTGTACAAGGTGTTACTTGACTTGCTTGCCGTGACGGAGGATGGTGCGGGTGCGGAGGGTTTGACCCGGAGATAGCACTGGTTGTTGGTCGATGAACGATGGTGGCAGGGAGAATTGAGTAGCAGTAGGATCAGCGTGACAGCGTTTTAGGTTAGAGACATGAAAGACGTTGTGGAGGCGCGCTGTAGGAGGGAGCTCCAAGCGATAAGCCACGGGCCCGATGCATTCAGAGACACAGAAGGGACCAAAGAAGCGCCGTGATAACTTGGAGGTGCGGCGGTGCGCAGTGATGGAAGTCTGGCGGTATGGTTGCAATTTGAGGAAGACCCAGTCTCCAACCTGAAAGACTGTATCGGTGCGGTGGGCGTTGGCCTGGTTAGTCATTCTCATCTGAGCGCGAAGGAGATTAGCCAGGAGAGTGACAAGGATTTCAGTGCGCTCCTTCAGAAGTTCATCAACCGCGGTTACCGGTGTGGACCCAGCGACGTAATCCAACAGGGACGGCGGGGGCCGGCCGAAGATAGCCTCATAAGGCATGCGGATGGCTGAGTGCCAGGCCGTGTTGTAGTGCCATTTCTGCAAATGACAAGAAGCGCACCCACTGTCGCGCCTGATCGGCGATGAAACACCGGAGGTAATTTTCAAGATAACGGTTCAGGACCTCCGACTGGCCATTGGTTTGCGGATGGTACGCAATGCTCATCGCGAGGATGGTGCCCTGGAGTTTGAAGAGTTCGCGCCAGAAGGAGCTCATGAACACCGGATCTCGGTCGAAGACTATCTGGGCTGGTACTCCGTGAATGCGGGCCACGTCGCTGGTGAAAACCTCTGCCACCTGCGGTGCAGTGAATGAGGGTCCCAGAGTGGAGAAGTGGCCGTGTTTAGTCAGCCTGTCAACGACGACCATGATTGTACTCTTGCCGGCGGAGGGAGGAAGATGGGTTATGAAGTCCATTGAGATTGACTCCCAGACGTTGCTCGGTATGGGGAGAGGTTGAAGTAGGCCTTGGGGAGCTTTAGTGAATGGTTTGACGGACTGGCACTCATGGCAGGTAGCCATGAACTCGCGGACAGCGCGGCGATGACCGGGCCAATAGAAAACCCCAGAGATGCGAGCGAGGGTGCGTTCGGATCCCGCGTGTCCTCCCAGCGGCGAACTGTGGAACTCCGTCAGCAGAAGATGGGGCAGCGCTGACTCGGGCGGAACATAGGCCCTATTTTTTATAGAACATAAGACCATCTCGTACTGTGTAGTGAGGGTGTGCCTCGGGGGAGCTTTGCACCTGGCGAAAGAGCTCGGCGGAGGGCGAGGTGGAGGTGTATATCTGGCGCAGTGCTTCCCAGATCGCGGCCACCGGTCGGGAGGTGACTAGTAGGGCATTGAAGTTTATCGACGGCAATCGAGAGAGAGCTTCTGATGGTGCATTGTTTACCCCTGGTTTGTGGACGATCTCCATATCATAGCCAAGGAGCTTCGTCAACCAGCGTTGCTGCTCCGGCGTCTGGATAGTTTGGTTGAGTAATGAGCTGAGGCTCTGGTGATCGGTCTCCACGGTGAAGCGTTGGCCCAGCAAATATTGGCACCACTTTTTGACAGCTTCTGTGATCGAACATCTCGCAGGCGTACGCTGAAGCAGAGCATAGGCGGTCGGGTAGTTGCTTGCTGAAGTACGCCAGTGGTCGCCGGTTCTGGAGAAGCACCGCCCCAATGCCGGACCCCGACGCGTCGGTCTGCACAACAAAAGGCATAGAGAAATCGGGAAGTGAGAGTGTGCTAGTGTGGAGGAGAGCGTGCTTCAGTCGCTCGAAGGCGGTGGTTGCTTCTGGTGTCCAGAGGAACGCGTCCTTGCGGAGTAGGGTGGTCAGAGGGGCGACAGTGGAGGAGTACTCCGGGATAAAACGCCGGTAGTAGCCGGTCAAGCCCAAGAAGCCACGCAAACTCTTCACAGAGGTGGGTAGTGGCCAGTCCTTAATCACGGCCACCTTCTCCGGGTCGACAGCGACACCACGGCCAGAGATAATATGGCCAAGGTACCCTATCTCGGTGCAACCAAACTCACACTTCGTTAGTTTAGCAAAGAGAGAGTGGGAGTGTAATACCGACAGAACGTGGCGGAGATGCTCCAGATGGGTGTCCCAGCTCGGGCTGTACACCAAGATGTCGTCGAAGAACACGAGGATGAAGCGCCGGAGGGAGCCGCGGAAGACGGAGTTCATCGTTGCCTGGAACGTCGATGGAGCGTTAGAGAGCCCAAAGGGCATTACAAGAAATTCGTAATGGCCCTCATGGGTTCTGAACGCTGTCTTCTCGATGTCCGGCGGGTGGATGCGGATCTGGTGGTACCCTGTGCAGAGGTCTAGCTTGGAGAAGACGGTGGCGCCGGCGAGCTCGTCCAATAACTCATCCACGGTCGGAATAGGGAAGCGGTCGCGGATTGTGAACGCATTAAGGGCCCTCTAATCGACTCAAAAGCGCTAAGAGCCGTCCTTCTTCTTCACCAGGAGGACCGGCGAGGAGAAGGGGCTTGTGCTGGGGCGGATTACTCCGGCGGTTAACATCTCTCCGACGAGTTTCTCAATCTCCGTTTTCTGAAAATGAGGGTAGCGATAAGGTCGGACGTTTACCAGAGGAGCTGTCGAAAGGAGAGGGATCTGGTGATCCCTGTCGTGCGACGGCGGTAGGCCGGTTGGGATGGAGAAGACGGTCTCGAAGTCAGTCAGCAGTGCACGCAGTTTAGAGAGGAAGGTAGCTGGTGTGTCTGGGCCAAATTTGGGACTCAGACCGTGAGCTGATAGTACTGTGGCGCACCACCTTGTTGGCTTGATTTGGCTAAGCTGGAATTTGAAATGAAACCAGACTTGGGTTGCTGGATACCATGGAATCGGACGCGCGCCCCTTCGCATTCAATCTCCATCCATAGATCCTTGTAGTCAAACAAGGTTGGACCTAGATTAGCCATCCACTACACCCCGAGAACAACATCCGCGCCGTAGATGGGAAGCAGCATCAGGTCCACGTGGAAGAGCACACGGTCAAGATGTAAGGGAACCTGATGGCAAGTCCCAGAGCACTGAACGGCGTCGCCATTGCGGCGATGGTTGCACCGGTAAACCCAAGTGGTTGGCGAGTCGTGCCTGAATGAAATTGTTGGTGGACTCTCCATCAATCAAGACGACTACGTCGTGGCCGTTGATGCGCCCGGCGAGCTTGAGTGTCGAGGGAACCACCTGTCCGGTGAGTGCATGGAAAGAGATGCGCGGGTCGTCAGGCGCCGCCGCTGGCGTTGGTGCCATGATGGGAAGCTCGTCAGAAGGTGGCTGAATCGGTTGCTCGACCTCGGGAGGCTCATTATCGGTTTCCGCCATGAGGCAAAGGAATTGGGGAGGGCAGCAACGGTGGCCAGGAGTGAAGCGAGCATCACAGTTGAAGCAGAGGCCCTTCTCCCGTCGGGCCACCATCTCGGCGGCAGTCAGCTGTTTGATAGGGAGGGGAGGCGGACGACCACTGGGTTGAAGCTGGGGTGGTGGTGTTATCAGGGGACGAGCCAGGGGTGGTCGTGAGAATGATGGACGGTTGGCGTTACACTTATCCTCCACCAGTTTCGCCATGCCCATTGCGTCATGGAGATGGGAAGGCTTGAAGAGCAGTAGCTCACATTGGATATCTTCTCGGAGGTCGGAAAGAAAGCAGTTCAGTAGTTTGGCATGGGAGAGACCCGAGATCCTAGTTGAAAGGGCTTCAAACTCGCCCATGTAGTCAGCCACTGTTGAAGTTTGTTTCAATTTGTATAGCCTGGCTTCATGGTTGATGAAAGACGATGGACCAAATCGTAGCTCGATTTGGTTTGTGAAAACCTCCCAAGTAGAGAGCTGTGACGTCGCATGCATCCAGTGATACCACTGGAGGGCCGGCCCTGACATATAAAAAGCGGCGACGGTGAGCTTCTGGTCATCTGGTGTGTGGTGGTAGATGAATAAGTGGTTGATCTGAAAGAGCCAGTCAAGCACTTTGTCACCGGAGAAGAGTGGGATTTCCAAACGGGGTAAACGGTTGGATGGGGTGTTGGGTGGTGGAGTGGCTATGGGAGACCCAGAGGGAAAGTCCTTGGCAGTGGAGGGGAAAGGCGAAGGAGGTTGCAGGTCTGGTGTGGGGAGTATGGGTGGTTGTGTGGGCGGAGGAGAAGGTACATGAGGGGCTAAGGTTTGAGGGAGGGGAAGTAGTGGCTGGGGCCTGGGGGTGTGGGGTAGTCTTGATATTAGAGACCCTGGCGACCAGATCCGCCGTGACCGTCTGGCTAGCAGCCACCGTTTTCTGAAGTGCGTCGACGTTCTCGCTGAGGGTGTCGAGTTTGGAGAGCTTGGTGAGGATCATCGAGATTTGGTCGTCCATGGAGTGAGAGCGAGTTACCGGTCCCTCGGGCATTCGAGGAGCTCTCAACGAAAGCACCAGTTGATGCAGGCCACAAGGGGCTGAGCACCAAGAAGGGAGAGATTAGGGTTTAGATGAGGAAGAAGGCGGAGGAGAGAGGGAGAGAGGAGAGAGAAAAGAGAGATGTGGATAATATGCTACTGCCTTTTCATTAGAATAACCTCCCATATATAGAGCTACAGGCACAGTAGGCAGCCCTTCTCCACTACCACATACGTCCATACAATGCATGCAACGCATGCTTTCATTACCCTACGTACATAACTAACCCTACGTCATATATTCCTTCAGATAAGCAGGTGTCTTGCCGCTGCGCGCGCTTTTCCGTGCACCACCTTGAGCCCACGTGTCGATCTTGGATTGGTTGCCACATTGACCTACTACGGCCCATATTAATCTCCTCATTAGCACCCTCATTAGCGGCCTGATTACCTGTGTCAGCATCAGCAACCTTGCCTATAAATAAGCCTTATCTTGATGAATAAATAAATATGATTTATCCACTTTATATATAAAAAGAGATATCTAATTGTAATTTTTTTAAAAAATTTTAAAATTTTTCAAAATTTTTTTTATTAAAGAGTAAAGTATTTTTAAATTTGATAGAGTTTACACATTGATAATGATGTGCATCAGCAGGTTCTTTTATGAATTTAAGAAAATCAAAATATTTTGATCTTACATTTTTATAAAAAGCATAAAGACTGAATATACCATTAAAATCAGCAGCCAAAAAATAAGTAAGCGTTTGTTTGGAGGATTTCCTTAGGAAAAGCAAGTAATATTTTGTTTTGCTTATAAGCAACTAGGTACCAGCTTCCCAAACAAGCACTTTCCCAGAGTAGTGATCCAGTGGTCTCGGTTCCACTGGATCATCAGTGGAACCGAGCCCACTGTGGATCACCACCACAAAATGGGCCTCGGGATGTGTGGGCGACACACATCCGAGTTCCCGCCTCGGGATGTGTGCCGTCCACTCATCCCGAGGCACCATAAACGGTGGTGATCCACAGTGGGCTCGGTTCCACTGATGCATTCACTTTCCCAACTCCCAACGCTAGGTAAAGAAAACGAGAAAAGCTATTTGTCCTTAACTGCTTAAATTCTTTTAAAATGATATGTAGAAATACAAAATTACTTAACCTAATCATAAAATATTTGTAGTATAAACACTTTCTTAAATTAAAAAAACAATAAAAAAAAGGTACTTCTACAGATCCAAAATTAAAATTTTATATATCTTCAAATCCATAAACAAAGTCAAAATATAAACATTTAAATAAAATAAAATATTTTTAATAAATGTTAATACAGAAGGGTTGTAACATTCTTAAAAAAAACAAAGGAGAATTACATGATGATTTTGGCTAAAGATTAGTGTTATAGCATATTCCATGGCTCCTGTCACTTCGGTGGATGAGCTTAGTTTGGGGTTTTCTTTGCATCAATGTAAGGATCTTTCTCCCTCCCTTATAAACCGCAAACTTCTTTTGGCTATTGATTAGATAAGGATTGTTTGAATAAGTTTTTTTTTGTGTTAAATATATTTTACAAGTTAAGCATTTTTTTAATTTTTTTTAATGTTTTTGTAGCTCTATAAAATACAGGAAAGGTGAAATACAGATTCTCTCTTTCTTTTTTTCTTTTTTTTTTCAAAGATTTAAAATGCGCTTCTTCAAAAAACACTTTTAAAGCAAGAAAATAGGATTTAGGGCATGGCTGCCACTTTATTCCACATTACATAGATAATCAAAGTAATGGTTGTTTGATTATTATTATTGCAAGAAAAAATTACTATGAAATCCCTTGATTTCATAGTAAATTTACAAACAGGTCTTACCTTTTTTTAATAATTTTTTTGACAAATACCTTTTTTATTTTTTCTCTGTACTTTTCGGGCTCTCATCGTCCCTCTTCTTCTCCTCCTCCCACCCTGACGCCATTACCGACGTCCTCCTCCTCTCCCTTGCCGAGACCCCACCGAGAAAGATGCAATCGTCGTCATCAACCACATGGACAATCCCGCCGCCGCCCTTCCCGCTGGTTCCTCCGCCACATCAAGGTCAACAAGGAGTCCATCCTCTACAACGTCTCCCTCAAAGTCCTCGTCTTCTGAGGTCTCTCATCATCGTCACCATTATCATCTGAGAAAATGACAAGCGAGGGCACAGCGACATGTGTAGACATCCTCCTCGTCATCATCCTCCCTCCTCTCGGTGTTTCCTTCAAGTTTGGTTGCAAGGTTAGTATTACTATATTTACCTTCTTTAATTGATAATTGTTTATGTTTTGATTTGATCTCTGATCATGGTGACCACAAGGTTGAGTTTTTGATCTGCTTGTTTCTTTCATAACTTGTGTTGAAACTGAAGATTATAGCCACCAGGCCAATATTTCAGGTGCGAGATGAAATAGAACAGCTCATGGATGATGACGTAGACATGGCTGAGATGTACCCAACTCAGGATGATCGGTTCATGATCAAAACTGTGAAGAAATCTCAAGTCAAGGTTTGCTTTGATATCCATATTTTGATTAGCCCTTTTGCTTAATTTTATCTGATATGATAATGAAAAATAAGAAATCATCCTATGATCCATGTTCTGTTCCCAAGTATGTTATCTCTGTGAGAGCATGCATACCTGATACCTCTATGATTGGTTAGAATATATTGGTTCATTTTTTTTTATGGTATTAGGGAAATTGAATTGTGTCTCATTGTGCATTCATCAGTTTAGTTATTATTTGTTGGTGTAATACCCTAAATGATCCCTCTATTATACGAGAAGTGCCCGTTTGGTCCCTCTATTTGAATTTGATCCCCACAGATCCCTCTATTATTTCAATTGAGAAATTTCAATCCATGTACCGACGTCCATCTCATTTACGTTTTTCTCATACTAACGTGGTATTTTTTATTCATAAAAATTGCTGATGTGGCATTATTTAATATTATAATATATTAAAATATTCATATTTTTATTATCAGCTGATGTGATATTTTTTTAAAAAATATTAAAATATTAATTTTTTTTATCATCCCATCCCCACCCTCATCCTCTCGATCCCCACTCCGCAAACCCTAAAAGCGGCGGCGGCGGCTCACCGGGAAGTACCTACGCCATCTATTTCATACTCATAATACACTTGGTCGTTCCCATCCTTCTTCTCCTCCGCTCGCAAGGAGTTGGCGCCAGAGATCAAGTCCTGGAGCTTGACGTCAGAGAGGGCTTGTGGAGAACGGGCCATACAAGTTCATCACGCTCGTTTGTTAGAATCGAATGTTCTCATCCTCACACTCCCACTCCCACTCCAACTCCACTTCCTCTCTCCGATCCACGTCTCCAGAGCTCGGTCTGATCCCCAGTAGTAATCTAGAGGTAATTAATTCTCTCTTTTTATACATTTTAATTCCTTGAAAATGGTGGTTTGGATGATCCGCGCTTTCTTTCTTAGCGAGAGATGGACGCCGTTGAGGCAATGCTTGCGTTCGCGGCCGGGTCCAGTACTGTAATAGTCCTTTCCTTCTCCTTTTTTTCTAATTTTTTATTTTTGGTAAAAACTTCGTGATCATCAGTATCACAGCCGTCAATAGAGAATCAAACGGTCCTCATTTCCCATCGGATTTTGGCCTTGTTTGGATTGGCTTTTTTTTACCCCAAAAGCGCTTCCAGAGTAAGTTAAGCGCTTCTGGGACAAAATAACATGTTTGGATGGGTTTTTTCAGAAAAGCAGAAGCTGTAAAAAAGTTGAAAAACAACTTTTTTCTGAAGCTAGTGATTTGTAGCTTCTGAAAAAAGCTGTTTTGTAGAAGCTGTTTTAAAAAGTGTCAATTACCAAAACACCCCTCTCAAATCTTTTTAAGACTATTTTGAAGGATATCAATTACCAAAATACCTTTTATTATTATTATAATTATTTATTTTTATTTATTGTTATTATTATAAAACTGCTTCTAGATTAACATATCCAAACACAAAAATAACAGAAGCGCTTAACTTACTATGAGAAGCACTTTTTTCAGAAGTTCTTCTAGCAAACTTAAAAAAAGCACTTTTTTTAAAGCTAATCCAAACAAGCCCTTTATTTTATTTTATTTGAAATATTAGTCTAGAACTTCACGTCTGGAATGAATTCATCGCCGAGGAGATCGTGGTGAGCGGAACCTATGGCAGAGGAACGGTGTGCCGCGCCACCTTGCAGAACAACGGCAACCTTGTTGTCTTCTCCGGCTCCAAGGTCGTCTGGACGAGCAACAGAGCTCCAGAGAAAGTCGTACAGAGCGATGGCAACGTCGTCATCTACAGCGCCGCCTTGTGGGCGACGAACACCGTACGAAGCCGGAAGATCAGGTTTCTCTGAAGAGTGGTCAAACTGGTCAACGTGTTACCTCTTTTATGTTTGTCAATGTGATTATGATGTGGATTTGGGAGTTAAGATGGTTTAACGGCCAAGTTTATTATGAGTATACTGTATGAAATAAATGGCGTAGGTGCTTCCCGGCGAGCCGCAGCCGCCACTTTTAGGGTTTGCGGAGTGGGGATCGAGAGGATGAGGGCAATGGGGATGGGATGATAAAAAAATTTAATATTTTAATAGTTTTTTTTTTAAAAAAAAGGCCACATCAGCTGATAATAAAAATATGAATATTTTAATATATTATAATATTAAATAATGTCACATCAATAATTTTTTATAAATAAAAAATACCACATCAGCATGAAAAAACGGTTAATGAGACGGAAGTCAGTGGAGGGATTTGAATTTCTCAATTGAAATAATAAAGGGATATGTGGGGATCAAATTCAAATAGAGGGACCAAACGGATACTTCTCATATAATAGAGGGACCATTTAGAAGGACCATTTAGAGGGATCAAACGGGCACTTCTCATATAATAGAGGGACCAAACGGGCACTTCTCGTATAATGAGAATGCTCCGTAGCTACTATGCTGTTCTAAGTCATCCAATTGAATTGTGTACTTTACTACTTTTTTATGGTATTAGGGTAATTGAATTGAATTGTGTCATCTTCAAGGCAATTTCTACTGCATTGGATCTCGTTTTTTTCAAAAAAAAAAATCTCACTCTCTTTGTTTTCATATAGATGAGATCTCTGCATTGAGTCAGCAGTGGTGTTTGGATAGCAAGAGGAAGGAAACTCTCAACATGAGGAATCATGATATGTTTGATGAAAACAAAGAGATATTTGAAGGGTTCTTGGATTTTGATTCATTGTGAGAACAAACTAATGGAGATTTTTTGAAGATAAGTTGATATGTATGCAAGGTGTGTTCGAAGAAATGGCTATGTATGGAAGGTGTCTGAAGAAATGTCATAGATTGTTGATGTTTTTTCCCTCAAAAAAATGTATTAAAAAAAATAATATGTTTTATCCACTTTAACCAAAAAAAAAATCTCTATATAATATTTAATGAAGAAATGTCTTTTTGAGGAAATGAAAGCACTTGGTGTTAAGCAGAAAAGTCATTTTTAACACTGTTGGATGCCATGGGGAGGGTTGGGCAGATTGTTAATGTGCTATGTTTTTTATTATTAAAATAATTTTTATAAATTTAGATATTTTATTTAATTATTTAACTTTAACTATTTTATTTATTATTTTAATATTTTTTAATTAATTAAATATTAAAAATGAATTAATATTAAATAAAAAAAATTCCTTTATTTTTTTTTTCAAATCCAAAAGAATTCTTATTTTTTTTATACATAGGTGGCCGATTTGGCATTGGATAAAAAGAGGTAAGGTGCCCATTTTTTTTTTTAGTAAATTTTTACTAGGAACTAGTAAATGGTTCAGTTCAAATCATTTTATCGATGAGTGTTTTATATCGAATAAATTACTAACTATTCTATTCATTTTTCAGTCATTTAGTTTTTATTATGCATAACTAAACATTCATAAAATGCATCCAAACAGGCTCTTAGGTTTTCTTTTCAAAGAAAAATAGTCTCAATATTTCAAAAAATGATTAGTTTAAAAGAACAATGATTAGTTTAAACAAAAAATGGTTTAACTTATAGAAACACTTAGACGCGATAAATACTCAAATAGAACTTTAAAAGAACAATTTTTATGAATAAATCCAAATGGGTCCATAATAGTCATTGAATCTAATTAATCAATCAATTTATCAAGTTTGAATTTTAAATAACTTATTAAATCATTATTATATGTGGATAATATATTAATACTTCAATTTATAAAAATAAAATACCAATAATTCAATTTGAATTAAAGCTATAGTGGGTTTGATTTGATATTAATTTTTAGTGATTGACCAAATTAATTAAATTTTAATTCTGTTAAAATTATTGAAAACTGAACCAAATCAAAATATCCAAATTACTAAAAACAATAAAATTAAATTACAAATATAGTTTTAAACTGGACAACCGAACAGGTCAAATTAGTTTTTGAAGATAGATTAATCAACCTTGGCTATAGGAACCTATAACTCAATAAACCAAGAACCTATAACATGAAAATAGTGCAAGGATTGAATAGATCAAAAGAGAGTACCACCACCAACGGCATAAGGGCCATATTGGTACCGAATTGCTTTGCTAAGAGATTCTGCTCTCCCAAAAACTCAGGATCGAACCCTCCCTCTTGCAAATGCGGAAACTCCTAAACCCCATCTTTGACATCCCTTGTCACCTTAGTTGAAAGGAAAAAGAAAAAAGAAAAAAAGGAGAGAGTACCACCAAACAATAAGGGTTGAATTTGCCTGAATCTATCTTTATCTAAACCTCTTAATTTTTTGAAAAATTTACAAGCTAGTAGTGTGAATGTCATGATTTCTGAGTTTTTAATGAATCATAACATAAAAGATCAATTAATTCCCCCAAAAAGGTAGCTAACAACCATGTCTACTGGCATGATTAAAAAATTGTGCATTTGATAACTTCTGTTTTCCCATGGCTAACTTGTGACTACAGTAATAACTATATTAATGGCACCTACCTAGGGCCAAAAAATGGCCATATATACACATAAGATAAAGCCTAAATTTCTAACAAAACGCTTTAATTCGGATGTAAAACCTGAGCTACAAATAAAAATATGAAGATATGATCCTGTCAAATAAGCTTTTGAGAAGTTGAGACCACTTGAACCTATATCCGTAACTTCCAAACCCTCCTGCATGGCAAGTTGAATAAAGGCAACAATTTCTCAGCGTGGTGATTCCAGTTGATGGATCCACAGAAAAGCAATTCATGTTATATCTTACCTCCATCATCCACACTGTATTTGATGCATCAATTGCACTGAAGCCAAAATTTGCCTTTCCTGAATAGAGCTGAAGATGGTAGAAACATCATATCTTCTTGAACACCTACCCGGCATGACAGGTTATATGGTTCAGGGTCAAATTGAGTTAGATATCGTAACTGGTTTCTAGCTTGGCAAATTTAAACTCGCATCAGCAGATTCAGCACCATCCTTCTTAGCAGAAGCATTTGCCTTTTCTTTCATGGCCTCCTTTTCCAACTTCTTTTTCTCAGCCTCAGCTTGCCGTTCATTTTCTTCACGTGATTTTTTGAACATATTCACAAAGTTAATCAAAATTGATGTCACTGCAAAATACACAGTTACAAGCTCATTAAAGACGGCATCAAGGAACTATGCCATGAATATTTAACTAGCAAATACATGGAGCAGGGTGACCAAAGACATTTCAGGGCAACATATAGCAGTATTTGAACACAAACAGCAGAATCTACTTTGAGAGATACATGTATTTTTCACTTCATTACCAAGGGTTTGACACTAGCTAGCAAATCATTGAAAAGCTTTGCTTGTTGACTTCATGCTTTAAGATGAGAACACTCATAAATAGTCTGGATGATCATAATTTGATCTGATAAAAACAGCTGCTATATTAGTCGGAGACTTGCAAAAGGGTTTTAATTCTAGATGCTATTATATCTTCATGATGTTGGGAGAACTTATAAAAAAGAGATTGAAGAAGAGACCTTGGCTAAGAAAATACAATAACAATCAATTACAAAAACCAAAAAAAAAAAAAAAAAAAAAAAACCATAAGCAGATAAAGATTATAAACAAAGACATGAAAGAGACCTTGTTCGAAAGGACACCGTGCAGGGTCTTCCCCAAAATACTGAGCTAAAGAATCAGCATTTCTCCCCTGCAAGCAATTCCTTCAGTTTAAATCGCAGCAGAGAGTATCAAACCAACAATGGCAATTGAAACAGCTGTAAATAAAAGACAAAACTCACCACTTCAGAGTATAGTGATATAAGAGACCTAACATCAGCTTCCGCCGTATCAAGAAAAAATTTCAAAGCCTAACAATTGGAAAATCCAAATTCAGGATTGTTAAAAAAACTTTACAAGCTTTATGAAAATAAAATAAAATAAAATAAAAATCCCAACACCTCTAAAAAGACAATAAACTTACATTTATTATGTGTCTAAAAACATACATGTGCATTTGATGCTTAAATAGGTAACCAGTTGAAAATCACAAGGGCCAGGAAGACATCCTAAGCATGGATTTTCAGCCCATTTGGATTGTCATTTTTCGAGGCTAGAAGCACTTATTTTATAGGCAAGTACTTGCACGGCATTTTTCAGATGTTTTGAAAAAAAATGGTTTTATCACTTTTTCCAAAAGGTGCTGAATAGGTGCTTTTAGAAGAAACATTTATGGGGCTTTAAAAGAAACACATGACTTTCTTTTTTCTGGATGAAAACACCTTTGTAAGTGCTTCTACAATAAGTCATCTAAACGAAAAACTTAACTTAAACAAGCACTTACAAAAACTTCTAATAAAAAAAATACCTTTTTCAGAATCAATCCAAATGGGCACTTTAAAGAGTATACCGAACCTTTTTTCAGTAGAAATTACTCTACATTATCCAATGAAGGCCATATTAGAAGCAATAAGGTGAATCAAGTGACAATGGTTTTTGGAGTAAATGAAGATACAGCAGTCACCCAATGAGATCCTTATAAGCACACACAAAACCAGCAAAGCAGCTACCCTGCTCCCTTCTGGAATAAACACCCTATGAAATCACAAAATGCAGGCTTGCCTATTTTTGAGAAGGGTAGTAGAATTTGGGAAGATTGGGTCTACATACACATAACTTATCAGTTTTGCGGAATAATATGCATCATGGAAAGAGTTATTACACCTACAAATTTGGATAGTGGATCCTTCTTTCCTGTGTATAATAAATTCTCAAATCCATTCTTGAGCAATCTTAAAGTTATTAATAGATCTGCAGAAAAGAGCTTATTTCATGGTTTAACTCTTGAATTATCATTGATGGGGGGAAGCTACCACTTCTACAATCACTCCCCTTCATTGTCTTGCTTCCAGCAAAGATTCTCCCCTAGCACATTCAAGGTAGGTCCCAGGACATTCTATGGGCCCACTAAGATTATAGGGATTAGATTTTTTAACATTTAGGCATTAAGAAAAAATTGCAAGAAAACAACATAATCTAAGTGAATTTTATCTGCGAAAAAGTTGCCTCCACCAACTATCTACTAAAGATGAAGACAAATACAGACTTGGTAAATGAATTATTAATTAAAACAGCATATGCCTTAACCATGCAAAAATTTTAAACTGCAAGGATGAATATAAGCAATCATACATTGGAATTATACGCCTATAATGCTTGAAGAATAATGTACAAGTCTGAAATCACATAAGATTTTGCGGGCAACTAAAAAGTGCAGTTCAAAACTACAATAAGTTGTCCAATGTGATCACTGTTGAAAGTACATGAGCATATCACAAGAATTTATGAAATTTATTGTCAGGTCTTCTTGGCACAATGTAAAACATTCAAAAAAGATAGTGACATAAATCGATATGAAAAGCATAACTTGAAGTTATCAACATTATTATCTGATATAAAAAAGATATAAATCTTAGAAGAGAAATTATGGAAATCCATCACCTTCTGAAAGCCCATAGATACAGGACCATCACTTTCAGATGCAGAGAGTTCTTGCTCAACCTTTTCTAGACCTTTACTTACTGCTTGCATTTCCTCGGCTACCATCTTTAGTTGGATCTATATATTTTATTAAAAAAAAATAGTAATTAAGAAGAAGAAAAGGAGTGAACAAGACATTGGACATGCAGTTTCTAATTGAAGAGCTAAAACTTGTTCTGAAGACAATAAAAGTGATACCTTTGATGCTGCTTCCAAATGAATCAAGTCTTTATCGAAATCTAGTAGTTCGGGCATTTTCTCGGCAAGGAGCTAATAATGTATATAATAAAAAATCAATAAAACCACAACACTAACATTGAGATAAGAATCAAGACATTGCATATATAAAGATTCCAAGTCCTAACACAAATTATAAGCCAAAACATGAAACATCACTGACCAAAACAAAACAGGAAGGATGAATGCAAGGATCACCCTGATAACACAGTATCAAGCTCATGTTCAATCCTAAACTATTCAAAATGAAACCATGTTCACAAAGAAAAGGATGCATGTTTACATACTTTGTTAAGACAGGGCAAAACAAGAATAAAGAACATGTAAGGAATTCTGAGAAAATATGGCTAGGCTCCTAAACAGAGACCACATCAGTTGTCATGAATCTGCTACCTTAATAATTACAATTAATTAAGGTCTATATGCATGGGTCTCCCAAAAGCAAACACATTGAGGTTCAGGTAAAGATTTTGAAACCAATCCTAAAGATGGTCAGGTTGAGCCCGCAGCAGCATCAATTTGTAGAGAGAATAAAGGCTCAACGAGTCAGTTAGGGGAAATCAGGTTAACCATGCTCAAAGCTCATCCTATATGAATCACTAAGTGGATCAGGACTGAATCTAGTTCCAAGTCAATATCTTGATTGGGGTCTTAACTTGAATGTCAAAATACAGTACAAAAGTATCAGCACTTAAAATTATAAACTAATAGTGAGTTCAAATATTTTCAGTAGTCTTCAAGAATTTGATAAGTATTAGAAAAAATGAGCAAATGGAAGCTGAAGAAGGTAAAATTTAGCAGCTGCATTACAAAGGTCGTCTCATTTTGACCCATTTTGAGAGTGTTTTTAGGGTTTCCAACCGTACAGATGGAAAGAACATCGAAAAATAAGATAACATGTCGATTTTCATACAATTTGGTGACCGTATGATCATTCATCTTAACGGGTGAAAATTTATAGAAATCTTAACGGGTTAAATTTTCACCCTTTAAGATAAATGATCATACGGTCACCAAATTGTATGAAAATTGACATGCTATCTTATTTTTTTGAAGTACAGTGTTGGTGTAGTCATACAAATCAAATGCTAGATAAGCATAGGACTCTAAAAACTGTAAGAACCGTGAATAGTCAGTGAACAATAAAATAGTTCACTTTCCATTCTCAGCTAAACTCAAACAAGCAACACTGAAAGAAGTTGAACATGGCCATTCAGCAAAATGACTAGCTCAATGGAAGACAAATAAACCTTGTGGAAATTTTTAGTTTATCAAAAAGCATTCGGAAACAGTAGTGGCTTACTGCACATTAAGAAACCTCAGTACCCATAACCGACATCGAATATGCCTAAAACAACTTTGAAATATATGACTAAAATAAACCCAAAAATAAATAAATCAATAAAATCATCTGGGGGATGAATACCTTGCACAAGTAATGCATTAAAGTCATTTTGTTGTTTCTTGAACGAGTGTCTGACAATTTAAGAAGGCTGTCAAGTTTAAAACCCACTGCCGCTCCTGCAAAGGGAGCAAATGCAAAATCTTATTCAGATTTCAAGGCATAAGAAACCTAGTTATTATTTGCCCACATTTTAATACCTCGTGCTGTGCCTTGATTCAATGCATTGCCTAGTGTTAGAATTGTTTGCATTATCTGTCGCAATTTAAGAGACTCCTTCACCTAGAACCAAATATGGAATCTTAGGCCAAACTATAAACCAAAACGACATCTGATTTTCTCAATTGCCTTGTAAAAGGTTACCTCTCTAGATGCATCATTTATTGTGTTTAAATAGGATCGCAATTCCTTCACCTGCATTTTCAATGTGAATTATTATTGTTTTCATAACATAAAAGATGAAGGAATGGACATGGACAATATCCTAACAAACTCAGAGGACCATACCTGAGTAGAAAAGGTAATTCTAAAAGAGAAAACCCGTAACTTGGATTCAACTCGAGGTACTCTCATCAGCTCCAGAAAAAACTGGAAGGAAGGTTAACAGTTTGGTCTTATCGATTAGTTTATAGTAAAAATATTTTAGAAACATTATATGATCTCCAATTTAGCCTTATCTGAGCCCTTGTCACGCATTATATGCTACCAAGAACTTTTGAAATATATTTACCAAAATGAGCTGTCAGTTATGATGAGAGGTCCACATGATTCGTGGAACTTTTGGTAATAGATTCAAAAAGTACAAGGTAACAATTAATGGTTAACAGAAGTTGGATAAATGATAGTTGGGTAACATAGCCAAACGGAATAATGATTACAATAATTAGACCGCACCTGTTCACACTTTCCAAGCGTTTCTTTGTTGCCAGTATAGTTCTTTTACATGAAAACAAAAAAGATAGTTGATTAATAATATTGAAACGGTGATAGTAGATCAACAAATACTAGAAGATTAACACAATGTAAGAATAATGATAAACAAAAACCAAGGAAATCAAAATATGGGAAAAAGGTAGGGCCTTGTGAAACAAGGAGACACAATAACTATTCAGATACAAACAAGTAGACAACTAACTAATCAGATAGCAAAGTGAGGGTGCTATGTTGAGGAAAAAAGGGTTCTAGAACACCACCATGACCCAATAGTATCAGACCATTTCTCTCAGTGTGAACGTGATAGTACTCAGGTTCATAAGCATCCAATCCAAAGCAAAATATGAAATCATAGAGAATGCGGACAGAAAGTAAGATCTACAAGTTAGACAATGAAAAGGATAACTTCCAACGAATAATGTGTTCTCCAAAAAACTCATTCTTTCTAATATAAACCTCAATCTAGCAATGTATGCATGTATATACTTCTGCAACAATCTTCTCCTGCCCATTTATTCAATTTATTTCCAACCTAATGATCTGAATAATAGCTTTAACAGTAATTTTGTCATTAAAAACTGCTCAGTAGCATGTTAGAGGAGTGTTCCGCATTGAATCTTTGTCATTTGTTGTAAATTTAATTGAAAAATGACGTGATTGCATCAAATCTTAAGTAATAAAACAAGTAAAACAACTGATTCGAAGGTACAAAAACATATACCTACAACATCAAAAGATAAGTTAGCCTACATGCTTTGAATAAAGAGGAAATAAGTTAGCCAACATCAGAAGATAACTGTAATTTAGAACAAATTACTTCAACCTGTACAACATTTTCCATGGGTGAATGGCCAGACAACAACCTACTTATATTAGAATGGTTTATAATAAATTTCATTGGTTTAACAATAGGAAAAGAAAGAGCCATTGTCTCACCCCAACCAGATTACTCTTCTAAAAATATAGGAGGTCAGACTCTACATCAAAGCATAGGAAAGCAGACTATAAAACCAGAAGACTAATCGTTTGCAAAGCATGAAGGATCAATAATAATGGTCACATTAGAATTAAAAAGTAGATAAGCTTTGTAGCACCAGGCTGCCCTTTTTGAAGTTCAAACATCAGAGGCAAGAAATGCAAGATATATTTCCTTCACAATAGAATAATAATAAATGTAAGATGTGTGACAATACATCAAGATTTCTTTGAAATAAATAGCTCTTATCTACTATATATTTCAGAATAAACAAACAGAAACAATTCAAATATTTTTTTAAAAAATAGACCCAAGTGGTCCAACCCTTCCCCAGACCCGCACATAGCAAGAGCTTAAAATAATAATAATAATAAATAAATAAAATAAAATAAAATAAAATAAAAATAACCAACAAAAAAAAAGACTTGCAACATTAGTTAACATATAACACTCAGATTGCAGAAATCAGTCAATGCAGAAACTAAATAATAAATGATACAGCAACTTTTTATACATGCAACAAGACCTTAATGCTGCAAGCCAGCAGCAAACAGACTCAACCAATAGAAAAGAAGCAAATGCAATAATTTACCTTCAGCATCTCCATTTCTTCTTTTGTAGGGCAAAATTTGATGATGTTCTCCACTTGATCAATGTCCAGAATAGAGGTGTCAAGAGCCAGAATAGCACTCTGAATATCAATTACAATAGAGCAACAGTGTCATGATACCAAAATGGTGTTTTAGCATTTACATTGGAGGAACGACAGATGTAAGATGAGATGTTAGCTGCAATCTGCAAATGAGAAACAGATGTTGAACATGGCAAACTAAAGGACACAAGAGTAAGTAAACTTACGATCATCTCTTGGAGAGGCATTTTTATTTTAGTAAGCATGATTCCACAATTATTAGCTCTGCGCAAGTCAACCTACGCACATAGAAAAGAGATTAATCAAAACAAAATCTAAGTTGTACTTACAATACAAAAGAACTGCAAAGCAAAGTTCAGAAGTGCTCACCAGCTTAAACAAGGAATTGAAGATAGTAAATGCAGAATGTTGTACATTAATATATTGGCATGGTGCAAGGACATGCAATCTCCCTAGATTTGCAATTGTTGAAGGGAATGAAATTGGCAGGTCACATGCAAATAGATCATTAACAATCATCATTTCCAAGAACAGAAATTACCATGCAAAGCAACCTAGTCAGACAAGTTCTAGTTATAGACTATTACCTTATATAAGGTAGGTATCTTGTATAGTTATGCCCTAGCATAAGTTGGCCATCTTCTCTTATAGTCTTAACCTTGTTTATATTCAATCCAATTCTTCCCAAGTCTCAAATCCTAATCTTGTAGGAGAGAAAACAAGATATTACATGTTGAATGTGAATCTAGAAGTAGTTTTACAGCACTTGCATTGAATTAAAAGGGGCACTCCAAAAAAAAAAGTTTTAATATGTGGGGAGCAGGCACCAACATTATAGAACACTCACTTGAACTATATTCTAGATAATGAAAACAAGTTCATGGGTAGAAACTATGCAAACAATCCTATAGATTTGCATGGTAAGTAACCAACATGTGTACACACCAAGAGGAATACAAATCGCTTGTCAATTGAAAGGACTAAAAGCTAATTCAGTGGGATAACAATAATTGTAGTATAAAATATACACAATTAACAACAACATATAATGCTATATTAATAAGCTGTGGTACTGGGATTGAACTGCAAACACGAAAAATGGAAATTGCTCATGCTCAAAGATGACTTCCCCTAGAAACAATAACTAACAGAGCACAAACACAGAGATGACATTCTCTTCCCAGCAAACAAGGGTGTCTAACAGAAGAGTAGTAAGGTAGAATGGATATGCTCTAGATCCTGATTATGAGATTTAAAGCAGGCTGGGTCACAGCTTGCAGCAGGAATGATTGATGAGTATTATTGTCTCATCCACTAAATGGAAAACAAAAAACAAAAAGCTACACTGAAGTCATATGAAAAATTAACAAGTTTTACTATTATAATGAAACAATTCAAAGATCAATACTTCAAAAAAATCTCATGGTTAGACTAAAGGCTTGTGGAAAATACCAAGTGCACAGTCTCTGGCTTGCTGGTGCTAGAACCACGCCGATGTCCACCTTTATCAGTACCACTTCCATCAGATGCAATTGAAGTTGAGAATAAGTTTTCCAATTCAGAAAGATCGATCTCAGGAGCCCTATCCAGCATCACATCCATAATACATGAGAAACTTACCAATAAAATTCTGTTTATGAGTAAACAAAATGTCTTTGAAACTTAATTTACATTAATATAAACGCAAGGAAAAAAATACAGAATGGATTATATATAATGAAACTTTCAAGAGAACTGTCGAGTATAAAATGTTTTCTTTTCACTTACTTCGATTGATTTTCTTGCTTCTGTGTGTCAGCCCAGAGACTTCCTTGCATAGCTCGGGTAACTTTTACCCAGTGTAATGGCTTCAATGTAGCTTTTTTTGGTGCATTAGTTGCTATTGCAGATCCACGACCCTTTCCTGAACTAGCTGTCAGTCTTCCTTTTATAGATGGAGCAGGTGGAGTTGGGGCATTTGATGTTTTGGGTGCAGGAGGTGGACCTGGTGCTTGCGGTGGAGGGGGCACAGCATTAGGAGGCTTTGGTACCTGTGGAGCCTGCGAAGGAGTTTGAACTTTTCGAGCAAGCAATGGAGGTGGAGGTGGTGGGGCAGGAGCAGTGTTTTTTACAGAAATTGAAGGAGGTGGGGGAGGTAGGGGAGGTGCTCCACAAACAGAACCACTTTGAATAGGAGGTGGAGGTGGAGGTGGTGGAGGAGGATGGCGGTTCGACATAGCACGAATTGGAGGTGGTGGAGGAGGAGGTGGAGCATGAGCAATGCCTTTCACAGAACTTGGAGATGGGGGAGGTGGGGGAGGTGCTCCTAGAACAGAACCATTTTGAATAGGGGGTGGGGGTGGAGGTGGGGGTGGGGGTGGGCGTGGGGGTGGTGGTGGGGGATGTTGATTTGATATAGCAGGAAAATGAGGTGGTGGAGGAGGAGGTGGGACATGAGCAATGCCTTGTACAGAACCTGAATCAGATAGAGAAGCTCCATGAACAACAATTCGGAGAGGAGGTGGTGGTGGGGGCGGAGGACATGAAGTAGATGTAACAGGTAGAGGAGAAGCTGGTCGAGGAGGGCCTTTATGAGACATGACAGAAAAAGATGGGGGAGGGGGAGGGGGAGGGGGAGGGGGAGGAGATAAAAGTGTAACATGGGGACCTTTATTAGACGCAGAAGGGCAAGGAGATGGACATGAGGAAAGGGATGAAGGCAAATCTTTACCCTTCAAAGTTGAAAAAGGAGGTGGTGGTGGAGGAGGAGGTGGAGGAGGAGCTCTTTTAGCTGAAGTATGGATGGGAGATATAAGTGAAGTTGCAGATGGATGGAGAGGTGGGGACAGGGCACTGGTTTTATTGGCCTGCTTACTTGGAGGCATGGGTGGTGGTGGTGGTGGTGGTGGTGGTGGTGGTGGTGGTGGTGGAGGTGACGTAACCATGTTTTCATCAACACTAAGGGGAGTTGATTTTGTAGAACCTGATACTGTAGTGACACCATCCAGTAGAGAAGTTTGCATTTCATGAGAAAGTGGATTGTCCTCTGCAAAATGCACATCACCTGTTAATTCAGGAATCTTAATTATAGGATACATAGTAAAAAAATATTCAAAGCGAAAACTAAAACAAAAGAAATGAATCAACAAGTCATAGTATCAATGTTTGTACCAGGCTGAGCTTTTTCATCTTCCAAAGAAACTGCCTTTGAGATTACAGAAAACTCCTTTTCTTCATCAGATTCTATAGGCGATATTAGTGGTATTTGTGCATTCACTTTACTTTGCAGCCTGGACAACTCTTTCACATCATTCAGTATCAAATTTTCAATTTTATTTTGCAGTGCATTTGATGAAATTTGTTTAAGCAACCAAAAAGCTGCATCATCACTACTCTCAACCCACTCAACACCACTGAAAAGTTCTTGAACCCTAGAAAATGCCTCAATAGGCAATCCACCTTTCACCTCACCATTCAAAGTTGCCGTAGGAGCTCTTGGAGGAGATATACTCTCCAGTTCACCAAAAAGAACCTGAACTCAGATTATGAACAAGAAAAGTCAAATTGCTTCAGGTATTTGTATATTAAATATTACCACCTCTGTGATCATGTTCAACTTACTTCGGCTCGGAAGTTTTTTGGGTATTGGTCCTTTGAATCCCAAAGAATGTCCAGGTCCTCACAGTTGAGCATTAAAATATTTGATCTGATAAAAGCAGTATTGAACATTATACGGAACATCATTACTTCCCTATCTGGGTCCAAGTCCACATGAAGACACTCTAACACAACATCACCTTGAACAACACATTGGATATCAATTTTTATCACATCACAATCTTCCTGCAAAAACAAATCACCTCTGCAACATAAGAAATAAATAAATTACAATCACTAACCATGAAAAAAACCTCTACCTGTCGGTAATGTCGCAAGGATTTTCTTTTCTTGGATGTTGAAAAGATCATTTCAGTTGAAAGGCCGCCTTTGCTATGAAGGTTTTGGCCAAAAACACGAATGAGTGGCCTGCATCCATTGTCAGAATCAAAGCTTGGAATGGCTCGAAGAATGAGGCAATCCAAAGAAAGAGATCTTTCCATTGGTGGCCATTCTGGAGAAATATTCCTCCTTGTAACATATTGCAAATACCGAAGCTGCGATGGCAACGGATTTAGGGGTGATAAGAGCTGCAGAAATCCTTTAGGAGCCTCGCGATGGACAATTTCAAGAGTTCGTTGTTCCCCATTGTGCAGTTTTCGATATATCAAAAAACTAGCTAGAAGAAATGCTAAGAGTGGCCAACCACCTCTTTCACAATGGAGCAATATAATATTTTGATGATTACCAAGAGAAAGCCAACTCTCACTGACACGAAGGAAGTGCTGAATGAGAGCCAAAGGAATAAGGGGGCAACCTTCATATTGCCGTGGATAATCAATTATGGTGATATCATAATCACGAAGAACTTCTGCAAATTGGCTTCTCCTGTCTCCCTCTTTAAAATTGAATGCAAGGAAGGAAGAATCTGCATGTTCTTCATGGAGCTCAACCACAATTTGATGCAGGTAGATAGGGTAAAGTCCATCATTCAAGACCTCAGTCGAGAAGCATGAATCAAAAACTGCAGATAGTTGTAGAGTATTATTCTAGGTAGCATTCAGATATATCAATATAAAATAATTTTAATTCCTAATAAAGGCTACATACCATAAACTCTGTCAAGAAATTCAAGCAAACCATCAGGAGGCCTTTTATAAAAGAATCTGCTAAAGAGAGTCATAGCATAAACTGGAGTTTGTGCACTTAGTCAGATGAAATGTCTTTTGCATAGGATTCTTCTCAGTACATCAATCAAAGAGCAAAATTTTGAATCATAGAAGTTCATGACAACAGGCAAAAAAGCAATGATCAGATCCTAAGAAGAAGCATGATTGACAGAAGACCTGAAACCAATGAGATATAGGTCAGAATGTCTAGCCCACCTAATTAAAAAATGCATGATCATTGAGTTTCGCATAAAATGTTCCTTGGTAACAATTGAAAGCATAAATTCAAGAAATTAGAATAAACTTTCTAAAAGAATATAGAAGAAAAAAAATCACAGTAATATACAAAACAAGTATATTACAACTGTTAGCAGGTAAAATGACACTTAGAATTCATTCCTTTCCAATTATTAAAAGAAGGTGGAGAACAAAAAGGAACAAAAACTTCAAATATATAACAAACAACTATACTATCCATGCATGTGTTTTTAATGTTCGAGTGGATAAACTATCAAAAAGGATCAATTTATGCACTAAAAAATAAAAGATGAAAAAGCTCTTGGAAATGGTTAGTAAGCAAGTAAAACTTTCTAAAACATTATCTTGTAGTTCATTTTTGGATGGCACTCTTGATAAAGCACCTTTTGTATGTGCCACCTACACTCCTTGAACTTCGGTTTCTTAGCTTACTGAAATGATTAAAAGTGGCATGAATAATGTCTTATTCAAATGCAACATCACCATCAAACAACAAGTCTTGCTAAATCTCCCAGTGAAACTATTCAGACTCATTTCCGTTAATTCCTTCGGCAGCTCCCGCTGTATCTTTGCCCTTTCCTTTATCTCCTAGAATTTAAATACGGAAATTATGAATACGAAAACTGTATTCTTACTCATACTCTAATTTAAACTCGATCGAATATGATAACTCATTAATTTCTCTAAGCATGATTTTTACTTAACATCTAATATATGTTTCTAAAGCTCATAATTAGTTGATTACCTTTCATAGCTTTAGTTCTATCGCTAAGAATACGATAAAATAAATATGAAAGTTTAGGAATATGGAATCCGTATTCTTATCTTATACTCTAATTAGACTCGTTAGAGTACGATGATTTCCATCAAGCCAAGTAGAGTATGATTTCTCTTAACATGAAATTCGTATTTCTAAAGAATGAAAATACGGAATTGCTCAATTAGAGGATTTAGCTCTAATCATCCTAAGCACAATTTAAAAGTTTCTAACATGCTCTATACATGTGATTAATTGTTAAGCATGATCATGGGGGATTAATCAACTATAAATACTTAAGATTTTCTATGAAAATTCGGCAACACCTCTTTTATTTGGAGGGCCCCGAAATTATACAAACATACATCCAAATAATTTAAAACTCATTCATACCATACTTGTTTTCCATTATCATTCATTTGAGCTTTGCACTTCTTAACACTAAGATTAAAATTAGCAATCCCCATCCATGGAGTTTAAATCTCTATTAATATGGTCTACCACCTCGATTCAGTTCGTCCGGCCTTGAATTCGCTTTCCTAAAACCAATTAGGGAATTTGTACCAAATCAACACCACTCCCATTTGTTCTAAAATTTAAAAGCTCACCGACGACTGATTCAGCTTCGATCAGAACTGGACGCGCCCACAGGCTGTAGTGAACAATTGTACGTCGTCGGGACAGCAGGGATAGGGGAATCTCAGCTCGTCGGAAGTAGGGTTGCCGGCATGTAAAAGGGCAGAAGGAGCTAGCTGGCAGCTCGCCGGCATCGCTGGCCGGAGAGGACAGGCGGCTGTCCCGTCGGAGTAGGGCGTCTGAGCGGCGGCCGGTGGAGCTCGCGGCGGAGCAGCTGGGCTGCAGCGGCGTCGTGGTCGTGGCTAGGGAGGCAGCAGTGGGCAGCCTGGCGGCGAGGCCGGGCGGCGTCTCAGGTGCTGAGGCGCGCTGTGGAAGCGCGCGGTCCAAGGGGAAGAACTCCGGCGGCGCGTGGCTCAACACCGGGCGGAGGAAGGCGAGGGGCTGGCGGCTCGGACCGGAGTAGGGCGGGGCGCAGCTCCGGCGGAGGAGAGTGGCCGGACAGCGGGCTGACGGCGCAGGTTCGGCGGTCGGGCGGTGGCCGGCGCAAGCAAGGGAGAGAAGAAGATGAAGGTAGGGGAGAAGAGATAGGGCACGATGCTTCTTGATTTCAATTGAGATTTGATTTTTCCCTCTAGTTAGGACTGCCAAAACTTAAGACATGTATATACATATATGTTAGAGAGAAGTAATAAAAAGCCCCCCAAAAGTTTTGAATTTCATATATAGTCCCTGCAACTTTGGGTATCTATATTCAGTCCCTCCTTTATACGGGGATTTACTTTTCAGTCCCTGCATGTAGCAAACGGTGTTAACTGGGCTGTGAAAAGACGTTGATGCCCTTTGGAGAAGCCCAGTGATTCTGACACTACGGTACAGCACACTATTTCGTGAAAAGACTAAAATGCCCTTTGAGATCGTCTTCTCCCTTTGAATCCGCTGCTGCTCCAAATTAACTAAACCGCTGACACTCCCTCTCCACACGAAGAAGGCAGCCAAGACACACCGCTCCGCCAGTCATCCTTCATCTTCTCTTCCAAAGAAATGATTGCCGAGTTTGCAAAACAAGGTAGCAAATCAAACCCGAACTCTAAACCTTTTGAGATTGGGGCTTCGCCGCCGGTGTTCGATCTCTCTTTTTTTTCTTTTTTTCTTGCTTTTTTTCTATCCTCCGTGGTAGAATGCAATTTGTGTATGTGGATTGTAAACTCATTGTGGAGATTTAGGGTTTAGGGTTTTGTTCATGTGCAAGGATTTGTTCTTTTCTCACTTGTAACTGTAGACCACTGAAGCCATGTACACCGGTGGTGTTGTTCATGTGCTTTTGGCTGTGTAATTTGCTGAATGTGTTTCATTGTGGGTTGTGGTTTTTAAAATTGGTAACAAAGTGTTTAAAATCGAGCTAAACTGTTTAGTATACTGGAAATCTGCTTGATATTCGCCTTATGTGTTTAAAATCCAGAGCAACTATTTAGTACAATTCAAAGGGCTTAATTGTTTCTATCTCTTTTCACGTTTTCGTTATAGTTAACTGCACAATGGCTCAGAATTTGGTTAATGGACTATGCTACACGGGTCCCCTTGTTGACTGCCTCGATGAATTGAACAAACACATGAACAAAAAACACAGGCAATTCATCAACAACACGCCATTTGCTCCCCTGCTTGGAATCAAGCGAATAGTACAAGAGAGGGGCGTACTCGATGCACTAATGCAGGCTTATGACGTTGGCTTGCAGAAATTTAAAATCGGGGAAAGCTTGCTGAGCTTTCGTCCGGAGGACGTCGCCATAATCCTTGGACTCCCCTGCAGTGGAACTGCCGTGGAATTCAAACGGCCCACCGCCCGATCCGCATTTGAGGACAGATATCTCGACAAAGCCTACTCAAGGAATCGAGATTGCATGAAGAACGCTCTGTTGGATCTTGTTCATAAGAGAGGCGAGGAGGAAAACCTCGTGAAACTTCTGATAGTGTATTTGATGGGTGCCTTCCTGTTTCCTACCACAAATTGCACGGCCCCAAGTTGGAGTGCGCATTATGCTGATAACCTGAAGAACCTAGGGACATATGCATGGGCACAGGCCGTGCATAAATGGCTCATGGACGACATCCAACTAACAGCTGCTTTCTGGGGAGAAAAAGACGAAAACAGGTTATCTTAGGGGGTACTCCATAGTGCTGATAATATGGTTCTATGAAGTCACTGGTTCTGGAAAGAAGGTGGAGTTCGGCCGGACTCCAAGAATTTTGGGCTACGGTGAGACCACCTGTAAGAAGGTTACTACTGTCAAGGCAATTATCGAATTATTCAATGGGAAATCAGTAAGCTTACTTCGTCCTTTCATCTCTTACGTCTTTAGTTTTATGTCCAAGTCTTTAGTATTAGGCTAAAGTCTTTAGTATTCTACTAAAGCCTTTAGTATTAAGCTAAAGTCTTTAGTATTCTTATAAAGTATTTAGAATTAGGCTAAAGTCTTTAGTATTATTCTAAAGTCTTTAGTATTAGGCTAAAGTCTTCAGTATTCTTCTAAAGTCTTTAGTATTTGGCTAAAAGCTTTAGTATTCGTGTAAAGTTTTTAGTATTCACTACATGCTTTACTTTTTTAAACTACTTATAACGTTACTAAAGATTTTGCAATATTGTCTCACAGTTCCACGACCTCGTCCCAGAAAACGCGGAAGAGGCTGCCCTCACCAATAACCCGCTACTACATAGCACGCCCATGGAGGAGAGACCTAGTACGGATGCAGGTCCAAGCGTGGCAGAAGGTGAGGGCAAGCTCAGCCTGAAGAGGATTGACAAGAAATCCCTAAGCACCGCAGGCCGAAAGCGTACCGCAGTTAGTCCAACTTCGTTCATACGGAGGAGCCCAAGCGCAAGGAACGAGGACTTAATTCAGCGCTTGCAGACCTCGTACGATGTACTGATGAACGAGGTCGTTACAATGCGCGGGCAAATGGATAGGTTGCTTGCCAGGGAATCTGCCCACCAAGCCCCGCCAGCCAAACGCCGTAAGGCACTTGTCTCCCGACGACAACAAGCTCCTGATACTTCCGCAATTCCATTGGCGGATATCGTTGGCGAAATAGTTGCCCGCAAACTGCGGACTAGAATTGTCCGGAAGAGGAAAGCTCCCGAAGTTGTTGAGGGAAGCCCGCCGGTAATGGAGAAGGAAGGCGAGGAACCAGTGCGCATCGTCGACGCACTAATTGAAACTTGTGAGATATTGAAGGACGCGTCACCAAGTGATGCAACGATGTTGATTTCCACTGGCGCGGAAGGGCCCATAGAAGCCCCCCACACCATCGTTTCAATGGTTCCCACCGACGAAGCCCCCACTGAAGAAGCCCCCGCCAAAGAAGCCGCTGCCGAAGAAGCCCTGCCCAAGAAGCCCCCACTGAAGAAGCCCCCACTGAAGAAGCCCTCACTGAAGAAGCCCAACCTGAAACAACCCCCACTGAAACAGCCCCCACCGAAAGAGCCCCCGCTGAAGAAGCAGGCCCCCTCCCCGTCCCTATTGAAGCCCCCGCCTCTGCAACTGTGATTGATGCAGAGGCGTCCGTGTACACGGGTGAAAATGTACAACCTGTGAGGACAAATTTCATTCCTAAGAACAAGCGTCCTACAGGTTTCGGGCAGCTGAACAAGGAGAAGCAAGCACTCCTTTCATTCTTCCTGAACTGTTTGATTGACATGTGAGAACAATCTTCATAGTATTTCTCTTAAATGCTTAGTATTGCACTTAACCGCTTAGTATTTCTCTAAACTGCTTAGTATTTGGCTTAAATGTTTAGTATTTCGCTTAACTGCTTAGTATTCCTCTTAAACGCTTAGTATTTATCTTAACTGTTTAGTATTTACCTTAACTGTTTAGTATCTCTCTTAACTGTTTAGTATTTCCCGTAACTGTTTAGTATTTCTCTTAACCGCTTATTATTTCTCTTACATGCTTAGTATTTATCTGAACTGTTTATTTTATCTTCTAGTACAATTGTTTGGAAGAATGAGTGGGCATTTACAACTCGCGCGCAATTATACCCATTGGTCGAGGGAAGAGATCTCGTCTCTGACGACGTCATGGACGTCTTTGTCATGATCTTGCTGGAGGAGCTGAAGAAGACACCGTCGAAGTACAAGAGGCGTGGATCCATCACTGTGCCTTTTTTACCGCCATCGCTTTGTCTGGCACACAACTGATGATTCTCTCAAACTAATGACCGATGCAGTAACATCTTTCCAAAATTTGGAAGTTGTTCTAATGCCCATCATTCTGAACAAACACTTCCACCTACTCGTTTTGGATAAAGAATCCAGACACTACACTCATTACTCATCTCTCAACGGCCGGGCATATGACAAGGCCGCTGAGGAAATGGTAAGTCAAACACCTATCACCTCCATATTTCGTGTTCTCCCCTTCGCACCATCTTAACCATCTTTGTTCTAAATGCAGAGGGTTCTTTTCGAAACCGCACTTACCATCGGGCATGGGCATTGCTTTGAAACAGACAGTTATACATTCTCACATGACCGCGACTGCCCACAACAAAGAGAGGACAGTGTGGACTATCCCGTGTTCGTGATGCGGTTTATGGAGCAGATATTGGGTGGTGAGAAGCTTCTCCTCAATCGCTCTGAAGTTCCTCGTCTACGCCTAGAGTATGTATGTCGCATACTTTCGGACGGATTCCGTCGAACAACTCCGTCGGGCAAATGGAAGGACCAAAAAACTGATGAACTAATGTCGAAGGAACTCTAAAGACTTTACAATCATATTCTACGTGTATAATATCAGTACTCATTGTTTACTAAGTGTTCACTGTTTAGTATTTGCCTTAACTGTTTAGTATTTTTCTTAACTGTTTAGTACTCATTATTTACTAAGTGTTCAGTGTTTACATACAAGAAGGAGAACAGTTTCAAGCAAAGACGTTCACAATCAACAAGTTCAATCACACACACAGTAACACCAAAGACAGCTACTTAAATATTACGATTTTATTTACAAGACAAATAGCTACAGACTACCGTTCGCAGTTACACTTGGGCGAGCAGAAACAGAAGACATTTTCAAACAACTGTTGCGTCCGAAAATGTGAACATCAAAATCTTTATCCTCGCGGAGAGTGAAGATCAACAGGTCCCCCTCACCGAGATGATGGTCAGCCCAAAAGGCAGGCCACCCGTGATGGAAGATAGCCTCTCCGTACTCCCTCGCTCCAGCCACCATCACCGGCCAAGGGTTCCCGCTCGGTCCCCACAGCTGCACCGGTCCATTCGGAACGTGGTGCATAAAGCGGTGGAATGACTGAGGAATCCACAATCGACGAGGCGAGTCAGAAGGAGAGATGAACCGGTAGAAGGAGGGGCGACTGTTGCAACTCATGATGGTGAAGCAATGGTAGAATCCCTCCTTCCCACCACACCTATTTAAAGCCAAATCTCAAAGAGAGAGAGAAGCGATCTCGGAGATCTCAGTTCTAAATGCGTCGCTTCGGTTCCCAATAAGCACCCGGCGCTTCATTAAAGTCGCTTCGGTTTCCAATAACTATTTAATATTTTTCTTAACTGTTTAGTATTTTTTTAACTGTTTAGTATTTCCCTTAACTGTTTAGTGTTTCTTTCCCACCACATCTATTTAAAGCCAAATCTCAAAGAGAGAGAGAAGCGATCTCGGAGATCTCAGTTCTAAATGTGTCGCTTCGGTTCCCAATAAACACCCGGCGCTTCATTAAAGTCGCTTCGATTTCCAATAACTATTTAATATTTTTCTTAACTGTTTAGTACTTCCCTTAACTGTTTAGTATTTCTCTTATCCACTTAGTATTTCCCTTAACTCTTTAGTATTTCTCTTAACTGCTTAGTATTCTTACCATCTCTGATTACTCATGTAAACATTTTATAAACGTATAATGTCAAAACTTCGTAAAATCACATTATTTACATTAGGCAAAATGTAAACCTTATGGCCTAGACGGATCAAGCTAATCAGCTATTACAGCGTTGCAAGTCCTGCGGTTGTGGCCAGTGTTTTTGCAGCGGCTGCACCGCAACTCTCTCACGTCTAAAGCCTGCGACTCAATTCTTGTCCGCCTCGGCCGCCCAGGCTTTCTCTTCGTAATAAGTGGGCGTATCTGAAGGACACGGGATGGATTTGTCGGTTTATCGTGGCCGGGGACTGGGGAAATATGGTTTGCATATGCATTGGCGTACATTTGTACCGTGAAGTAGTTATCCACGAAGCGATATACACTTGCCTCCGAAGTCACAATTGACGCACACGCATGCATGCAGGGTATTCCATAGACTTGCCAACGTCTACATGAGCATGTCTTTGTCTGCAAATTGACCGCCAGAGTCGCGACCGGGTCGATAACTTCGAATTGCTCACCATCCGAACGGCCTACGCGGAGCAAGCGGCTTGACTCGATAGTGTCCTCGAGGTTCCGATGTATTGCTGGGCAAAGATGTGTTCCCCAGCGCCGGACATGCTCGCGTCGGGCGTACATCATATTCATGAGCTTGTACCTGCAAAGATGTTTTATAGAAGATACTAAAGTCTTACAAAAGATACTAAAGACTTACGCCTGATACTAAAGACTTACGCCTGATACTAAAGGGTTATCCCTGATACTAAAGCGTTACCGCTGATACTAAAGGGTTACTCCTGATACTAAAGGGTTACGCCTGAAACTAAAGACTTACACCTGATACTAAAGGGTTACCCCTGATACTAAAGCTTTATGGACGATACTAAAGAGTTAAGCTAAATAGTAAAGTTTTTTAGTCGCGGGTGAATATTACCTGATTATGTCGACCATTTCGGTCACAGGGAGGTGGCGCGCTTCCTTGATCCACGCATTGAATGACTCGGCGACGTTCGGGTACATCTCACCCCATCTTTGCCCCTTAAACAAATAGTTCGACCAATGGGCCACATCAGACTTTTGGATTAGCCAACGGTGCGCTTGTGCCGATGTGGCCAGGAGGTCCTTCACCGCGTCATCGAATTCTTTAGAAGTACATGCATATGCGATGCGGGTAAAGAGGGCCCAACACTCCTCCTTCAATGCTTTCCCAAGACTAGTATTTCCCTTCATGAAGTTCGCCTCTAGGTGTCGCAAACAATAGGCATGGGATGATGAAGGGAACACCCTTGCGATTGCATTAACTAGACCTTTCGATCTGTCGGATATGAATGTAATGCACTTGTTATAATCCTCATCTCCATATATTGTATTCCTGAGAGTGGTGAGGAACCAAGTCCAATTGTCGTCAGTTTCATTGTCCACTATTGCAAATGCGACGTGGAAGAATCCCTCATTGCCGTCTTTGCCTGTCGCTCCTAACAAGATGCCACCGTATTTTCCAAGCAGATGTGTTCCATCGACGAACAACAGCGGCCTGCAACCCAACTTGAAGCCGACGACACAAGCACGGAAACAAAAAAAACCACGTCTGAATCGCCCGCCATCACTTTCAATTGTGGCAACGCTACCGGGATTTGTCTCCATCACCTTTTCAACGTACCATAATAGCAAATCGTAACTCTGTACCTCACTCCCGTAGAGAACGGTTCGGGCAACCTCTTTTCCCATCCATGCTTGCTTGTAAGGAAGACCCACGCCGTGCTCTCGCAAAATATCCCATTGAATGTCGACGGCCCGATACAAGGGACGATCCTTGAGCTTCTGGATCACATGATCGCAAACCCATTTTTTAGATGCTTTCGGGTAGGAACTCGTCCCGATACCGCCACCACACACATGTGTGGGCTGCAATGTCTTTATTCTAAAGGTGTGGAGATTTCCCTCCCGAGAAGCATGAACCCTCCAATTGCAGTCCGCTTGGGCGCATCTGGCAGTCACCCTTTCTCTATCATTTTTTATGAAGGTAAAGTCAAATTTCCTTTTGATAGCAAAGGCACGGAGCGCATTCCTCAAGTGTTCCACGTTCTGAAATCGATCGCCAATTTTGAGCACTGCAATATCGTGAGTTTGAGAAGAACCCACAATGTCCAAGGACATGCTCTCGGCTCGGGGATCCCTGTTGATTGATAAGGTACTCTTTTAAGTGAGACAATACTAAATAGAACGACTTAATACTAATTAGATACGACGGATTTTAAAAACTTTAAGTAGATACTAAAGAGATAAGTAGAATACTAAAGACTTTCAGTAGATACTAAAGAGATAAGCAGAATACTAAAGACTTTCAGTAGATACTAAAGAGATAAGAAGAATACTAAAGACTTTAAGTAGATACTAAAGGGATAAGCCGAATACTAAAGACTTTAAGAAAATCTTGAAGTCTTACATGTTTATAATACACGGTTGCGGGAAATAATAAACACATACAAAAGGCTTACGTTGGAAGCGAAGAGCCACACTCGTCGTCCACGGTCACTTCACCTGTGTCCATAATAAGGTCGACAATATTTTTGTTGAACGAGTGAAAAATGTTGCACATATGCACAAAGTCCGTAGAATTGTCAATGGGACAAGCTGTTCTACGTTGATCTGGTGCGATATAACTCACTCTCACGCCAGAGGGGTCAAGGTCCCACCGTTCACATATATCACCTATAACTGAATCCCAACAAGTGAGCACTGTGAGCTCCAAGGCTATACCTTCTCCCCCATATTGCGCGATGGCGAAAAGGGTTTCCATCAAAATCCTGCAAGAAGAATGCCATTGCAAAAATGAGAGAATTATACTACGCACGTTATGAAAAAACAATGGGTAATCTATTATCTTTTTCGTTTGTCGCCGCAGACTCACTACGTGGTAGCTTCTCAACAAGACTAAAAGCTCAACACAAGCTCTCTGCAAAAGAACAAAGGAAAGGAGACGAAGAGAAGGAGTAGAAGAGGACTCTTCTCTACAAGACTAAAAACAAAACACAGGCTCTTTGCAAAAGAACAGAGGGAAGGAGACAAAGAGGAGTATAAGAGGACTAGCTTATCTTACAAGCATGGAAGTACACAACCTGTCTTTTCAGCAGAAAGGTTGTTTTTGGCGGGAATTCAATGGGTATTTTGGAGTTTTTTTCAAAACCTAACGTTAGCAGGTCACGGCAGGGACTAAAGAGTAAGTAGGTTGAAAAGGAGGGACTGAATAGTATAGTGTTTTGTCAGAGGGACTAAAAAGTCAGAAATGAAACAGTCAGGGATGCTACAGTAATTTTCCCTATATGTTATAATATTAAAGTTTAGGTATAATCTTCAAAATAGTCCCTATATTTTAATAAGTGGCTCTTTTAGTCCCTCTAATATGATTTGAGCCTTTTATCTCCCTCTATTTTTTAATTTCAGTCTATTTAGTCCTTCTGTCAAACATGAGTTAATTTCCCGTTAACTTATGCTAACGTGGCTTTTTATAATATTAAAAAATTATTTATAAAATGATAATAATAATAAAATGAGTACCGTGTTCAGATTCGGATGATGATAACCGATCCAAACTCTCATTTTATTACCAGGCAAAGTGTTCATTAACGGGTTTGGATCTGTTATCATCATCCGGATTCGAACCTGGTACTCATTTTATTATTTTTTATTTTTTAAAAATAATATTTTAATATTATAAAAATCTTAATAGAAAATTTAACTTCCATTTGACATAGGGACTAAATGGACCGAACTCAAAAAATAAAGGGAGATAAAAGGCTCAAATTATATTAGATGGACTAAAAGGGCCACCTTGTTAAAATAGAGCGACTATTTTGAGGATTATACCTAAAGTTTATTATTTAATTTCCATTAATTAATTTATCTCTAAGCTTTAGTTTAATTAAACTTATTATTATAGCTTTATGTCGTCTCAATCAATTAAGTTTAATTTATCTACTAACTTTATATCACATCCCCCCTTTAATTAATATTAGCTTTTTAATAATTCATTGACCCAGATCCGGAAATCTCGGGTCAATGATTCCAGTCATCACGGGCGCACTGTAGTATCACGGGGTCTGTCTCTCGTCAGGCCAAATCCGCGAATACCGGCTTTTGACTCGCCCGATCTATTTTATTGGAACTCTAACTTTTGTCTGTTTCCCCTACTTAATTAATCTTTATTAATTAACACTTACAAAATCTTCCAATTAATTAATTGAGGTTATCTTTACCGTCCACCTCCAACTATTCCAAGTGAAAGCGGCCTGGCCCAATAAGGCCTTCTCTAGGCCCATTAGTTGCGAGGCCGGATTTAAATTTATTAATCCTCGATTTTCCTTTAATTGGGCTTTAAAATAATTAATTTATTTTTCCATGCTAATTAATCTCATTAACTTTCGAGAATTTTCTGATTTATTCAATTAGAAAATTTGGGGCATTACACAGCAGCCATGGGAGAACCGCGAGGAGGGGCGGGGAGACCTACCACTAAGAGACTTCGCGATCAGGTGGAGAGCACCATCAGAGAGCTACTGGCTGGGAACCAAGCTGAAATAGGGGGTAAGCCGGGTTATCTCTGTCGCCGTCGTCTCCTCTTCCTCATCTTCGTCTTTCTCCTTTTTTTCCTCTCCTACGTACTAACTTGAGAATATACAGGCCATAGACACCGGGCTTGGCATCGGACGATCAGTTGAGAAAAGGGTGCCTCACAACCGCAGTTAACACACCATTCATCTGCCGTCTGATGGCTGGGACTTCCTTCTCAGAACACCGGCAAGCGTAGAACAAGGTAACACCTCTTCCTCCTTGTCCCTACATGGGCTATAATACTATGGTGTTGCACGAGCCCAACATTAAGTAAAGCTTTGCTAGGTTAGAAAAGAAACAAAGGGTTGGGTACTATTACTATCCTTGTATGCACTGTTAGGTCCCTTTGAGAATAATATTAACTAAGAATGAGAATGGAAGGATGGGTGGGATTAGTTTAAATTGTCACGCACAGGTTGTGGGTTCTCTATAAGGGTTTCATTATAGTCCTGGCAAGGAAGCACCACTTGAGAGACTTCCATGCCTTTATACCTTGAAGAGGAGAAGCTCTCCCTCTCTCAATAAATAATAGAAGAATGGAAGATAGAAGTTAGTATAGTGTGGCTTGATATCTATTTTTAATCAAGCAATCATGTTTAACTTATCAAAATGCTCATGCATGATATAGGGATATGAAGGGCATCAAACTAAATAAGAACCATAGGCATGACTTAATGAAATTGGAATGAGAGAGAGAGAGAAAGAGAGAAAGAGAATAGGAGCCAGCTAAGTAAGAGTGATCTTGTTTAAACCCATAAGTTAATAAAAGCGTTGCAGCCCAACTTAGTGATCAAACAACTTACAAGTGATTAAACCACTTACAAGTGATGGCTGGTTAGTTTAGTGAGTTTCAAGTAAGCTGGTTAGTTGGGTTCAAGAGGAAAATGAGGTTAGCATAGGTCATGTTTTACAAAGCCCAAGTTCAAAACTAAGAGCTAGATTAGTCAAGATGGAAATAGCAATGGCCTGCAGTCTGGCTATCCCTTTCGAGGGACAGCAGGGTTAGTTGTATTTTCCCGATCGCGACATGTAATATACTGTTAGAAAGATAAGGGAAAGACCTTCCTAACAAATCTTAGATCAGCCAGATCGGGTTCCTGGATTAGAAGTTATGAGTAGTTCATTATAACTGCACAAAAATTCCAGAATTCTGCATTTACGCTAATAACAATAATAAACAACTTTGGTTATGGTAGTGGTACTAAGATATAGTTGGCTTTACCAGATTTAGACGTAGAGCGCTGAGCTTCCTTAGCAGGGCACAGTCATATCAAGTAGATCTTTAGTAGAAGTACACTTGCTTAGTACCTACTCTACGGAGTATTCATTGGCTTTGATATTATCATGTTTGAGTGGTTCATGATATTATTATTATCATCTTTCCTTGTTTTGGCTTAATCTATTGATTTCATATATGCATATATGTTTTCCTGGTTGATTGGATTCTTGTTGAGCATGTATGGTTGTTTTCGGGATGTTGGCATTTCTGATTGATTGTTAGTCTTCCGCCCAGATCAGTGGAACGTGGGGGCTCCGTTGGGGAATGTTCAGGGATGGGACACCCTGGCATTTCGGCTTGCCATGCTAGAGGAACGATACTCTGGTTGTCTTGCCCGTCAGTAGGGGTGATTCGCTGATCGTGTCAACATGTACGAGAGGTGGCGCTACCGACATGTGACCTGAGGGTCGTGCAATCGGAGGGTCGATTCTCAACAGATGTTGTTGTTACTGGCCGGGGAAAATATTTGCCAAGCTTCATTTGGAACTCCCTTCAGAGCCTGAGGGCTGCTGTAGAAAGGAGTCATTGCCGTTGTATTGTTTATGGTAGACTCCTAGCAGTGGCGGAGGCAGGAAGTTTATAATATGGGGTCAATATTTTACAATTATATAGAGTTTGAAAACCAAAAATTCCTACAATAATAAGTCTCTTAACATATTATCATCATCTATAATACAAGCAAATCATGTATATATTTAGAAATATAGTTAAAACATTATATAGTTAAATCATATTTATATTATATTATTATAATGTTAATATTATATATATATATATATATATATATATATATATATATATATATATATGTATTAAAAAGAAAACTTGGGATTTGAGAAAAAGTAAACAAGTTATTTTTTCCAAAATCAGTTTTTATATTATATTATTATATATATTATGTTGGACAGATGATGAAACTTATTGACCCATGATTTTAAAATAATAGGGGTCATTTATTATTTTAAATAACATGTATATATATATATATATATATTTAAAAGTTTTGGAAATTTTTGTGGGGTCATCTGACCCCACAAAAGTGCATGTAGATCCGCCACTAACTCCTAGGTTTTTGATTGTGTGGGGCGTGGACCCATTTATTTAATTGATGATTTTTTGATATGATCACATTATGACTTATTCTTTTGTATATGTGATGGATTTATGATCCATGCGGGGTACTTACTGGGTTTTCCATTTGAAAGGTCACACACTTGTTTTCCTTTCTCTTTCAGATCCTGAGGAGTAGGTAACTCGAGCTTTGGAGTCGTACGAGGGACTGGGGTAGCTTGCAAAGGTCCGAGGACTTCATTTACTTTCTTTGTGTGTGAGACATTATTCATAAGACCCTTGTAGGGCCCAGGCTATTGTAGGGTACATGAACCTTGATTTTATTTCCATTGTGACTCTGACTATTTATTTATGTTATTTAAGTTATTTTGTCTTTATTTGTTATCTGTTATGATTTACACAGGCTTTGTATCCGAGTGGGGTACTCCTCCACTTGGTTACAACCGATTTGTGCACGTGCTTGAGGCTTGGGATCCGGGTCGGGGCGTAACAAAAGAGGAGAAATGAAATAAAAGAAAAAGAAGGAAAAAAAGAGAAAAGTAAAATATATAAAAAGAAGGGAGAGAAAGAAGTAACGTGCAAAAAAAAAAGAAAAAAAAGAACAGAGAGAGAGAAAGAGATGAAAGGAAACAAAAGAAATAAAAGAAAAATCAAATGATTCTCAGTTATATATATATATATGGTGAAGACCTATCTTGCTTCCCTTTGGTGACCAGTCGCGAAGCTCCGACCGATTACCGCCATATGCCGCTGGAGAAGGAAGCAAAGCTGTATATATTTATAAAACTCCTCTCCATCGTCCGTTTCCTTTTGTCATTCGGAGCCAAAGCGCGAGGACAGAGACGATTTCCGTAATAAGGATCTCCTTACTGGTTCAACAAGAAGTCAAAGCCACCTTTGTTGTAAGGAGTCCATTGGAAAGGCCAGAAGGAGTTGTTCAACGACACTCAAGAAGGCAGCTTGTGCTTGGAAACATATTAATTAGTTTCATCTCACTAAAAAAAGAGCATCAAAATTAAGAGTCTTTGTTGATGAAATACAACTTATTGGTTGTTATGCATAGACTGAACTTGGTCATGCTTTGAACATTCAAAGTCTTGACATTGCTGCAATTCTTAGATGTGGCGATGAAGAAGAAAATTAATACAATTTAGTATTGTTATATATGATTGTAAATTTTGTCGAAAGGGAATTCCAATGTTATGCTAAATATTTAATTATGTTAAATGCACACCAAGTGTTTGATAAAATGCTTGAAAGTATCCAATGAAAGACTCAAAAAAAATTGATGAATGTGTTATCATAAGAAAAAGTAGTGCTGTTGATTACCAAGACAGGAGTTTTACCAACAATGGACGGGATTCCAATTTTGATACTAAAATATCCATAAGTATGTTGCACTTACTTGAAGAGATTTATACCCAATGAGAGAAGGCTTCTCACACATAAGAATGTATATATATAAAGGAGAGAAGGCTTTTATTTTTATCTAGAATCTACAATATTGGTGGCTTAGATGCTTGTAGGGATTGCTGGATTCATGGAGTTGGTTCTTCTAGGCATTGTGTATTAGATTAGACTGGTGATCCCCTTTTATATTGTTGAGTGCACTAGGTGATTTACTAATCATTATCCTATATATTATAATTATCAAACCAAATGAAATATTCCCATTTGTTTCACAATCCAAGGAAAATATATATATTGCAAAGATAAGTGAATCAAATTAATCTTGTCCATAGAGTTGATGTTATATTTGCATAAAAAAAATGTATATTATGAAAAGCCCAAATATATATCAAAGCATACCATTCTTATAACTTGAATCTTATGGAGATGGCTAGTGTGTCTTTTCATATGATTATGAAGGATGTGAATAATCATGACTCATTGAGAAGTGTGTAGCATGTTCCACTTCTGTAGAAGCTGACTTAAACAAGGAGATTGCTTCAGCCAAAGAGAAACCTACTTAATATCAAGAAACCACATTTCTCTCTCTGACACCGAGTTAAACTCACTCCCAAAATTATCCGTTAGCTCAAAATAACAATGTAACATGCATCTCAATGCAACAATGGAACATGCATCTTGTGGAGTATACAAATCTCAAAGCAACACGCATTTCGATCCGGTTGATGGGACACACATCTTGAGGCGAATAATAAAATACAAATCTCAAAGTGGCACGTGTCTCGATGTGACGATAGAACGCGCATCGTGGTGCAACCAATGGAATACAAATCCTGAAGCGACATAAATCTTGAAGCGGCGATGAGCACGTATCTTGAGGAGGCTAATAAATATAATTTCAAAGCGACACATATCTCGAGGCGGTGAAGAAACACTCATCTAGAGACGGTCAATATAAATCCTAAAAGCGGTGCAAATCTCAAGGCGGCGACGAAACATGCATCTTGAGACAATCGATAAAACCAAAGTGGCAAAGCATTCATTTGTATTAGCAAGTATAGTGATTACTTTAAGCAATTTACCAAAATAACAGCTAACTATTTCTGACGAATATTGAAAGCGTTCTTGTTTGTCATGGTTACTAGCATTATACACAAGAGTGACACAAATATTTCTAGTTGTTCCTCGACAGTAATTCTTTTCAAGTTATGAAGAAGAGACATCTTCCTTAAACAATTAGTAAGTGCTTCAAAAAATACGAGGCTTCATACGAAACTCTCTTACAACGTACCTTATGAGATTCAAGAATTTCTTACATATGTACCACCTATAAATATAGATGTATGACAAGGTCTAGTTTCTGAACTTCCAGGAAATAAACTTGGTAAAATGATGCGCACGAATTTATCATCATCTTCATTAATTTTTCTCCAATGATCCAAATCCATAATGAATACATGCCTTGGAGGTGTGAAAATTTAGAGCCAAAGGGAGATAGGTTTACATATTGCAAGAAGAGTGTTGGGTATAAATCGAGCAAAATGGTTAATGGCTAGTACTATAATGGCTGCTTTTCAATGACTATTTTATAACGGATATAATCTAACGGCTATTTTTATAAAAAAAACACTCTAACGGCTATTTTTCAAAAAACCTCTAATGTCTATTTTTTATCAATAAAATAATTTTCATATGGAATTTTTACTATGCATAGCCAAACACCATACCATAGGAATTTTTCCTGTAGTAATTCCCATAAGAATTATCTCCACATCCTATGGAATAAAATTCCTACTGGAAAAATTATTATTCATCCTATCAGAAATTTTAAATTATTTTATTATTTTATTTTCTACATGAAAACTGAGCACGACTTCTAAACAAAAAGTGCCACATGGCATACTAATTAAGGAGATTACCGCTTCCAAGCATGAATTTTCTTGATTTTGGAATCATGGATCCGCTTCTTCCATTCGTTCTCAAGTTTCCACCTTGCGCTTCTTCTTTCCTCCAATTCGTTCTCTCACTCCCCTTCCTTTCTTTACTTCTTCTTTCCCTTTTAATCTATCGGTTTCTCAGGCGAACCACCAACTTCGATTCTAACTGCCCGACTGGTTTCTGTTCTCGATACGGTATGAGTTTGTCGACTTTCTCTTTTACCTTCAGATTAAGGTTAGGGTTTGGGTTTATTGGTTAGCAAGAGTGTTGGACTTTCTGCTTTTTTGGTAACTTTGGTAGCAATTGGCCCTTGCTAGGTTTCAAATTGAACCTCATAAGATAGTATTTTCTATGTGATCACCACATTTAAGGTTAAGGTCATTGATACTACAACATTCAAGCTAATCTCCCATTAAGGAGTCAAAGAACTCAGCATTTTGTTCTAAGTTTAACCTTTTAAGGAGCTATCTAGTTTGGTAAGAGTTTGTTTGTTAGAAGTCTTGCATTCGGGTGTAAAAGCACAAGAAAATAGATATTGTGGACATTCAAGCTAGTCTGCTATAAAGGAATTGACGCGCGTTAGTAGTTGTACTTAATGTTTATATTCTATCTTTTTTATTTTTTATTTTAATTTAAGTTGTGTTTGAAATTCCCTTTTTTTTAGTATAAGCTATTGAATTAAACCCTAAAAGCAAAGGAATGGAAAAGACTGAAACTGTAATCCATAGGAGAATTATTATAGATGTAGCAATTATAATGTGAGAAATTGTCTTCTGAATTCTAAGATAAACCCAATCCTATAAGACTTTTGTCATAATGTATACGAAACATTAAAGGAGCAAATCCAATATCTTGTTTGAGTAAGAGTTTTGTTTGGTATTGTTCCCCTTTGTGATTCAACTGTGTATATTGTACATCAGTGGGTTACTCCTTTATTTTTTTAAATTTTAAAGATAGGAATTTTATGTTCAATATTGGATTCTGCATGATATGATCAATTCAACTCAACGGCAATGAGTATGAACAATTTAACTAGGAGATTTAGCAAGACTTGTTGCTTGATGGTGAAGTTGCATTTGAATAAGACATTATTCATGCCAATTTTAATCATTTCAGTAAGCTAAGTAACCAACGTTCAAGGAGTGTAGGTTGCACATACAAAAGGTGTTTCATCAAGAGTGCCAGTCAAAAATGAAAATACTACAAGATAATGTTTTTGAAAGTTTTACTTGCTCACCATTTCCAAGAGCTTTTTCATCATTTAATTCTTTTATTTCTTAGTGTATAAATTGAAGCTTTTTGACATTTTATTCACTCGAACATTAAAAAAACATGCATGGATCACAACTTCACTAAATAAGCCCTACGACGTTTGTTTTGTTTAATCGCCCAATAACCAAGAATAGATATAAACAACAATATAAACCAAAAAAAACAAGAAAATTAAACAAAAAATTACATATGATCTTCAATATGCAAGTTCATTGTAAACGTAAAGACAACTATTATGCATTTTCAGAAATTGAATTTGTACAAATCACATCAGAGCACTTTGGAAGTGCTTCTATCCAGCCTAACACTTTTAGAATGAAGAAAACACGGCCTTCAAAGATAAAACATACTCGATTGCTAGACCTATAGAGTTCTAGCATGCATGTCACGCCCCGACCTGGTTTTTTGGACCTCGAGCACATGAGTAGACCGGCCGTACCCAAGTGGAGGCGAGCCCCACTCGGATACAAGGCCTATGTAAATCAAAAGAATGCAGTAAAATAAATCCATTAACATCAACAATAATCAGAGTTCTTATAGCGGAATCAATAATAAAGTCAGGGTTTAAAATACCCTACAATGGTTTATATCAAATCAGGCCCTATAGGGTCATATAAAAGTACAATCTCACTCATAGAGAAATTATGAGGTCTACAAACCTCGGCAAGCTATCCCGATCCCTTGCGCGGCTCCTGGATCTAATCAACTAATCTTTCAAACCTGAAAGAGAGAAAATTAAGTAGAATGAGCTTTCAAAAGGAAAGCTCAGTAAGTACCCCCACATGGAGTACAAAGAAGTCAATGAAGTCAACCAAGAAATAGTGATCCATACGAAACCATAAACAAATCAAAAAATAAGGTCAGACACAAGAATTACTATCCGACAATTCATAACAAAGAATACAACAAATAATAGACAAGAAAACTTTCACGTCATCTCCCGGTGCTCATCGACCTCAGCCGATCATCACTCTTAATCACATCCAGACCTTCGAGTCTGGTAGCGCTCCTACGTGTACGTACATGGTCAGCGTATCATCCCACTGACAGATGGACATCCAGAGTTTTCTTCCCCTGGTAGGAATACAGGACGTTCAGAGTGTCCTCCCCCTGAACGCCCGTAACTTATCTGAACCAAGTGGGAGAATCTTCAACACAAGAAGAACTAACACACACCTTCCCAGATAAAACAAATACCGCGTGTCTCAATGGTCTTATGCCGGACAACAGGAGGCTATGCTCAGCGAGCCCGCTTACTCCATTGACGCATACCTACCCAACCTAAACATAAGCACCACGAGTCTCCACAGTATCATCCTGGTCACAAGTGAGTATGCTCAGCGAGCATTCAACAACAAATAGTGCAACTGACAAACTTCGTTCCGGCCAGCGCACAGGCTTACGTGTTGCCACGGCCATATGCCGGTCAACAGACAAACATTCATAGTAAACACTATCTCACACAAAGCAACCATACACATACATGGAAAGGGAACCAAACAATAAGCAAGTATGTGCATGTAACCAATAAAAGGATCATCATAAAAGAATAGGCATGCTGTCAAATAGCAATCATCAAACACAAGAAACCCAAAAATGGGTGGGAGCAAGATAAGTGTACTTACAAATACATGGCAATAGCAAAGTCAAGAAAACCCAAATCTGGGTGGGAGCTAGGTAAAGGCACTTACAAAGAAATCATCCAACAAATGAGGGAAAAAACCCAAAGGTACTTACCTCTACTAATGATGTCCGAAGTCACATGGAACTCCCTCCTGACGCATCGCTACATCAAAATCTAGTAATGACAACCATGTCTTAGTACTATTATTATAACCAAAGTGGTTTATTATTATCATTAGTGTTAATGCAGAATTCTGGTAATTATGCACAGTTATAATAAACTACTCATAACTTTTAATCCGGGAACCCGATCTGGCTGATCTAAGATTCGTTAGAAAGGACTTTCCCTCATCTTTCCAACAGTATATTATACATCCCGATCGAGGAACTACAGAAGACCCAACTGTCCCTCGAATGGGGAAGCCAGACTGCAGCCATTGACCAACTCCTAACTTGACTAACCTAACCCAGTTCCCAACTGACTGAGTCTAACCAAACCGGACCCAAGTCCATTAACTTGTTTCAACCCATTTAATATTACTTGATCAAATCAATCCCAACTCATATAACTGAATTGACTAAACTCGGTTTGATTTAAAACAAACCCAATTCAACTTAACCACTTAACTAACTTAACCTAGCTTGCTTTAACATAGATCTAACCCAACCTACTAACTCAATTAACCCAATTGATCTTAATCCAGTTTGAGTTTAAAATAGGCTCAACCCAAACCACTTAATCACCTATGAGGATCCTATTAATTTATATGCCCACACACAATGCAGAATTTTTGCCAATTTTGAGCAATCAAAAAGGATTATCCATATCTTCTAATCCAGATATCCGATTACATTGATTTAGGATTTATTGGAAAGCTCTTTTCATAACCTTTCCAATGATATATTATACACTATGATAAGGGAAATTCATAATACCTAAAATACCCCCAAAATCAACAGCCAGGACTGGCAAAATTCACAGATTTTCCTACTCTCAAATACTTGGTCATAAATTTTATTCTACTGATCGGATTTCAATGAGATTAGATTTGTTAGATTCGTGAAGAAGATTAGAATCTGAAACAAAATTTTAAAGATCATAAATCAGAGAAAATTTGGCTGAATTTCGCTAAAATTACAGGTCTGCAGGTTTTCTGCAGGGTTTAAAAGTGAGGGACCTAACAGAAGTTTGTCCCTCTCACAAGTAAAGGACCTAATCATGATTTAAAGAAGTTGGTGGACTTCTGTGCAAATATACAGAGAAAACTCTAATAGAATGAAAGGAACGGCTGAGATTAAATTATCTCAGATTAGAGCTGATCCCGGAGCATTGTTAGACGATCTGTGTAGCCACGTGGCGCGCTGAGATGCGTTCATCCAGATTGTGGCTGATCGCAAGGGATTAATAATAGATCTGAGAGGCCACGTGGCAGATCACGGAGCGTCCATCCTTAGGGTGCTTGATGCGACACACGAACCCACGATCTAACCGTCAATTCCAAGTAAATCTGGGCCATCGATTAGAGGAGAGTTTAATCACGAAATATTAAAAATTTAATCGAGGCCGTTGGATTAGATCGTGATGATCTCCACAGTCTATCGGTGAGACCCGATCTCGAGGCAAGCCCCGCCCCGTCTGCAACGGCCACGCCACTCCCGGAAACAGCTGCGAGCGCCGCCGGCCGTCTCGCTGCCTTCTCCAGCCGTTACTGGCGAGGGACCGGCGCCCTTTCGATTCTCTTGAGCTCTATAAGAGCAATCCTTGTCTTCGAGCGAGGAGAAGGAGATCGGAGAAGAGGGAAAACTACTCCAGGGGACGATCGCCATTACCGAGGCCACCACGAGATCGGAATTACAGGTACCTTCTTTTTCCTGGCGAAATATTAGAAGTTCGCATGTGATTTGACACGATTTCGAGCTCGTCGGAGAAGGAGATGCAACCCCGTGTGGTGGGGCACCGAGGAGAGGCAATGGGAGGTTGTCGGTGTGCGCAAATAGATGCCCCAGCCGAGACCAAGCTCGGCACATGAAGCTCCGTCGGTGAAAGTCCTCAGGTAGGAGATGGGGTTTTCCGGCAAACTCCTCTGGTGGAGCTCGACCGCGAGAGAGAGAGGGTGAAGAAGAAGATGATTAGTAGTTAATTAGATAATTAACTAACTAATTATTAGGTTAATGATTAATTAATCAGTTGAATAAAATTGATTAATTTATTATAATGTGACAAATTTCATAACTTGATTAGTCAACGTAAAGTATGGTTAATTCAATTAGTATAATTGTTTAATCAACTTGATTAAGTTAAAAGGGTTAGTCTAAACCGGGTTTGTTAATTGATTGCGTTTGATCAACTTAATGAGTTGGGTTAAGCTAAGAAGTTGAGTTCAATCAAATAACTAGTTTGGGCTAACTAGGAATAAAAAAAAGGATTGGGTTTGGTTTAACCAAGTGGATTGGGCATGATTATTGGATCAAGACTAGTTGAAAATTTATTGATTAATCAAGTAGATTAAGTTAAGTTAAGTGGTTGGATCCAACCAAGTCTATGAATGATTAGATTTAATTAATAAAACTAAAGGACTAGAGTTTGGGCTTAAACTAGAAGTTTAATCAAAATGATTAAATTAAAAGGGCTAAGTTGGTTGGGTCCATGGGTTGGATCCAGTTGGACTCGAGTGGTTGGTTTGATGGAACCAGGCTAGTTTAACCAAATTAAAAGAAAATAAAAAAAAATGTGCAAGGGGAGGGATTCGAACTCACAACCCCCCCAACCCTCATAGTAAAGCCTTAACCATTAAGCCATGTGAGGCCACTAGTTTAGTGGTTGGCCCTTTAAATTAAATAGTGTTGAGTCAGTTCAAGTCCAATAGGCTTGATAAACTAATAAGAATGGGCCCAATTAACGGTAAGTAGTTAGACTCGATCTAACAAACTTTTTGTGTGCCATATACTCTGATCGGTTGACTCTAGTTTGACCAGGATGAAAAGGACACCTATAGTTCAAATTTTGGAAAGGAAGAAATAATGACTTAATAAAATGTCGTGTGAGACCCGTTTATCTGGGCTATGGCCTACCATGGAAGAGAAAGAAAGAGTTAGACATGTGTATCTAAAATAGCAGGGTCTTATTACTATTGTTGACATTAATAGTAGTTTTACTACGAGATACCGACGTGGAGGACTAGCGACATACCAAAAGGAAGTTAGAAAGTTTTCAAACTCCCGACTAAGGTAAGATACCTTGCCTAGATTACACCCATTGTTTTGGGTTTCTTGTTTGAATATTGCTATTCTATTTGGCATGCCTTACTTTCATGTTGATTGGAGACATACACATAGTTGCTAGTAGTTGTCATCTTTCCTTATGTGTATGTGATTGCTATGCTAGAGATAGTGTTGCCACTGTCTGTTTGTTGGTATGCTCTTTGGACATGCCCACCCGTGGGCCGACACTGGGTCATGGGCACATGATCCTGTGTGCTGGCCGAGAGGTATGTGCCAACTGAGTCCTTCTGTCTACCCGGTTCAGTGGAGTGTGGGGACTCCTTAGCCAAACGTTCAGGGCTGAGGATACTCTGACGTTTTGGCATCCCATGCCAGAGGGGTGGTAATACTTTGGTTGTCCAACCTGTCAGTGGGTTGATTTGCTGACCATGTCGACATGCACGAGAGGTGGCACTACCGATCCACGACCGGAGGGTCGTTTCCAACCAGAGGTGTTGGAGCTGACCGGGAGATACTTGCTTGTTTTCATGACTATAGACATTGTTTCTACCTTCTTTTACTTGTCATGATATTTTTTTTTGGTGTTGATATTACATGCCTGTTTGATTTCCTGCGGGTTACTTACTGGCCTTTTCTTTCGAAAGCTCGCACACTTGACATTCTTTTCAGATCTTAAGGAGTAGAATCGCCGCAGGAGCCGGTTGAGGGATTGGGATTTTATTGCTGAGGTTCGAGAACCCAGTGTTTACTTTATGAGAGAGGGAGAGTTTTGTTATGTAGGACCCCTGTAGGGCCTTAACATTTATCCTACTCTATATTTTGCTACTCTGATTTATTATTTATGGATTTGTGGTTATTTGTGATACTTATTTTTAGGCCTTGTGTCCAAGTGGGGCGAGCCTCCACTTGGGTACGACCGATCTGTGCGCTTGCTCGAGGTCCCGGAATCCGGGTCGGGGCGTGACACATATGTTGAAAAGTGACTACAAACTTTCACCAAATTACTGTAAAAAATACATGCAGTTAAAAGCTTACTGGATGATGCTTTCAACATACATGCAGTTAAAGAGTGTTTCACTGAAATTGGCAAGACATGACTCAATATTCTGTTTTCCAAGAATTCACACAAGAACCAAGTCTATACATGTAAACAAAACCCAAAATTAAGAATTTAAACTACAAATATTATCTACAATGATAAATGAAGGATATGTATAATAAATCATGAACAAAAACAACATTTAAGTAGAGAAGAATAGTGATTGTTCTTCATTGTTTGAGCGCAGAAAGACATGAAGATGGCATAGAGTAGCATCTATGCAGCATTTAGAACAAAACCTGAATTTGGCTAGGACCATGAATGGTTTCCATGATGAATCAAGGGGAAAATGTACCTTCTAATCTATATAATTCACAAAGCATATGATTTCTTACTTAATACCTCCAAAGCTCAAATCCTAAGATGAGCTTCAAACCCTCTCTAAAAAGAATTATTAGACCAAGAGGCCACTTCTTTCTTACTTCCCTTTGTCAAACCAAAAAACACAAAAAATGACTTTTTCTGTGCTTCAGAGAAGCTAAAGAAGAATCTTACAATCCAAAATGACTTTTTTTTTCATTGATGACAAAAAGGAAAGAGTGTATATATACAAACACACAAAATGCATAAAAAAGACTTGTTCTTTAGGGAAATAAGTAAAAGTCTTGAGAAAACACTGTTTTCAAGGAGAAATGGCTAGGAAGATAAACAAATAAGCACCATTCTTCTCTATAGCTATGACTTCTAGAACTAATGCTAAAGAGAAGTAAGGATTCGAAGGACTCACAAAGCACCAACTCTCCTTTAAGAAAGAAAAATAAATCAGGAAAACACGTATATGAAAGAGAAAAAATCAAACCTTTTTCAGTGATATCAGGAGGATTTCATCTTCCATTTTCTTTGGTGACTATATTCAACTTCTATAGTTCCACTTCGCCACAAGAAAAGTAGTAGTAGAAGTATGGTGAAAGAGAAACACAAGGGTGTTTGGAAACAGAGTGAGTAGGACCTAAACTGTATGGTTGTTTCTGAGCAACATGGCTACCAATAGCCCCTTGATAAGCTGAAAAGGACAAGAGGGAGAAAGAGTGAAGTTGCAGGTTGATAACTGATGCAGACGTGTGTACACTACTACCCCTACCGGATCAGAGGGTGGAAAGGATGCTTGTCACCGGCCGCGGATCTGATGGTGGAGAGGAGGCTCATCACCAGCCGGAGATCTGAGCATGGAGAGGAGGCTCATCGTCGGCCGCGGATGAAGAAGAGGCTCTTGGAAGAGAGGAGGCTTGTGGTGGAAAAGAAAAGAATGGAGCAGCTCACGAAAAACAAAGGGAGATAAAAAAAAGAGGTGATGAGCTCTTTTACAAATTACCATGGAATGCAAGGATTCCAAAGTAATTCTATGGTAATCACTAGGAAACACACTAGTAAATTAATATAACAGGATCGAATGCGAGATATTAAAAGTAAATATAAGGTGGGAGGGATGAGGCTTACAAAGTGTATCTCTTCAGGCGACCTTTAAGGCCGGCACAACATGAATGGACCACAAACCTTTAAAGTTTAAGGAAACTTTAAAACAAAACTAAGATAATTTACAATCAAGAGAAACAATGGTATACCTCAACCAGCTAAAGCAACTTAAATATTATCAAATAATAGAAACAATGGTATAGGTGATTGCCATCATCACAAGTCTTGTTAAAGGCTACCAAGGATCCTTTGTAAAGGAAATAAACCACCTAAAACAACCAACTACATGACAGTGCCAAACTAACACCCATAGCAACTTGCCAACTCGAGAAAAAGAGGGGGAGGTTATCAATCCTCATAGAAGCCATTAAAGCCACAGAAGTGCATGCATACAAAAACAAGAAGGATTAGAGTTCTGAAACAAGAAAATATACCGGCCTCAACACATAGGAAAGTGTGTTTGGTTGAATGAACAATGAGAAATCAAATAAAATAGTAGGTGAATTCACAAAATTTTTCTCTCATTTCCTCTATTTTTGCTCAATCCAAACAGCCTCTAAGATAACGTACACCAATGCAAATAACCATCTAAAAACGGAAATAAATCTTCAAAAGGCACATTTTTTTCTCCACCATAGATCCAAAAAATAAAAATTCACAAAAAGGCAATACAAATTCTCCAATATATTTCATAAATAGAAACATAATAGAAATGTACCTAGGGGGTCGGATCACAAAATTGATGAATTGATCTATCATTTTCATGTCTTGCAGTCCCCGGAGCTAGCACACCTTCAAAAGTTACAGAACAACAGATCCTCTGGCACCATGAAGATCTCAAACCCCCATCCAAGCCAAGCATCAGAATGTAGAAATCCTTGCCTTAAAAATAACGGCTCTACAACCTGACCCTAATCCTCCAAACCCCCCAAAAACGTCAAACTCCCAAAACTTCCACCCCTCCGACCTAAAATAACTCCGGAGAAACCCAAACCCTATGGGACCAAACCCTAGAATCCACAAAAAAAAGGCACAAACACCCACTAATTCAGCCCATTCAGCTACTAGATAACAAACAACTGATATCAAGCTTCACATAAATTGGAAAAATCCCCAAAACTCTCGACAGGAGCCCGAGAAACCTTCAAAGAAGGCCTCAAACTCCGGAATCTCTTTAGCTCGATTCTGTTGCCTCGAAGTCTAAACGCGATATACGCATCCAGATCTAGACGAACGCGACAGAAACCCATGCAAGAAAAACGACAAACTCCATGCAAGTTCTTTAAACTGAGGTCTTTTCAATAATTTCCTTGAGGAAATAAAAGTTCCCAAAGTTCAAATAGACAATAAACAAAGTACAAACACTATAAATGAAATAAAAGTTCAAACAGACAAATACATATTATATCGACTTGTTTGAACATCTTGTAGTTTGATTGTTGATTGTTGGTGTTTTATATATATGAATTTATGATATTATCAGTTGTGATCATTATTAGTTCTATAAATTTATTATAACATGTGTTAATTCGTTTGAATTATCAATATATAAATTATTGTAATATTTTTTGGTATCAGGGATTTAGAAACGGATTAGAAACGGATTAGAAATAGATTAATCTGTTTTATATATATATATATATATATATATATATAATGTTAGAAACGGATTAGAAACGGATTTAAAATTTTTGTTTCAAATCCGTTTCTAAATTTAGAAACGGATTTTATTCCGTTGCAAAAATTTTAAAATCCGTTTCAAAATTTAGAAACGGAATTAAAACAACTTTGTATCTAAATTTTTGTTTCAAATCCGTTTCAAAATTTAGAAAAGGGTTTCAAATCCGTTTCTAAATATAGAAAAGGGTTTCTAAATTTTGAAACGGATTTTTGGTATCAGGGTTTCTAAATTTTTGTTTCAAATCCGTTTCTATAATAAGAAACGGAATTAAAACAACTTTGTATCCGTTTCAAAATTTAGAAACGGATTTGCAATGGAATTAAACCCTTTTCTAAATTAGAAACATATTTGATTTCGTTGCAATTTCGTTTCCGAATTCTGAAACGGATCAATTCCGTTTCTATAATTAGAAACGGATTTACAACGGAATCAAATCTGTTTCAAATTTAGAAACGGATTTAATTCCGTTGCAATTTAGAAACGAATTTGATTCCGTTGCAAATCCGATTCTAAATTCTGAAACGGACTTCTTTTTTCGTTGCTAACAAATTAGCAATGGACCTTTTAGAAACGGACCATTTCCGTTGCTAAATCGAATTAGGAACGAAAATGCCGTTTCTAATCGGCAATTTTCTTGTAGTCGAGCCATTGAAAATAATACTTAACAATCTAAATCAAAGAAACATGGTCATGGGTTATCTAATGTCACTAGATAAGATATAATAGTCATGAACATTTTCTCTAAATGTCCAAGGTGTTTCATAGGAAAAATCTAAAAAAAAAATTTGCTCAAATGGTGCAAACTAAGAGTAAAAAAAATTGAATATAATTTTTCAACATGCCGTCATTGGTATACACTAAAGATGTATTTCACATAAAAGATTTGCAACGAATTCATATAATACAATCCCCACACTTAAAGATTTACAATGAATTAATTTGTAAAGATATGCAATGAATTTCAAGGCTACACATGTGTACCCATCCCCACAATTAAATTTGCATTGTTCTTAATGCAAACAATAAAGCATGTAAATGATAAGAACATAATAAAATAAAGAGATAGGCAAAGTGAAACTTCCCCGATTCCAATAAGTTGAGTTCCAAAATTTGTGCAAGCTCGAGGTATAGTTTAGTTTGAGGCCAGAATGTACACTTTCTCATGACTTGCGAAGTCAGGATCGATCAATATAGCTTAAGAATAATAAAAACGAAACACAAAAGATACTAGTAAATCAAAAGAAAAGATGAGTCTTGATCCTCGAATGTTTCTCTTCTCCTCGTAAGCTGAAATTGTGCAAATGATGAAGTTAGAGTTAATGATGTTGGAGATGACAGAGAAGGTCCTAGGGGTGTGTGTGAGGAGGAAGGAAGTGAAGGGGTGTCTCGCTTAGAAAGGTTTGTAATTGAATTTAAAGAGGTGCACCTCATTTTGGAAAAATTTGCGCACTATGCGGGCTGGTGCGCCCGCATCTTGGGTCGCTCTGCGTACCGTGCGGGCTGGTGCGCCCGTACTATGGTCCGCACGAGGTAAGCTGCGGGGTTGGTATATGATATATATGCGTTCGCATGATGTGTCCTGACGCTCTTCCCTTTGCAAGCCGAGAGGTTTACAGTCGCTGGCGCGGCCGCACAAGCCCCCGCATGGCTCACTATTAACCACAAGTCTATAAAATTCGCACAATAAAACTCCATGTGTTCATTCACCGAAAATCATAACTCTAATTCAAGTTTTAAAATCCACAATACTAACAAAAAATCGAGGAATCAAAAATTTTGGATCAAGAAGTTTTTCAATTTATTGGAAAGACTAAAACTAAACTAACTAATGAGAACTAGAAAAAATATATTAAAACCTTGGGTTGCCTCCCAAAAAGTGCTTGTTTAATGTCACTAGCTTGACGTACCTTGTTCATACTTTATGGATGCTTGAAAAGAGTGTATTCTTCCTGGCTGCACCAAGTATGACTACTACCAGAAAATAAAAAACATACCTGCCGGGGTGTTGTTGTGGTGGAGGTTTTGGTAATGTTATCTTTAGGCCTCCATGGAAATAATTTGGCACGGGAATTGTTCAATCTTGGCTTGGGCGGATCCTCGGATTATTGAATCATCCTCCTCGCTTCTACTATCATCTCGGAGATGTCTCTTCCGTGTTTTTTGTGCATGTCAGCTTCGAGGCAAAGAACTTCTTCAAGTTATTTCGATTGGGCTCTTTCTACCTCATTATCCTTGTCTACACCAACATATTCCTCCACCAATTGGTACAACTCCTTTGTTCATCAAAATTTATTTTAGGAAGTTCTCCCAGCTGGTTGTCAAGCTTGTGAAAAGTGGATTGCATCTTTGTAATGGCAACATCAACGGCTTCAAATTCGGCTTTTGTTTTCTGCATAAATTGCGCCAACTCCCCCATAAATGTGGAAACTTCCTCTTGTAACAGTGGCAGAGTTGACCATTCTTTTGCCTCCAAAGTATGAGTCAAATTAAGATCATCCTTGCAATTTTCTCTCTTATGACTCATTTCTATATCCATATCCATAGGGGTGGTCATGACTTGTAATTCTTCTTCAACAACGGTAATATGCGGTCCAATATTGATGCAAGAGAGCCCGAGTCAGACGATGCCGAACTATCTGATTACACCAAGAGAGCTTTGGCATACCACGACTTGGCGGACCGACGTAAAGGCGGAAGGTAATCGAGCCAAGTCCAGAATTGGGGAGCACTTTGGACACGTTTCGGTATTTTGGCCATAACTTTTGCTACCGATATCGGATTCGCGCGCTCAACCCCAATTCGGAAAGCTCGTCTCGACGCGCTCATAGGATCCATCATGCTTTGCTCGATGGACCCTTCCTTCATCCTCAAATTCCACTATTTTCCCTGTCATTTATTCTTTTCTTGGTGTTTTTTTTTTCATTTTTGGCAATGCTTCGTATGCCAATTTAGGATAGGATATGAATCCGATTTGAACTCGGATTTTTAGGAGTTATCTGTTTTGTTTAGTTATTTTAGAATTAGATAAGTTTTTCTATTGGACCAAAATTTGCCGATTTGGGCAAATTTGGATAAGGAGATAGAATTTCTAGGTTTTCTAGGTTAGTTTTTTTTAGCTATTTAAACCCGACTTGTGGGTTGAATTTTATTCATTGATTATTGAGTTATATTTTCCTCTTAAAGTTTCAGAGACTTTTCTTCTCTGTTTGTCCTCCCTTTTTCTTGCTCTTTTATCAATCCCCCTGTTTACCATCGCCCGCAGGTTAATCACTATCCTGCCCGGCGTCAAATATGCTTGTTCATAAAATTATCAAAGACCTCTTGCCAATTCAAATCATTAGGTTGTCTGGGATGCTCATTCACAAAGTTATCAAAGACCTCTTGCCAATTCAAATTTCTGGTGCATTTGTTTGAATTTCATATGTTGAAGAGCAGCACTCTTGCCAAGAATATGGAGCATATAGTGATTCTTCAATTTGGTGGGAAAAACTTGGAGGAAACTCATGCCACTACTCTTGAGGTGGGGGATAAGGAAGAAATCCTTGTTGGGGATACCCTCATTGTGGTTCATATTTATAACTTGGATAGTTGGGTTGTCCTCCCCAATAAGGTTGGTAAGCATGCAACAATGAATTTCTTTGAGTTGGTGGATTGCTTCTAAGTTCGCTGACAATTTCTGCAAGAGCAATAGCCATAGCCTCCAAATTTGAATTTGCACTATACATTATACCTTGCACAGAAGAGAACAAAGAAAATACGTAAGATATATATATATATATATATATATATATATATATATATATATATATATATATATATATATATATATATATATTTATCTTTTAATATAAATCAAAGAAAATTAAAAACCTAAAACTAATGACTAGATTAACAGATTTCAAGTATTCCTAATAATCTCAAGGTCCCCGGCAACGAAGCCAAAAACTTGGTTGTTAGCCTAATGCTTATGCTTATACTGCAAGTGCACGGGTGGTACCAAGTAGTAAAGTGGACTATGGAAGTCGGATGTCGAACCCACAAGGACCGAGATACTAGTACTAACTGTTCGTCTATTATCTAGTCTACACAAAGATTGGTGGAGGTTAAATCTAATCTAAATTCTAACTCTAGAAAGCAAGATAAAATGAGATGTGATGAAGTTGCGAGGACAATCAATAAGGAGAAGAGGTATCAGGGCAAGGTATCCCCCTCGGGTTCTTGAGGATAATGATATGTATGGATTCCTATTTGAAGATTGCTAGTTTATGGACCAAGCATTCCTACAATGCTTTCACACCCTCCGTCGAGGCGAGTTACTAACCTAATTTCATCATTGTATTAGCGTTCTAGGGAACATAAATCTTGGAAGAGTTGTGGGAATAATATATCTAAAAGAGTCTCTCACCTAAATACCCGATCTATTGGCGTATTCACAACCCCCACCTATTGAAGTAGATCTATATGTATACAGAGGAAGCGTTAATTGTCTATACACCTATCGATATAGCTAGATTGACACTCAGACCTATCGCAACGTAGAGCATCAATACCATACCGTACATCCAATAGGTTCTCAAAACATTGAAATATTCATTCAAATATAGAAATCCATAACAAGTAAATCAAAGTTCACACATAGACTAAAGGGTTCAACAATACCCAAATACCTAAAATATTAGTTCCCCATCAAAGAGGAATACAAATCTAATGCAAATAAAGGAGAAAACATCAATACGGTTTGCTCCAAGTCTTGGATTTTTTCATGTCCTTGAGCGAAACGATCGTGAAAGGCCGTTTTGCTCCCAGAGGGCCTATTCTCGAGTAATACGGTCTTTCTATTCCGGACCTTAACCGCCATGGCATTTTACTCCAAAGTCTGGATTATTTTTTTGGGGATTTTGCCAAAATGGCCCTGGGCCATTTATTTTATTATTTTTTTGGCCCCATGTCTAACGCTGCCTAGTTAGCTGCCATAATGCTAACTAGGCTAATAAAAAAATATTAAACTATGATTCAGGGATCTAATCGGCATATGTAACGTCGATTAGCTCCGGAGACCAAGAAAATGAGCTCTTTGAAGCTAATCGGCCTTTCAAATGCCAATTAGCTCCACAGAGTATGAAAATAAACTCTCTAGAGCTAATCGGTCTTTGAAAGACTGATTAGCTCGACAGACTATGTATGAGCTCTTTGAAGCTAATCAACGTTTCAAATGTCGAGCAGCTCTAGAGAGCATGAAAATGAACTCTCTTGAGCTAATCGGTCTTTGAAAACGAATAGCTCCACAGACCACGAAAATGAGCTCTCTAAAGCTAATAGGCCTTTCAAATTCCGATTAGCTCTGAATAGTAAAAAAAATGAGGTCTTTGGAGCTAATCGCCATTTTGAATGCTGATTAGATATCATAGTCAGCAGTTTGGTTGCTGACTAGGCAGCCTAAGGCCATTTCAACAAATATTTTCAAGCTAGGGCTAAAAAAATAATAAAATAAATGGCCCAATGACATTTTGACAAATTACCATATATATTTTTTTCATTTGTCTTGGAGCAAATCAATAGAATTCTAGACAAAAACAATCTTTGGGGCTGTTTGTTTTGAGGGATGAAGATGGATGGAAAACTTTCTATCCCTCGCTTTTTTACTTTTTATGTTTGTTTGTGCTTTTAAAAAAGGATGGGGATATCCCCAAATATCCATCTCCTCGTCCTTCTAATTAATTTAATAAATATATATTATTAATCACTAAATCATTTAATTTAATAGTATTTATAATAATTAAAGATCATTAGATAAATTAAACAATCTCTATCATCCAAAGTTATTAATATTTTATTAGCATTATTATTTTGACTATATAATTTAAAATTATTATTATAAAAATATAAGAGTTAATATTAATTATAAAATTAATAATTAAAAATTTGAATCTTTTAGGTTTATATTCTTTACCATATGATAATATAAAGTATAATTTATTAAACTATAATATTTAATAATACTTAGTAAATTAATTTACCTAATTATGCATTTTAAATTATATCATATAATATAATATTATAAACCAATAATATTATATTTTAAAATATGATTAATATTAATAATTATATTAAGAATATATATTTTTAATTATGACATTATTAAGAATTAACATAATTTATTATATTAAAAAAAACCACAAATACTAACTACTTAAAATTTTCACAATCCTCCTTATTTCTATCCCTCCAACCAAACACAATCAAATATACGAATAAAAGCTTACATCCCTATAAATCCACGTCCTTGTATATCCCCATCCAAGGGATGAGTATTTATAAGCAAACTTGAAAGATCATTTAGATAGGTTCCGAGGGTTAATTGTAAAAAGATATGTTTTTTCATTTAGGTCGTTAAAAAAATTTTCATTAGTTTTTCATTCTGGTCAACATCCGGTGACTAGACCATCTAAGAGCCATTTTGATAAATAAAATGACACTTATCAGAGACTAAAAAGATAATAATTTTCTTAAAAAGTATATGTTACGGAAATATTTGGTAAACACGTGTCACCTACCCAAATGGCCACGTATAACACGCGGGGCCACACCCCTCTGGCCATGTGGCAATACCACCTAATATTAAACATTCTGCTACTGTTTCTAGCATGATTCCGAACGGTAATGTTTCAACCCTACTAACAAATCCGAACGGACCTTCTTATCCGAAACCCGTCTCATGAGGTACTCACGGCCTAAGGAAGAAAATATCTAACGCCTCTACAGTAGGTCGATCTTATCCACTTGCCTCTACAGTGGGCAGATATTTTCTCACCGCCTCAAGAGATATTTTCTTACCGCCTCAAAAGATATTTTCCTCAACCGTCTTTCCAAATATTTCTTAAACCGCCTTCACATTTTCTATAAAAGAAGAACAATGACAATAAGAACAGGACCCAGAACTTGAACAATCAACTAACATGTGTCTACAAGATTTCTGACTTAATCATCGGAGTTAAATCCGGGCAGAAAGGCCCAATTCCGATTACTTCTTTCTCCTTTTACAGATTTGTTCAAATATCCGGACACCTAATGGTGATAATCCCGATCTCCTCCACTCAAGCTTGAAGTAAGCGTCCACACCAACTATAAATTTTAACCGTTGATCAAAAGCTAAGACCAGATCACGAGGCAACAACTACCAAAGCGTGAGACGGACCAGTTTTTGGCATCAACAGTATACTAAAAAAATAGCCCAAATTCTTTTATTTAGTAAGATTTTTTAAACTAGTTTTTTAAATATAAATCATAAATTAATATCCTAAACATCAAAATTCTAACAAAATAGAAAATGCCAGACTAGGACATTAAAATGGATAGCAAAAAATTTGTGAGTAATTTGTTTTTTTTTAAAAATTACCTATAAATCCATAAATGCAATTTGAATAAGAATTCTACAAAAAGTTAGATTGCATTCGCACACTAAAATGTATTGCTAAAAAGTTGTAAGTGAATTTTAATAAAATTTTATCTATAAAAAACGTAAATGCAATTTGAATAAACTCAGTGATAAATGGGGCATTGACGTCCAAATTAGAAGCATTCAATTGATATGAGTCTCCAAAAAGAATAAAATGCTTCATCAAATAAATAAGACTGCAGCTTGAAGGTTAACAGGATATAACACAGCAAACAGACTATAAGCTACAATGCTTATAATGAGAAACTATAAACACATCTTCATCAACAATATACACAAAAACATAAGAGCACTCGAATGTGAATCATGCAAACACTTTTAGCAGCCTTGCAGTGGGAACAAAATCTACAAAGGATTTATGAGGGTTGCCAACATAAATCCATCTAATTTAGGCAGCAATTTTCTGTTTATAAGAGTGATAATTAATTTTGACCAAGAAGTTTGTGAAGCTGCTTGTTAGCCAAAGCTTTCAGCGTATCTGATGAATTTGAGGGAAAAAAAAAACAGGATTAGAACATACAGGAAGAGAATGACATAGCATATGAAAAATAGAAAGGGGAGTGAAAGGAATACAAAACATGAAGCAGGAAAATGAATTTTGTGAGGTTAGTTACAAACCATCTGAGCCACCGACATGCTGTCCATTTACAAAAACTTGTGGTACTGTGTGACTGCCAACTAGATCGAGAAGAACATTCTGAATTTCATACCCATCATCTGAATCACAAGTACCAAGTATGAATTTAAAGATAAAACAAATGAAAAGAAACAATTATTCTGATAAAAATCATTTAGGCAGCTGATTGAAATTTCCAGGTGCATCTGCATGTAGATTGAAGTTTAAAACAAAAAAATAAAGAAAGAAAAAAAAAACCACAATCAGGTAAAATAGGAGAGGCACATCCACAACCACAAATATTTAGCAACACACAAAAAAAAAATAATAAAAAAAAAAAACAAAGCCAAACAATTAAGCATGATCTCTCATGTAAGGATAACTGCTATCCTAACTATAGTTGTTAAACACACACCAGGAAAAGGCTCTAAACCAATGATCATAAGCAGTGTCATGATTATACTAAAAGCTGACAATTCATCTCCTCACTATTATCAAGTTGTAAATATGACCAGCATTGCAACTCATATATCAACCATACACAATGAAGCAACATTTCAAATTACCTCGTTGATCTAGCTCCACAATGAATGGTTTCTCATGTAGTTCAGCAAAAACACGTTTGGCTCGAATGGAGTACCTAGAATTAGACCATCGTGTCAGAGAAGCAAAAAGATCCCAGATTTGCGATATAATTTTGCATGTAGCATATATATGACAAGCAAAAGATGATCTAGATTAGTTTCCAATAATAGAGAAATAAGCTGTTGTGCAGTGTTCATATTTTTATTTTTCTACTCTTTCTTATGAGTTGGAACTTACAATTGTCAACCATTATTAGAGGACAAAAGAAAAAAAAGAATGCAACTTTCACATCAAGTGAACAAAGATCAATCTCGACATGAAGTACCATCTCAAGGCCACAGATTGCAATGTATTTTTAGTCATAAAGGCAAAGTCAATTATTGATCCAGTCATCTATAGGATCTCCAGGAGAACACAGTCAAATGGACCAATCAGGGATTCAGGATAGAACTAGCTAATGTTCTTTGGTGCAAGTTTGATCACATTTGTAAAAATACCTCCTATTGAAGCTTTCAAGGGCATATAACATAGATCTGATATCCAATTAAGTACAAGCTTCTTGAAATGAGCAACTTCAAGAAAATAATGAGACAATGTTTTCTAGCCCATCTAAAATGTTTAGACAAGAAAGGCACTATAGCAAATTGAAAGGTAGACTAACATGCATATCCCATGTCCATGCAATTTGAGAAATATCCAGCAGAAAAGTTTGGTATAAAACTCAAACTCAATCCATGCAATATAGATCCTGACATGTGTAGCTTTTCACTATATTGGTACAACAAAATTATCATTAATATATTCCCAGAAGCCCATTGTCATTAGATGACAAATTAGCAAATTGAAAGGTTAAACTCACTTGCATCTCCCATGTTGTAGCAATTTGAGAAATATAAAGCAGAAAAAATTGATATAAAACTCAAACTCAATCCATGCAATAAAAATCCTGACATGTGTAGTGTAGTTTTTGACCACATTGGTACAACAAAATTATCATTAATATATTAAATTGCAATTAATATATTACCAGAAGCCCATTGTCATTAGATGACAAATTAGCAAATTGAAAGGTTAGACTCACTTGCATCTCCCATGTTGTAGCAATTTGAGACATATCCAGCAGAAAAAATTGATATAAAACTCAAACTCAATCCATGCAATATAGATCCTGACATGTGTAGCTTTTCACTATATTGGTACAACAAAATTATCATTAACATATCAAATTGCCATTAATATATTACCGGAAGCCATTGTCATTAGATGACAAATAACTAAATTAAAGAGTGTATCTACACTATTCTAAAGCGAAAAAATATGGTGGTTCACAAGAAAAAGGTAATCTTACAACTTTCTTTCTTTCCAAATTCCATCAACTTTTCTTTTCTTAAATTTTAAGATATCAAATCTGCATTATGGATTAGAGCAAAAAATTTCCTTTTTCATAATTCTTGATCATTTTAAGTATCTAAGTGGGATGGTAGTGCCAAAGTGCAACCATTTTAAATATCTAGGTTCTATTTTTCCCAGGATGATGGGATAATAGATAAAAATGTAGCCCATAGAATCAAAAAAGGATGGCTGAAATAGAGAAGTGTCATGGGTGTGTTTTGTGAACAAAGTGAAGAGAAAGTTCTATAGAACGGCGGTTAGATCAACCATATAATATGGGACCAAGTGTTGGGTAACTAAAGTTCAACATATTTATAAAATGAATATGGTAGAAAAAGGTGAATTAGTGGTCATACAAGATTGGACAGGATTAAAAATGAATACATCCGACTGAAGTTGCATATTGCACCAATTGAAGATAAAATAAGATAAGGACATTTAAGATGGTTTGGACACGTAAGTCGTAGACCCCCAAGTGCCCTGGTTTAAAAATATTATAGTTTATTAATAAAAGGTAAGAAGAAGGGTAAACGTAGGCATAGGATTACGTGGAGAAAGATAGTGTTTGAGGAAATATGTATATTAGATATTGAGCAGAATCTTGCCTTTAATAAAGGGATATGGAGACAGAGAATCCATATAGTCGACCCCATCAAGTATGAGATTAAGACTTAGTTGTTGTTGTTGTATAATTCTTTATCATTAACAATATGTTTCCAACTCAAATAAGAAGCCACAAGGTAAACTGAAGCTAGATACGTATGCCTAAATAATTTTCCGCCTAAATTTTTTTTCCAAACAATAAACTTTGAAGCATGTTTGCTCATGATACTAAACCTACTAACTACCATAGGACCACTTGCCTAAGCTGCCTAATGCAGTGGATATAAGGGTGTGTTTGATTCCAAGAAAGAAAATATTTCCATGGAATAATTTACCAACGAAAAATTTTCCGTGGAAATCAAGATTGTGACTATTTGATTGTAATTATTTTCTTACTAGAAAATCTAATATTTTCTATGGAATATTCTTTTTTTACTATTTGATTGCCCTTATTTTTTAGTGAAAAAGCATCATTCTTCATGGAAAAAAGCATATTTGTTATTTGATTGCATCAATTTTCCATGAAAAATTAAAACATTTTCCATTCCATGGAAAATTAACCTTCCCAAACAATCAACCAATGAATAACAACATAAGCAATTTTAAAAGATAAAAAATTCAAACAATTGAGACATTAACCTCAAAATACCTATCAAAATAATATATCTCTAATTTTAAAATATAAACAATCAAGTATTATCCTCAAAATACTTGATGATATTCCACAAGAGAGTTTATCTTGTTTGTTTTTTAATATAACCCCTCCAAATTTTTTTCTCCTCATTTTTTTTTCATACCTCGAATTTTCCATAGAAAGATTTTTTGGGTTAGGTGAAAGAATCAATTTCCACAACATATGAGGAAAAAGGGTCACGTGACATGTTTTTTGGAAAATATTTTCATGAAAATTTTAGGCAATCAAACAATCCAAAGTGGTGGAAAATTAGTTATGAAAATATTTTCCATGGAAAAAGAAGGAAATCAAACATACCCTAAGTTTTGTACAACATGTAATTGAACAAGAAAATTTCAAAAATATTACCGTTTCCAATTCAAAGCAATCCATTCATTGATATAGCTATTTATGTATATTGAACATGAAAACACATTAAACAAAGAGCAAAATACATGTACGCACAAATTGGTCCCTTAGATTTCACAAAAATGCATGGGATTAAATCAATGTACCACCATGCAACTATGCAACACCTGATGTAAAACTATACTATGTGATGTTTGGTTGGATATGGGACAACTTGGGTTAAGTTGGGTTTTGGGGTTCCAAGGTTTTGGATTTTTCTTAATTCATTTTGAAAGGGGCCAAGTTGACCTAAGTTTAATGTAATTAAGGTTAATTAGAATAAATAATTGTAATTAAATTTATATTATTAAAATTAATGTTTAATATTTATTAATACTTAAATAATTTTAAAATATTGCATAATAATTTTATTTATTTAATAAATTAAATGAAGTGAAAAAAAATTATTCATAAACTAACTTATTACAAGTGGGTGGTTGGTTGGAGGTGGCAGGATAACCTGGGATAGGAGTCACTCTTAGCTTGGGAGACGCCTACAACCCAATGCTCTAATAAGCAACTCACCATAAATAACAGTTGAATAAAAACTTCCAAAGAAACTTCACTTTTTCAAAGTCAAAGATTGGGCTCGAGCATTCCTTCATCTAGAGCCATGGTTTTGCTCTCTCGCATGTAACTAATAGCAATGTGAGATACAGACAAGAAGTAGAGGCCATAAAAGCCACCAAGATATTATATGGTTGAATCCAACAAATTTCATGAAATACAATCATGCAAGCTCAAATCATATGAGAAAGCTAACACCAGGAACATAGACCTTCCAAAAAACCTTGGTTCACATGAATTTATCATCAGAAAACATAAATCATGAAATACAATACATGCAAACTCAAGCGCAAGTGAAATAAGCTTACACCTGAACCATAGACTTTCCAAAGAACCAGGGAACATGAATTTATCCTCATAAAACACACAACCTCAATCAAAGGAAGTATGAAAACAATCCAAAACACACAACACCTTACATCCTATTATTTTGGTAACCAGAATGTCTTGAAGATATACTAGTAATACATGTCACCCAAGACCTTACAAAACCTTCATATTGTATGGGTAGCAAGGCTGAACAGAAATAGAATGGACCAAATCAAGATCTTGAAGAAGAATTTAAATTATTTGTGTTCCACTAATCGGAATGAGAATATAGATTCTGCTGACTAGATCCAACTGCCGCGATAAAAATAATTTCCATCTTCCAGCCCGCGCTTCATCCTCTTACAACCTAAAACTGGAAAGTTCTGGAACGCATAGTAATGATGCCCGCAATGCACATCTTTCAAGCTTTAGGATATTGAGCTTTGGGCCTCCTATCTCAAAGTCCAGATTTGTAATCATGTTGCACATGGACTTAGAGAAAATGAAATATAAATTTTATATTTCATTCTTATCTACCTCTAGGAATCCATCTCAAATATTTCATTCTCTGAATAAATGAATACAACGAATGATTAGAAGCATCATTCAGAAATAATTGGCCAATACAAGAGTTCTGATCATGGTTTTGGAGACACAACTAGGGTGCAGGTGCAGGCAGAACATTAAAAAAAAAAAGGGCAGCCCGGTGCAACAAAGCTCCCGCATGTGCGCGGGGTCCGGGGAAGGGTCGGACCATTGGGTCTATTGTACGCAGCCTTACCCTACTTTTTTTTTGCAGGAGGCTGTTTCCACGACTCGAACCCGTGACCTCCTGGTCACATGACAACAACTTTACCGTTGTGCCAAGGCTCCCCTTCCAGGCAGAACATTAGCAGCTCATAATTTAAGGAGTTCTATAGCATGAGAGTGCAGAATTTTAAGGTTTTGCACTGGATCAATGATTCATTTTTTTTTGTACTCCTTCAAACCTAATGCACAACCAGTTTGATTTTGCCAGGAGCAAAAAGTATCCAAGTTTGCAATGATCAAGGTTAGTAACTTACTCTCAACTATGACCCCTACCATAAATGATAATTTACAGCAAGATCAACTCACACATTACTAAGAATTTATCATAACACCTCTTCAATGTTATATCATTTCTTGCGCCATGAACTATTTGAAGTCTCAAATTGACTCATCCCTCCTTCAAACACACTGCTAACCAATTAGATGTGTGCAATGTAAACCATATCAAGCCGCCTCTTCACATCATCTAAGTAACCAATGCATGAAATCACTTGTAAACTTTTTTTTTCCCATTTTATGTTGTAAAAAACACTACAAAGCACCTAAAAAATGAACATAATAATCTTATGATGGCTGATAAATATTGGAAGGATCCAATTCTATACCTTTTCTTATGCAAAATCCTATCTATAAGATATTCAAGAATATCCAAAGATGGACTACCACAATAACATGAATCTAGGCTAGCAACTTTCTAGGTTATAATTATACCAACGTGAAAACAGGAAGACGAATTCACCATATCCAATTCAGCCACTAATGTCGGTCTCTGCCATTAGCGTTAGTTCAAAGAGGACTCCCAAAGAATCTACAATACATAGTGGCAGTGCATCAAGATGGTGACCCCATAAACACAATTTCTCCAAAATCCAATTTCATGTGACCACTGTCATCCAAAATTCACGATCTAATCTAAGAAATCACGAGATCATCAAACAAAACAGAGATCAAAATTCTTGGCTTAAAAAAAAAGTAAAAAATAAAAAAAAATAAATCCAGAGAGGGGATTACGGGCAGTAGGATTTGGAGAAGATGGCGATCTTATTGGAGTAGACGGCGTTCTGAACGAAGGCCGAGACGGAGTTCACGGTGCGGGCGGCGCTGGGAGCGCAGCCGAACAAGAGGAGCAACACCATAGCGAAGATCCGAATGCTGAGAAGATTGTGCCGCCGAGGGATCATCGTGCCACCGCCGAGCATACTGCTGATTGTTGACGATGCACGAATGTTCTCGCTTCTGCTTGTTTGGCTGCCAGTAGACATGTAAAATTGTTTAGGGGAAATTTCAAAAAACTATGATCTATTTTGAGACTTTCTCAATTCGGTTCAAAATAGAACCACAAAGACCTGTTGTTTACCCATTAATCATTTTAGTACCTATAATATTGTGTATTTACGGTTGTGTCCCGTTTGGCCCCCTGGAGCATGTTTGAAGTACTTCAAACATGCTCCAGGGGGCCAAACGGGACGCCACCGTAAATGCACAGTGTTACATGGTACTAAAGTGATTAACGGGCAAACAACATGATTTTTGTGGTTCAATTTTGAACCACAAGGACCGAATTGAGAAAGTGACAAACCACATGATAGTTTTTTAAAATTTTTCCAATTGTTTATAACACACATCAAAAACTTTCTTCCTATGCTGATTTTGATAAAATAATAATAATAATAATAATAATAATAATAATAATAAATAAATAAATAAATAAATAAATAAATAACGCACAAATAAAATAAAATAAAATAAATTTGAAATAAAAAACCTAAATATAATTGTAGAAGGGTCCTTTGTTCACGTTGATCAAGGGTTGAGCTGCTCCCCTCCCCTCAGCCTTTTAAATGTCGGTGGAGAAGTTTTTTAAATAAAATAAAACAGACAGTCCCATTTGCAGTACGGTTTTGTTATTTTATTAAAAAACTAAAAAACATATCATTTATTAAAAAAAAAGTTGACTTTTAATTTTTTTTCTTAAAAATAAAAGGTTGAGAGTTCGATTATCTTTGAAACATGGCACAATAGTTTGTTCATGCTTGTTAAAAAAATTGAACATGTTTAATCAGTATTCCTCTTATTAATAAACCTTTTATTAAAGATATATAAAGGTTAATTACTTATTAGTCTTTAATAATTTTTAACCATGCAAATTGTCCTGTGAATATACTTTTAATCAGTTATTTTAAAATTATAAGATTTATAACTCCAGACTAGCTACTTAAAGTCAAAGAGAGGAGAAGATAGCTAATTAGTCTGCTCACGATAGAAGAAGGCACCAAAATTCTAGGGTAAAGTGAAATTTCTTGCCAGTTTGTTTGTTTTTGTTTTTTTTAAATTGTTAGCGTACACTAAGAATCTATGACTTGAAGCTCAAGATATATCATCCCCTCTAGGTCCAATATGAAATTCATATAACGCTAACGTAGTTAATTATTTGTCATGACCTCCTGATTCATGTTTAATCAATATTACATCATAAGCACACCAAGCATGTTTATATCAAAAAATATATATATTGATAGGGATAAAAGTGGAAAGATGCGTGGTGATTATCCAAACAACCACATGAAAGGATCATAAACCATTCTCCACTCGGATCCGGTGTATCTTCCCACTTTGAGGAGCTCTAGTCCACTCTTCTCTCATGGCCGGGGAGCATAGCTGAGGAGCTGCAGTCCACTCTTCTCTCATGGCAGAGGAGCATGGCCGAGGAGCCGCAGTCCACTCTTCTCTCATTGCCGAGGAGCACGGCCGAGGAGCATGGCCGAGGAGCTGCAAACTACTTTTGGAAAGCCAATCACGAGCTGGACTTGAGGGCTGATTTTTTGGATACGGGAGAAAAAAGTGGGATATTCTCAACAACTTGAAATCTCTTCTTAAGAAAGGAGGGGTCTTCTCCAAGTGGTGGGGGGTGGGGGGAGCATCTCTTGAGGAAGAACGAAAAGACTCCTTCAACCCTTGAAGAAGGTTGGCCACCTCCACCTCTACCTCCAAGCCCTTCGCTCCCCGGCAAACTCTCATCCATCATCTCCGACGAGCCCAAAGACCTCAGGCATCCTCTCCGACAAGTTCCGTCGACGAGCATCTTTCTCCTGCCACCACCGCCAAGATGCTTCTCTCCATAGGCAGCCACTACCAAGATGATCAAAGCCCTCTTCTCCACCACATTCATCTTGGTTTCTTGGAGATCAATGATAGTTGTACAACTTATTCTTGTAAATCACTCCCTACGTAGTGGATTTGCCTTCTCGGTAGTGCACCGTGGTTTTTCCCGGGATTTACAGGGTTTGCCACGTACATTGCGTGTCTTTTCATCTAGCTTGGATGTTTGCTCTTCCTCTTTGCGATCTAGTCCAAATACAAATTCAACGGTTAGAGCGAAGTTGGGATCCAAACCGATTTTTCCCATATATATATGTGAGCCTTGAAAATACAAGATGTCTCAAGGGCCAATATGGAATATTTCATATAAATTATATATATATTTTTTGATAAAATTTTGAAATCAAGATATTTTATATATATATATATATATATATATGATCGCATCCTCAAGCAGGCTAAGGAGACAAATTCTAAGGAAGACCAAGGATACAACTTCCAAGATAGCTAGAGAACAAATCTCGAGGCAATCTCAAATCCCTAGAAAGCCCAAAAACACAAATCTCGAGGCAATATTTATTTTAAAATTTAAAATTTAATTAAAGTTTAAACTTTGATCTCATCCTATCTATTCATCCGATCGTTACGGCGAGTTGGGTTTTTGCGAGGAAGGGTTGCTCTTCGTGGAGATAAGGATGAGAAATCTTTTAAAAAGGGAGAAAGCCAGACAAGTGAGGACTTTTTTTGGTATGAGAAAACTTTTGGTCGTTTTGGAGAAGGACTTTTTGTCTTTTTGAAGGACCGGCGATTATCCACTAGCGGAAAGTAACATAAGAGAAGGTGATTTTTTTTTAAATTATATTATATGTAATCAAGCCTTAGAACCCCCACCCTTTTGATCATCTTGGAGATTCAGGGGTCATAAGTAGCCTTAGATTTGAAGGAGAGTGAGGATGGGAGTTATAAGCAGAAAGAAAAAAAAAATTTTATATATTATAAAAATAAAATATAATAATAATAATAATAATAATAATAATAATAATAATAATAATAATAATAATAATAATCTTTTTTCCTCCTTCTCCCTTCTATGCCGTCAAGTCTCTGTCGCTACACCGCTGCTCCCATGGAGGCCAATGCCATAAGTGTTCTCTAACACCAAGCCAAATCCCCACCATGTTCCTGCCGATTGGCGCCTAGCAGCCAAACCCAACCAACCATCGCCCGGGCCTGATGAGCGTTCACCGATTAACCCCATGTTGCAGTCGAAGCCCTGACTCTCGGCCGATCACCGCCACTCCCTTGGAGGTTGATGCTATCAGTCCTTTGATGCTGAACAAGATCAGGTCTCCGGTGCTCCCTGCTGCCTGCCGCCACCGCCCCAATCGACGAAGATATTTTGATGGTCGATTGTATCTCAGAATCCTCCAGCCTCCATCGGAGGAAAACCACACCGCCACTGCTGTCATCCATCACTTCTGACAATGGTGAGGAACCTGTTGCATCTCCTGACAAAGATGGCGATGATGGTGAAAAAGGGTTCAAAAGATCGAATTCTTTCGCTGCTAAACCAAATCGAATCAGGTCACCGTCGCCACTGCTTCTATGGGGAACGATGTCCCGATGTCCTCTGACACCATGTCAGATCCCGGCCATTCTCCTGTAACGCCCCGGATTTTTCATCAATATACATTGTGTGATATTCTAAATTCTCATCGGGGTTATTATTAATTAACTCAGAATTTAAGTTAATAAGCCTCTAAGCCTTAATGAGATATTGGAAATAGGACTTGAAATTGGGCCCATGTGAAAGCCCTTAGTGGGCCGAGCCTTATTCATCATTGTTAAATTAATTAATCAAGAAGGGATTAATGAATATGGGTTTAATTAATAAAGACCCAAACTTATTAGGCCAGAAATGAAGTGTTGAAGAAGGGCTACTAAGGGGGCTGGGCTGAATTGGAGAACTTAGTTATTAACAATTAAGTGAATTATCCTAATGGAGATATATAATTAGGTTAATTAACTTGTGATTTGATTAACCTTTAACACCTGTTAAAGAAACAACTTCAATTGAGATAAAGTGCATATAAATGAGACTTCTCATTGCACGCCATTTGAAGAAGTGAAAACCAGATCTGGTCAGCATCAGCTCTCTTTGTCCACCCGTGAATCCATAGGAGATCATCCGTGAACCCACAGAAGCTTTGGTTTTGTTGTATAAGGCAGCGAGAGAGGGAAGCGAATCTACTTGGCAACCTCCAGTCTATAATCCTCTTCCTCATCCCGCGAGTTCTGGTGGAGCTTCAGTTTCCTTTCGGTGAGATCAAGGTGGAGAGAGATTTGGTGACGACCACGACCAACTCAACTCCGCCGAGGATTGTGTACCGAACTCTTCTCCTATCGTCTGTCCAGAGACCAGTTTCAGCTAGCAATAGAGAGCCAGCTAAACCGCCACTTCGATCAACTCCGGCGAGCTGTTGATTTTCATAAAGTCTCAGGTTTGTCGGGGTCTCGGCTCGGATACTCTTTGTTAATTGTTGAGATTAAGATTGTATGGAATTAGACATTGGATTAGTGATTGTTTGTGTGTAAAAGATGATGACCTAAGAGACACCCTGTCAATGATCTAGTTGTTCATCAAAAATGCACACAAAGTGCTTGTATAAATGCTTCAGTGAAAATATTAGGCTTTTAACATTTATGAAAGCATGACTTGGCATGAGTATAATATTGTTTTGTAAATTCTGAAACCTTAGAGAGTGTATAGTTAAATCATTGTCCAGAATTTAAGCATGGCCATGAAGTGCTTGTAGAATTGCCTCAGTGAAGTAGTTATAATAAAAGATAGTTCTGTAACTATGAGAAGACTAATTTCTCATTGTAGTTAAGTAAAGGAGTGTCATGTCACTAAATGGGTACTTGATCAGATGTTGAGATGCATATTAACTAGTTCGCTGAATGCCTCAAAGTAGATGTATCTGTTGACAGTCCTATAGATTACTGTCTCCTTCGTGGGACAGCTGGGACCTGTATACTACTTTGCTCTAGTTGTATAATATGCCGTTGGAAAGATCTCGAAAGTATTTTTCTATTGAGTACTAGATGGGAGAAATCTGATTTAGGGTTTAGAAGTTATGACCATTCCTTTGCAACTGCACATGACTGACAGAATTTCTGCAATTCTGGTTTGAGGGCCTGCACAACTTAATTTATTACTTGTAGTATGCATACATTAAAAGCTCGATTAAGGAATCCTAGTATTCATTAAGTTGTGTAATTCATATAAATTATGGATACAACCCTAATGACACTAATCACTACTTGTAATGTCATTGTGGCCTTGGACTATGCAAACATATGGTTTGGTGATGAATAAGAGGGAGTTGGGCCTAAACTTTGGTTATGGGCTATTTGACTCAACCTCTTCTTCTTAGTGAAGACAAACTAAATCTTTATAATGTAATTAAATTATTTTGATTGATCAAATGAAGGGTGCCAAGGCCCATATATAAAATATAGATTAAATAGGGCTCTAATCTACATTGACTTGGGCCCAAGGATAATTAGGAAAATTGCTAATAAAGAGATTACGAACCGTGAACTAGTATTCATTATAAGTTGTTATTATGATTACTAGTGTAACGCCCCGACCCGGATCCAGGGACCTCGGGAACGTCGACAGATCGGCCGTACCCGAAAGGAGACGAGCCCCAATCGAATACAAGGCCTAAAATGATAAGCAGATAATACATTTAACCAAAAGATAATCAATAAATAAACCATAAAGTCTCAGCGGAAACATAATAAAATCAAATAAGGGTCCATAGCCCTCTACACAATCCAGGCCCTACAAGGGTCCTAATAAAATAAAGACAATGTCCTCACACACAAAGATAAAATAACCTAGGGAGGTTCTCCAACCTCAGCAATATCCCGCCCCAACTCTCGCCGTCCCTGAGCTCGAGTCTACCTACTCCTCAGGACCTGAAATGAGAGAAGAGAAAAGTCGTGAGCTTTCGAATGGAAAGCCCAGTAAGTACCCTGCAAGAATCACAACGGTCAGCTGAAACAGATATCAACAACATAGGATCATCAAACAAAGGGGCTACACCCCATACAAACAGATCCTAACATCCAGCTACGGCCCTCAGAGCCCTGGATGAGAAGTCCAAAGAAGGCTCAGCAACGATTTCCCCCGGACAGCCAAATTTCGGTCAGAACTATGAAACGCGACCTCGGATCGCATACAAATTTACATGGCAGTTTAATTTAACGCACTCGGTAGCGCCACCTCTCCACGTGTCGACACGGCCAGCGAATCAACCCCACTGACAGGGAAACAGAGCCTTAGACTCCACTGCAACCGGGCGGAAGATCAGATCTCAGTTGGCACATACCTCCCGGCCAGCACATATGACCATGGCCTATGATCAAGTGTCGGCCCACGGGTGGGTAAATCCAACAAAGCATTTCAACAAACGATAGCCTTAATAAACTACCAAAAATAGATCAACCATACACATACTAGGAAAGATAGCAATCAAATCATATATGTGCATGTAACAACAAAAGCAGGGACTAAACAGATCATGCTAACAAATAGCATCCAACAAGTCAAGAAAAACCCATACAAGGGTAGAAACGAGGCAAGAGTGACTTACCTCTAACGCAATCCAACTGATCGCTCTGAATCTGACCCGTCGAAGCGCCACGCTCCTCGACAATATCTGTATACACGGATCTATACTCAACACACACACAAATGCTCGAAATAGTATCATTTATCATGCATGTGCATCTAAATGGGCCCGGCCCATTAAATAAGTCCAATTTATCCTTTTAACTTCACAATTTTAAATAATTAGCTTAACTTTCATAATTGAGCCCATAAGTCCGGCCCAAAGCCCATCTAAATCAAACCCAAAACTCCAATCATTCAATCCTATAAATCCCTTTAAGCACTTAATTAAATACAATAATTACTTTGATTGGGTCCATGACTACCCAAAAGACACCCAATATCAACTTAGCTTAATCAAATAAAAAAAAATAGATCCAAATCATCTCAGATATACAAAATAAAAGGAACCGGCTCCATGAATGCATAAAAGTAAGCTCACCTCCACAGAGAATCAAAAGCTACTCATACTCTTCATATATTAGCCCATGCTAAGCCACCAACATACCTGGACTACTATTCAACCCAAGAGCAATAAGAGGTCAACTCTATGAATGCTTTCAAATTAATATAATCTCCAGAAAGAAAGTCAGAATTCCCACTTGTCACTGTGAGTTTCCAAAACCACTCTTAACCTTCATTGGATTTCAATTAACATCTTCACTAAAACCACCCTCACATAGAATCAAAATGTCATGCTTATTTTCATCAACCACTCATTTAATCAGGAGACTAAAACCTCAAAGAAGATCACTCTAAACCATCACAACATCAACCATCTCACTCATCACAACATAATCATGAAACTCCAAGAAAACCTATGCAACTCTATGCATGCACAGATCTGAACATGAGTCCTCAAACATAAGTCATGATAATATCCTTCACCTAATGCCATCCATGGAACCAGATTCCTCAAAAACAAAACAATGCAACCCCATGGCCTCACACATGCTTTTGTTTCCATTCACAGTCATTCATTGGTTCAACTTATAACACATACCCATAAAGTATCTCATTAGAGAGCTACTTTCTCTTTTACCAATTCAAACATCCAAGTTCATTTCCACTGACCACACATATAGGACTGAGTATTAAAAGACTCATCACATGATTTCTCTTTAGAAAGTCAATAATTATAATTCAATTCACAATAATAAAACACAACCTCTCACTATCAATATATGAAACTCCATTAACCAAATACACTTAACCATCAAAGAAGACCCATCACAACTCCCCAAACCTGGCTGCCTACAAGCATATCTCCACATAAAATCACATACTTTCGCTACCTATTGAACAGGTTTCCTCATCCTAAATAATACTAGATCTGATGCTTATGAAAACGGCAGCAAACTTGCCCATCAAACCTTCTACAGCCATGCTCTCACCTTCTAGAAAGTTATGCATGTATTTTGAGTTCATATTCATTCGATATTCTATATGTCTTTATCATACATTAACATGCATTGACTCTTCTACACTTTATTGAAAGAAAAGTAGGTTTACCCGAAAACAGCTACACTGACTGACCCACAGGCGCGGAAACTCGCCAAGGATGAAGGCGCCCCTGTCTCGATCACCGGCTCACTAGACCTCAGCCGACGGCTTACTGTTCCTTCTTGGAGACTCGTCTCTTATCTATTGCGCCCACAGGCCTTTCAGAAGGGAAACCAGTACCTTCTTCCTCAACAGGCCGCTCTTTCCCTTGGTGTGGCGGCGCTAGGTTTAGGAAATCTAATTCTTTACTTATAGATTATCCCCATCACGGTTTAGAGGCGATCAAAATCTCCTTTGGTCACGGGATCTCCAGCTCATTACTCTAACCGTTTTTATCTTTTTATTCATTTCCTTGTTTTAAAGCAGGGAATCCAGCTCACGTGCATGAGCTTTCAAATTTTTTGCACATAAGTCCCACATTTTTCTCAAATCAAAAATGTAAGTTTTCACATTTAAACACATGAGAGATAGAAAATTCCATTCCAGCCCTTCATAAACACTAATATCACAAACTTGTCCCTGGCCTGTGAGTGTGACAAAACTCCTATAAAGTCCTCCAACTTTATTTAATCACAAACTGATCCGGTCACTCACCATCTATCGTAATTATCACCATTTAAAGATTAAAACCAATTAACTAATTTAATTCCATTATTTTCCTTATCTCCAATTACCCAAATTTAGAGAATTCTTCTCAATTATCAAAATAATTAAAAACACAAAAAATTTCATAATTATCCATAAAAACCCTTGGGTTTTACAATCCTCCCCCCTTACAAAAATTTCGTCCTTGAAATTTAAAAATCAAATAACAAAAAAAAAAACCTCAAGCGAACAACTCCGGGTAGCGCTCCTTCAAGTCTTCTTCGCGCTCCCAAGTCGCCTCACGATCAGAATGATTGTTCCATCTCACCTTCACAAAAGGAATGGCCCGGTTCCTCAACTGTTTCTCCTCTCTGTCCAAGATCTCCATCGGGCGTTCCTCATAAGACATGTCCTCCTGGATCTCCACTGGAACCTGTGGAATCACCCGAGATGGATCTCGAATACATCTCTTTAGCATAGAAATATGGAACACATCATGAACCTGTGCCAAGTTCGGGGGTAGAGCCAACCTATAAGCCACGGTCCCTACTCGTCCGAGAACCTCGAATGGGCCAATATAGCGCGGGGCCAGCTTCCCACGCCTTCCAAACCTCACAACACCCTTCATAGGCGACACCTTCAGGAACACTTCATCACCTACCTGGAATTCCCGATCAGAACGTTTCCTATCAACATAACTCTTCTGTCGCCTGAAAGCGTTCTCAAATTCTCTGTGATCATCCCGACCGCTCTTACATGCATTGGGCCGAACTCGCCGCTACGTGTCTTCTCAGCCACCAGCTTTCTCTCACCCACATCTCCCCAATAAATCAGTGTGCGGCACTTCCTCCCATAAAGTGCCTCATACGGAGCCATCTGAATGCTCGCCTGATAACTGTTGTTGTAGGCGAACTCCACCAAGTCAGACGCTCATCCCAAGACCCTGTGAAGTCCAATGCACACGCCCTCAATATGTCCTCCAAAACCTGGATGGTCCTCTCAGACTGTCCATCCGTCTGTGGGTGAAAAGCTGTACTGAATGCCAAACCAGTCCCCAAAGCCTCATGCAGACTCTCCCAGAACCTCGAAACAAATCTCGAATCCCGATCAGAGGTAATCGACACTGGCACTCCATGCAACCTCACAATCTCATCTATGTACAACTGAGCCAACTGCTCCAATGAAGCGCCCGTTCTCAACGGTAGAAAGTGTGCCGACTTAGTCAACTGGTCCACAATGACCCAGATTGACTCTTTACCCCTCTGAGTACGGGGCAACCCTATCTCAAAGTCCATGTTGATATGCTCCCATTTCCACTCCGGAATGGGTAAGGGCTGTACTGTCCCAGCTGGTTTCTGATGCTCGGCCTTTACCATCTGACAAGTGATGCACTTCGACACAAACTTCGCAACATCCCGCTTCATACCCTTCCACCAAAAATGGTCCTTCAAACCCTTGTACATCTTGGTACCTCCGGGATGAATCGCATAGCCTGAATAATGTGCCTCCTCAAGGATCTCCTCCCTCAACTCTGGGACACTAGGCACACAAAGTCTGTCATCGAACCTCAGTGTACCATCCTCATGAATCCTGAACCGTGACGGTTCACCCTGACCAACCTGACCCCTGATCTCCTCCAGATCTGGATCCTGTCTCTGAGCATCTCTGATCCTGCCCAACACTGAGGGTCGAACATGCAAGCTGGCCAAACTAACCTCCATGTGCGGCAAAATCACCTCTAACTCTAGTCGCCTCATCTCCTCCAACAAGGGCCTCTCAGATGTCAATAATGCGGCAACTCCATAGTTGGACTTCCTACTCAAAGAGTCTGCCACCACATTAGCCTTCCCCGGGTGGTAGTGAACACTCAGATCATAATCCTTGATCAACTCCAACCACCGCCGCTGTCTCATATTCAGCTCCTTCTGTGTAAAAATGTACTTGAGGCTCTTGTGATCTGTGTAAATCTCACATGGTACACCGTAGAGGAAATGCCGCCATATCTTTAAAGCAAACACGATCGCTGCAAGCTCCAAATTGTGTGTGGGATAGTTCTCCTCATAGGGCTTCAACTGACGGGAAGCATAAGCAATCACTCGCCCGTCCTGCATCAACACACACCCCAGGCCAGTCTTGCAAGCATCACTATATACTGTGTAACCATGTCCACTCTGTGGTAATGCCAGAACAGGTGCGGACACCAATCTCTGCTTCAACTCCAGAAAGCTCTTCTTACATGCCTCTGACCACACAAACTTGGTGCCCTTCCTGGTCAATCTAGTCAAGGGTGCTGCCAGTAGGGAAAAACCCTCAACAAACCTCCTGTAGTACCCGGCCAATCCCAAGAAACTCCTAATCTCCCTGACTATGGTCGGTCTCCTCCAATCGACGACTGCCTCAATCTTCTTGGGGTCCACAGAAACTCCAACACCGCTGATCACATGCCCCAAGAATGCCACAGTATCCAACCAGAACTCACACTTGGAGAACTTGGCATACAGCTGATGCTGCCTCAAGATCCCCAACACTGTCCTCAAGTGCTCCTCGTGTGCCTGGCGGCTTCTGGAATAAATCAGTATGTCATCAATGAAGACCACCACGAACCGGTCCAAGTATTGCCTAAAGACCCGATTCATCATATCCATAAACACCGCAGGGGCATTAGTCAACCCAAAAGGCATCACCCTGAACTCATAATGTCCATATCTGGTCCGAAAGGCACTCTTCGGGATATCGTCCTCCCTGATCCGCACCTGGTGGAAACACCTGGGCTCCCTGCAACTGATCCAACAAATCATCAATCCTGGGCAGAGGGTACTTGTTCTTCACTGTCACCTTGTTCAACTCTCTGTAGTCGATGCACAGCCTCATCGACCCATCCTTCTTCTTCTTCACAAATAACACTGATGCTCCCCAAGGTGACATGCTGGGTCTAATGACCCCTTCTCCAATAACTCCTCCAGCTGTGCCTTCAGCTCCTTCAATTCAGCTGGTGCCATCCTGTAAGGAGCTCTAGACACTGGGGCCGTACCCAGGACCAAGTCAATAAAGAACTCCACCTCCCGCTCTGGAGGTAGTCCTGGCAAATCCTCTGGGAACACATCTGGAAAGTCCCTCACTACCGGCACATCCGCCACCACGGGTCCACTCTCCTACTTAGCCTCTAAGATCGAGGCCAGATACCTAATACATCCTCCGTCCAGTAACCTCCATGCCTGAAGAGCTGAAATCTCCCGTACCAACGAGCAATCCTTGCTACCATGGAAAGTAAACTCCTTGTCACCCGGTATCCTGAACATCACTCTCTTCCCACGGCAATCCACCACCGCATAAGCTGAAGAGAGCCAATCCATCCCGAGGATCACGTCGTAATCTCTCAGGTCCATCACATGAAGATCGGCGGGCAACTCCCGCCCCTCAATCACCACTGGGCATGCCGGTGACATCCTGCGCACTAACTTGGCAGCTCCTACTGGGGTGTCTACCCTCAAATCATATGACAACTCCACAACAAGCAAAGAATGACGGCGTGCAAACAAAGCAGAAACGAAAGAATGCGTGGCACCCGGATCAAATAATGTGCAAGCATAAAAAGAGCTGACTGAAATGGTACCTGCGACTACGTCAGCTGATGCCTGTGCCTCCTCGGTAGTGAGGTGGTAGACTCGCCCCTGAGTCATGGGCCTCTGCTGCTGCTGTGGCTGACTAGAAGTGGAAGGCTGTCCCGCCGTGCCCTTCCCCTTCTTGTCACCCACCTGAGGCCTCGGTGGGAATGCGACAGACTGCCTGGAGGCCCCAAAAGGCTAGCTGGCCGTGCCCCGTGCTCCTCCCCATGCTCTGTCACGGCGCCTCTGGGGACACTGTGCTTTCCTGTGCTCCAAGCTGCCACAGGTAAAGCAACCTCCAGTGATCCTCGGACACTGCGATCTCTTGTGCGGCCCCTTGCACTCATAGCACCTCAATGTCTGCAAGCCACCAACTGATGAACCACCGCCTCCAGATGAGGCTGAAGACCCAGATGGTCTACCATACGGTTTGTACTTGTTGCCTGAACTCTTGCCGGAGAACTGCGCTTGACTATTCTGGCTCTTCTCTTGCTTCAGTTGTGGTGGCATATAGGTCCTCCCCAGTCTGGTAGCCTCAATAAACTTGGCCCTAGTCACTGCATCACTGTAGGTGAACTCGGCCAAACTCAGGGGTTTGTCCCACGAACTAGAAAAGTCTAAGGCACAAGCTCTCAACATATCCTCCAAGATCTGTATGGTCCTCTCCGACTGACCGTCCGTCTGTGGGTGAAAGGCAGTACTGAACACTAGACGAGTGTCCAGGGCTGTGTGGAGATTCTCCCAGAATCTCGAGACGAACCTAGTGTCACGATCCGAGGTGATCGACACCGGTAGCCCATGCAGCCTGACAATTTCGTCGATGTACAACAACGCTAACTGCTCTAACATGGCCCCCGTCCTCAAGGGTATGAAATGAGCCGACTTTGTTAAAAGGTCCACTATCACCCACACTGCTTCGTGCCCCTTCTGAGTTCGGGTTAATCCAGTCACGAAGTCTATGTTGATATGCTCCTACTTTCACACCGGAATCGGCAAAGGTTGCAGCTTTCTTGCTGGCTTATGATGTTCTGCCTTTATCATCTGACAAGTAATACACTGCGCCACATATTCGACGACCTCCCGTTTCATGCCTTTCCACCAGTAATGATCCTTCAATCCTCTGTACATCTTGGTGCTCCCGGGATGGATCGCATAGCTCGAGTAGTGGGCTTCCTCAAGGATTTCCTTCTTCAGCTCTAGGACGTTAGGAACACAGTTTTGCTCATCAAATCTGAGGGTGCCATCCTCATGAATCCGAAACCGTATCTGTGTATCCTGGTCCATCTGACCCCTGATCTCCTCCAGATAAGGGTCTTGCATCTGACCGTCTCAGATCCTCCCCAGCACCGAAGATCGTATGTGCAAGCTAGCCAAACTGACATCCATCTCTGGCAGTATAACCTCTAATTCCAATCTCCTCATGTCCTCTAACAGGGGCCTCTGTGAAGATAATAAAGCGGCGACCCCATAATTGGACGTTTTGCTCAGTGCACGGCCACCACGTTAGCCTTGCCCGGGTGGTAATGTATGCTCAAATCATAGTCCTTGATCAATTCCAACCATCACCGCTGCCTCATATTCAGTTCCTTCTGTTAAAATATATACTTGAGACTCTTGTGGTCTGTGTAAATCTCACAAGGTACACCATAGAACAAATGCCGCCAGATCTTCAAAACAAACACAATCGCTGCAAGTTCCAAATCATGTGTGGGATAGTTCTCCTCATAGGGCTTCAACTGACAGGAAGCATAAGCAATAACTTGCCCTTCTTGTATCAGAACACATCCTAAGCTAGTCTTGCAGGCATCACTGTATACTGTATACCCCTGAAAACTCTATGGTTAAGCAAGAACTGGTGTTGACACCAACCTATGTTTCAGTTCCAGGAAACTCTTCTCACAAGATTCAGTCCAAACAAACTTGGTATCCTTCCTGGTCAATCGGGTCAACGGTGCCGCCAAACGGGAAAAGCTTTCAACAAACCTCTGGTTGTAGCCGGCTAATCCTAGGAAACTCTTTATTTCTCTGACGGTGGTCGGTCTCCTCCAATTGATAACAACTTCGATCTTCTTGGGGTTCACAGATACTCTAGCACTGCTGATAACATGCCCCAAGAAGGCCACACTATCCAACCAGAATACACACTTGGAGAACTTTGCATAAAGTTGATGCTGCCTCAAAGTCTCAAGTATGCTCCTCAGATACTCCATGTGTGCCTGTCGATTGGGAGAATAGATCAAGATATCATCGATAAAGACCACCACAAACCGGTCTAGGTACTGGCGGAAGACCCGGTTCATTATATCCATGAATACTGCCACGGCATTGGTAAGCCCAAACGGCATCACGAGGAATTCATAGTGCCATATCTGGTTCGAAACACACTCTTCAGGATGTCCTCCTCCCTGATCCACACTTGATGATATCCGGACCTCAAATCAATCTTAGAAAACACCTGGGCTCCTTGTAACTAATCCAGGAGGTCATCAATCCTCGGTAACGGATACCTATTCTTGACTGTTACCTTGTTCAACTCCCTTTAATTGATGCACAGCCTTATCGATCCATCCTTCCTCTTGACGAATAGCACCGGTGCTTCCCAGGGTGACATACTCGGCCGGATAAAGCCTTTCTCTAACAGTTCCTTCAGCTCCGCAAGCGCCATCCTGTATAGTGCCTTAAACACAGGGGCCGTGCCAGGAACTAATTAGTCAATGGAGAACTCCAACTCCCTCTTTGGGTGTAATCCAGGTAAATCATCTAGGAATACATCCGGGTACTCGCTCACAACTAGCACATCTTCAATCACGGGTCCACCCCCTTGCATCGTCTCTGAGATTGAAACCAAATATCCGACGCACCCTCTATCCAGTAGCCTCCGAGCCTGGAGAGCTGAGATCTCCCAAATAAGCGAGTAATGCTAGCTACCTCGAAAGGTGAACTCCTCGTCGCCTGCCATCCTGAAATGTACTCTCTTCCCGCGGTAATCTACCACAACATAAACTGAAGAGAGTCAATCTATCTTGAGGATCACATCGTAATCCCTCAGGTCTATCATGTGAAGATCGGCCGGTAACTCCCGACCCTCGATTATTACCCGGCATGCCGGAACCATCTTCTTCACCAACCTGGCAGCTCCTACTGGGATCTCTACACTCAGCTCGTATGATAAGTCTACTACTGACAGTGCATGTCTCCGTGCAAAATAGTGAAGAAACAAAAGAGTGTGTGGCACCCGGATCAAATAATGTACATGCATAGAATGAGCCAACAACAAACGTACATGCTACGACGTCTGCCGAAGCCTGTGCCTCCTCCGTGGTCAAGTTATAGATGCGCCCGTGTGTCACGGGCCTCTACTGGGTCGACGGCTGTCTAGATGAGGAAGGCTGACCTGTCACTGCTGCCTTCCCTTTCTTGTCACCTCTTTGCGGCTTTGATACTGACGCTGCCGACTGCTTGGTGGCACCATAAGACTGCTATGGTCCCTGAGCTCCTCTCCCTGTGCCTTCTTGTGAAACAGACTATAGCACACGCAACACCCACCAGTGAGGCTCGGACACTGTGACATCCTGTGGGGGCTCTTGCATTCATAGCACCTCACTATCTGTGACCCCCTGGCTGAAGCACCTTTGCCTCCAAATGAGGTTGATGACCCTGCTAGCCTGCTGTAAGGCTGGGACTTGTGTTTTGACTTCTGTCTTCCTGAGCTCTTACCACTTGTCTGCCCTTGTCCACTATTCTGCCCTTTCTCCTGTTTTTCCTTCTTTGTTGGCCCCTGAGCATTACTCTGGCAAGATGCATCAATATATTTTGCTCGGACCACCACATCAGCATAACTGGTATATATATGCCCGGATACAATCTTCTTTAATGATGGCCGCAGTCCGGTCTCAAACTTTCTGACCTTGCATTACTCAGTGGGAACCATATCTGGGAGAAATCGTGCAAGTCTGTCAAACTCTATTTCATATTGCTACATTGTCAAACCTCCTTGTACCAGATTATTGAATTTTTGTGCCATAAGAAGGAGCTTGCCCCTGGAGAAGTACTTTGCGAAGAATGCTTTCTTAAATTCATCCCAGGTCTGGAAGGGCACATCTTTCCTCAAGCATACCTCCCCGAGGTACCAATTCTTAGCACAGCCCTGCATAAGGTATACGGTTGTTCTGACTCTCTGAGAATCCTCCGCATGGTACATGTCAAAAGTTCTTTAATCCAAAGCTCTGCCGCTTCTGGGTCAGCAGTACCGTCAAACGGACGAGGGGATGGCCTCCGAATCTCTCCAAATAAGCCTCTATGGGTAGCAGCTGTGGTAGGTGGGGGCGGTGGTGGCATCTGCTATTATTGCCACTGTTCCTGAATATATCTAAGCATTTCCCTCATGAGGTCTGTTACGGAAATATTTGGCAAAACACGTGTCACCTACCCAAATGGCCACGTGTTAAGCACGGAGCCACATTCCTCTGGCCACGTGACAATACCACCTAACATTAAATCTTCTGTTACTGCTTTTCTAGCGAAATTCCGCTCGGTAATTGAGAATGAGGCGTTTGCTATCTTTCAACTATTTTCAGCTCTACAAACAAATCCGATCGGAATTAAGCAAACCCAAAACCTTCTTATCCAAAACCTGAGGTGCTCATGGCCACATAATTTCCTAAGGAAGAAAATATCTAACTCCTCTACAGTAAGTAGATATTATCCACTTGCCTCTACTGTGGGCAGATATTTTCTACTTACTTACACAATAGGCAGATATTTTCTCACCGCCTCACGAGATATTTTCCCACCGCCTCACGAGATATTTCCACAACTGCCTTTCCAGATATTTTCCTAAACCGCCTTCAACTTTTTTATAAAAGAAGAACAACTATAGTAAGAAAGGAGGATTTGAACAATCAACTAACCTGTGCCCAAGAAGTCTAAAAGTTCACCAAACCCTCTTCTTTCTCACAAGATTTCTGACTTAATCATCGGAGTTAAATCCGGGCAGAAAGGCCCAATTCCGATCACTTCCCTCTCCTTTTTACAGATTCACCCAAGTAACCAGAAACCAAAAGATGACAATTCCGATCATCCTCATCGATCCGATCGCCTCCACATATTCCTCCAGAACACCCTGCATTCCTAAGCATCCAATGTTTGAAACCTGAAGTAAGCGTCCATATCAATTACAAATTTCAACCGTTTGTCAAAGGCTGAGACCAGATCACGAGGCAACAACAACCAAAACGTGAGGCGAACCAGTTTTTGGCATGAACAGTTTGGCACCGTCCGTGGGGACCCTTACAAAAAGCTAAATGATTACTACCAGAAAATCTAAACGAATCCAAGAACAAGGAACGCCTGGTAATATCGAAATACCCAGGGAAGTCTGGAGGAATGAGGGGAATTCACCGGAAAATCCAACCATCTTACCTTCATCAGAAAATCCACCCATCTTATCCCAGGGACCCATCCCAGAATTTTATCTCAATATGCAGAAACAATTAGAGTAGTTCTCAAGCTGTTCACACTTTGGCCCATCCACCACCCCCACCCACACAAATTCCACCAAATATGCCGACAGCCCCATTAGCTAATTCCGAAAGCAGAGGAAGGACAAGGACCAGCACCATAAAGAAAGAAGAGAGAGGACCGCCTTCTCCGCCAGTTCGGAACCTCCCTCCTCGCAACGTCGAGAGCAAGCTACCATAAGAACAGAACGGAATAGTCCGTCTGTTCCAACTGTCGACAGAAGAACACAGCGACAGGGCCCCTCTAGAGGAAACCAGAAGTCCGAACGGCATGCTCTCAATATACGCTCTCCTTTTATCAAGGAAATACTGGATGAGCAAGTTCCTGACAGTTTTCGACTACCTGCTATGACTGCATATGAGGGCAAAACCGATCCGTCCTGTCACCTGAAGTCTTTCCGATCAAAGATGCTGCTCTCTGGAATCATTGATGCCCGTATGTGCCGAGCTTTTCCCGCCACCTTAGAGGGAAAAGTGCAAGACTGGTTTGTTGATCTTCAATCTAGCACAATTTCTTCTTTTCAAGTTTTAGCAGACCGCTTTCTAGCTTATTTTGCTAATTATTCAAAGCAAAAGAAAACCCCATCTACCCTTCTGCGCGTTAAGCAACGAGGGGGTGAAACACTCCAAACCTACCACAATCGTTTCATAGATGAAGCGGCAAATGTTGCGGACCTTGTTCCACGAATGGCCGTAACCTTCTTGATGGAGGGTTTGCTAGACTCTCCTTTCCGTTTTTCCCTCACTTTGGATCCACCAAAAACCATCCCTGCCTTCATGATCCACGCCCAAAGGTATATCAATTCTGATGAAATTTATATGGGTTGGGATGAAGAGGCTAGACACATCCCTACGGAAATCCAGAAAGAAAAAAACCATCAGAGTTTCAACAGGAGGCTCACAGAAATCCGAAGGGAAGGAGGATCACGTAGGGATAATAAAAGTGAAAATAGAGGTCTGGAATCTTCAACACGTCCTCAGCGACACATGCTACAGCCTAGAGAATCCCCAAAAGAAGGGAAAATAGTCAGATATGATCACCATACCCCACTAAACCAAACTAGAAGCCATATCCTTATCCAAATCCAGGATCAAAAAATCTTGACATGGCCAGAACCTGCAAAGAATCCCAAACGACAAAAGAATAGTAAGAGATATTGCAAGTTTCATCAAGCTAGAGGACATGACATAGAAAAGTGTACTCATTTGATGAACGCTATAGAAGATGTCGTTAGAAGGGGACAACTGGATCAATACATTAACCTTGATATTCAAGAGAGACCTGAAACTTCACAACCTGAAGGAGAAAAAGGGGAGATGGTCGGGTTTATTAGTGGTGGTCCTAGTTGTGGTGGTGAAAGTTCCACCTCTCGGAAAAGCTATGCCCGAATGATAGGAGTTGCACAAGAGACAGGAGTCTCACAAAGAAGGTCTCGGCCTATGGCTCCTATCATTTTTTATGATAATGATGTCAGCAGGGTTCGCCATCCTCATGACGACGCCTTAGTCATGTCCATCATGGTCTCCAGCTTCCAAATGAAAAGAGTCTTGATAGACAGTGGAAGTTCAGTAGATATACTCTTTTGGAGCGCCTTTGAAAAAATGAGGTACGATGCGGACAACTTACTCCTCGTAAAATCATCTTTAGTGGGATTTTTCTGGAGGAGTGGTACAACCAGAAGGAATGATCTCCTTACCAGTTACGGTATGAAATTCACCAAGATCATCAATAGTGACAACAAATTTTCTAGTTGTACGCTGTGCATCAAGTTACAATGTGATTCTTGGTAGGCCAACCCTCAACGCCTTAAAGGCAGTAATTTCTACTTATCATCTTCTCCTAAAATTTCCGATCGAGAGTGGCAGTGGAGAAGTAAGAGGGGATCAACCCTTGGCACGACAATGTTACGCCTCAACCCTCAAAGGAACAACTCAAAATAGAGGCAAAACAAGAGCTTCAGAGGCCATGTTGGTTAACAGAATAGCAGAACAAGAAGATAAAGAACTCCGACCAACCCCAGTTGAGGAATTGCTTATCATTCCTCTAGATACAACTAGATTGGAGCGTACCGTGCGGATGGGTGCAGATTTGACAACAGTACAACAAAAGAACCTCATGGCAATACTAAGGACGAATTCTGATCTTTTTGCCTGGTCCTCAGAGGACATGCCGGGCGTAAAACGTGATGTCATTGAACACCACCTCAGCATAGATCAGTCGTTCAAACCTGTTAAACAGAAAAGGAGAAATTCCGCCCCAGAAAGGCAGAAGGCTGCAGAAGAAGAAGTGTCAACCCTTTTGAAGGCAGGATTTATCCGAGAGGTGAACTATCCAGACTGGTTGGCTAATGTGGTTCTGGTCAAAAAGCCGTCTGGGAAATGGAGAATGTGCGTGGATTTTACGGACCTAAATAAAGCTTGTCCGAAAGATTCATTTCCTCTACCTTTAATTGATGACTTGGTTGACTCTACGGCAGGGCATGAAATGCTAAGTTTCTTAGATGCCTTCTCAGGCTACAATCAAATCCGAATGGCCAAAGGCGACGAAGAAAAAAAGTCCTTTATTACTAGCAAGGGAACTTATTGCTATAAGGTTATGTCGTTTGGTCTAAAGAATACCGGAGCCACTTTCCAAAGGCTCATAAGTACAGTATTCAAAGAACAAATTGGTAGAAATGTCGAAGCCTATGTAGATGACATCTTGGTAAAGAGTCGAAAAACCGAAGATCATCTATTGGATTTACAGGAAGCTTTTCAGTCACTTCGGACTTACAATATGCACCTAAATCCGAACAAGTGTGCATTTGGTGTCCGATCAGGAAAATTTCTAGGATTTATACTGACTCAAAGAGGAATAGAAGTAAATCCAGAAAAGATCAAAGCCATTCTTGACATGGGATCACCCAAAAGTCTTAAAGAAGTATAACGGCTTAATGGACGCCTAGAAGCTCTCGGAAGATTTATCTCTAAAGCCGGAGAGAAAAACCTTCCACTCTTTCAAGCCTTGCGTAAAGCGCCAAAGATGGAGTGGACAGAAGAATGGGAAAAAGCCAAGCCGCAAGCAGGAGAGGAGCTTTATATCTATTTAGCCGCTGCTCCTCGAGCGGTCAGTGCAGTTCTGTTAAGAGAAGATAAGGGAATTCAGAAGCCTGTCTATTATACCAGTAAGATCCTTAACGACGCTGAGTCAAGGTATCTACCACTCGAAAAGCTAGCTTTCGCCCTTATCACATCCGCACAGAGATTGAGGCCTTATTTTCAAGCTCACAAAGTTATTGTGTTGACTGACCAGCCCCTAAAACAAGTTCTTCATAAACTTGAAAATTCCGGACGCTTAGCCAAGTGGGTAATAGATTTGGGTGAGTTTGATCTCACTTATAAGCCACGAACGACGATCAAGGCTCAAGTACTAGCAGATTTCATCGCGGAATTAACCATTCCCATGAATGGAGATGTAGTCCCGGCACAGGATCCAGAAGAAAGCTCTATTGCCCCATGGTCTTTATATGTCGACGGATCAGCAACAGAAGAAAAATCAGGGGCAGGTTTCGTCCTTTATTCTCTCTCCAAGTGGAAAATTTCAACAGTTCTTAAGTTCCACTTCCGAGCGACTAACAATGAGGCCGAATATGAAGCCCTCATCGCAGGGTTACATTTGGCCCGGGGGCTTGGAATTCAGCATCTACATGTATATTCTGACTCACAACTAGTCGTTGGCCATGCACTGGGCAGTTTTGAAACAAAGGAGGAGAATATGGTCAAGTATCAGGCAGTAGTAAAGAGAATAGTTCCATACTTACACTCATTTCCAGATTGAAAAAATCGGTCGGGCATAAAATGAAGAGGCAGACGCTTTATCTAAGAAAGCCACCACACCTAATGGAGATACGGAACTCTCTTTCAATCTACAGTACATTCCAGCAAAAACTATTGAGGGGCTGGTGGGAGAAGTACAAAGTTCAGAAGAAGAGTCATGTTGGATTGATCCCATCAGAAACTACCTGCAAGGTGGACCTACACCATCCAACAAGACAGAAGCCAGACGGATTTCTTACAAAGCCGCTCAGTATAATATGATTCTCGAACATTTGTATAAACGGTCCTATACACAACCCTTTTTGCGATGCTTACGCCCCACAGAAGCCAATTATGTCCTTCAAGAAATTCATGAAGGCATTGGAGGAGATCATATAGGAGGCAAGGCCTTGAGTTATAAAGTCCTTCGACAAGGCTATTATTGGCCAACCTTAACTCAAGATGCGGTGGCGTTCGCTCGAAAATGTGATGCCTGCCAATGACATTCCAAGATTCAAAAACAACCGCCAACACTGTTTACGCCAATTGTCAGTCCTCGACCGTTTGCTATTTGGGGAGTTGATCTTCTAGGGCCATTTCCTACCTCGACTCGACAAATGAAATTTTTGATAGTTGCTATTGATTATTTTACTAAATGGGTAGAAGTTGAGCCCTTGGCCAAGATCACTGAGAAGGATTATCAAGGATTCTTATGGCGAACTGTTATCTGCCGATTCGAAATTCCTGTTGCCTTCATTACTGATAATGGGCGACAATTTGATAACAAGGCTTTTAAAAGTTTTTGTTCCGAGCTCGGAATTGAATCCAGACTAACTTCTGTGACGCATCCTCAAGCCAACGGCCAAGTAGAAATAACGAATTGCACCTTGCTCCAAGCTCTTAAAACCCGGGTGTCAAAAAATGGAACTTATTGGGTTAAGGAAATTCCGAGCGCTCTTTGGGCTTATCGAACAACTACAAGAACCCCCACAGGGGAAACTCCATTCTCTCTTACTTATGGGGCAGAGGCAGTCATCCCTGCAGAAATAGGAATGCCTACCTTCTGGACACAACAAACTTTTTCATCAGAAGAAAATGAGAAGAATCTCCGAGCGGAACTTGACCTACTTGAAGAGCGAAGAGAGTTGCAGAAACAAAGGAAGCAATCTATCGCCAAAGAGTAAAAAGGTTCTAGACACAAGGGTAAAAAGGGTCTTCTTCCAAATCGGTGATCTGGTCTTAAGAGAAAATGAATTCCAGGGAAACAAAAGCCGAACAAGGAAGCTAACTCCTAACTGGGAAGGCCCTTACGTCATATAGAAGATTGTCCGAGCGGGCACTTATTATCTCGTCATTATGGAAGGAAAAACGCTCAAGCGTTCATTTCATGCTGAACACCTGCGACGCTACTATCAATGAATTCTGAAGCAGTCTCCTAAATGTTTCATGAAATAAAACCTAAATTTATGTTAAGAAATTCCAAATGAAGATGAGGTGAAAAACCCATCCCTAAAAGATGAGACAAAAGAAAAATCTCTCGTCCCTACAAGATGTGGCAGAAAAAATTATCCTACAAGGATAAGAGACAATTCTCATCCAGAGCATGGGGTAAAAATCCCGATCGAAATATGAGGCAACAATCTCATTCACAAAGACAAGGATCTTATTTAGCAAATCAAAGTCCTACGATTGGACTCAGAAGAGAAGAACATGCCATGAAGCTTAAAACTTCCACAGGAGGAACATGGTGACCCACTTGTTGCACTAATGAATATACACGTGTGCCCCCCTCTTTCACTCGCGCCCTAAGCCGAGTACCTCCTTCTCCAACTTGTCCGCACGTTCTCTTAAATCTTTCATTTCTTGCGAGTCGGATTTAGGAGCCTTTTGTCTGGAAGCTAGGTCTTCCTTTAGCGCGCCACGCTCCCCTTTAACTTCCTCCAGCTCAGTCTGGACGGCAGTAAGATCAACAATCTTCAACTTTAACTCCCATCGGGCTTCAGCTCGCTCAGCTTGAGCGGATTTAAGTTCCTCTTTCAAACTGCTGGATTCATCTTGTAATTTCTTGATGTTCCCTTCAGCAGCACGAAGAGAGCCCTCGGAATTAACAAGCTTGGCCGCTAAATCATTCTTCTCTTTCTCCATAGCAGCCAACTGTTGAAGCCTCTCTACCTTATCTTGCTCATGGGCGCGAATAACAGCAAGCTGTTTCTTCTCTTTTTCCTCTAATACTGCCACCCTAGAGCTTAGTTGGGCAACCTCTGCCCTACTCGCCTCCATCTTTGTCAAGTCTTCTTGACAAAGATTGCTAACTCGGTCCGCCCATTGAGCAGTCTACAGAAATAAAGAACGAATTATAGGCGATAATAACGAACAAGGGAGTAAAAGAAGTACAAGTATAGTTTTTACCATCATAGCCGAACGGAAAAGCTGGCGAGTAGCCTCTTCCCTTCCAGCCTCTCGAAGTTTAGTAGAGAGCTGTTCAGGCCTCATGGCCATCAAAACATTCCTCACGGACGCGGCATCCCGAAAAGGGATATCCTCTCAATTCAATTCCTTCCGTTGAGTTGCCGGTCCTTTGAGAACCAAATCTACTTCCCTTAGCTTGTCCAGAAGAACCGCTTCTCCTGCCTCCACCAATAAAATAAAACTAAGTCAAAAATTCTTAATGGACCAATATATAACCTTAAGAAGTATACCCTCACCTCCCTAAGGAGGATATCCTCCGGCCGACTAGGAGAGAGGTCCTCTGGAATTGGAGCTAAAGCCGGGAGAATCCCTTGATGAGGCGAATTCAACTGTTCTGCCATAATTCCAGGACCTGACGCGTCCTCGGAATTCTTTCTCTTCGTCCTCCTCTCCTGGGAGGACCCTACGACGGGGTCGCCTTTAACCTTCTTCTTCGGAGGATCGACGTCTTGTCTCCTCTTCTTTTTTTCTTCCTTGGAAGTATCAGCACCTTTGCTGGACTCTACTTCCTTCTTTTTTCGCACACGAGGCAAGGGCGGATGAACTTCATTCTCGAGAGAGGCCAAGATGCCCCTAGCAAGATCCAAATCATCATCCATCGGATTTCCTACAAGGATAAATTCCGAAGCATGTTAGATATCACGACTCAAGACTAAACTAAGTTAGATGCATAAATAAACCCTACCAGTAGCTACTATTAAACGACACCTAAGGAGATTTTCCTTTGTCAAGAAAGTATCCATGTAAACCCCAGAAATCCCCGCCATTGATTTAAAAAGAACTTCCTCTTCTTTTGTCATCTCCTCACAAGCAATATCTGTTCGGGGAACCTCCCACTTGGTTCGGACATCCCACTCTGATTTACTTTTGACAAAGAAAAACTTACTCTTCCATCGTTTAATGGAAGTAGGGACTTTACCTAAAAACTTCCTCCCGGAACGAGCCGAGAAGTAATACCAGTCGGCATTAGACTCTAGGTGTAGACTGAATAACATACGGAACCAACGAACAGTCGGATTTACCCCATAATTATTAAACACAATAACAAAGCCGTTGAGCAATCTCCAAGAATTCGGAGTTAATTGCGAAGGACACAAACGATATTCTTCTAAAATAGCCTTGGCAAAATTAGAAAAGGGAATCCTAAGACTACCCAACAGCGCATCTTGGTAGATGGCTATCTTCCCCTCCCTAGGAGAACTTGCCCTCTCCCCAGAACATGGAACCCTAACCTCAAACAAAGAACGATCTATTTCATACTTATCTACCAAACTATCAACATCCTTTTGCTCAAGGAGGCTTATGAAGGTGTCAGACCCTCTACCCATCGCTTTAGAATTGGGATGAATCCTCAAACCCTGGACCGAAACATCCCCAGACCCGCCCGAAATCGTGACAGAGACTATGGGTTCAGACGGAGAAGGGATCGAAGGTGGTTGGGAAGTAGTAGATTCATGAGAAGAACTAGAGGAAGAAGATGCACTAGAATCACTAGCCATTACCTTAGAAGAAAAAGAGGTGAAAAAACACAGAAAATTTAAGAACAGAGCTCGCCGGAGAAGAAGAGAGTTTGAAGAAGGCACTATTTCGAAATAAACTTTCTCCGCCTTGTTATATGAAAGGGAGATGAACCCCTGGCCGTTAGATCCCAAAACTATATCCCGATCGGACCGTTGAACCAAAAGTCCCCAAATCCGGACCGTTCAGATGACTATCATTATTTCTCCTTAAACGATTCAAAATTCTATCTTAAACGTCAGCATACAAAACGCAGCATACCAAACGCCACCTGACACACATGGGTAGCCGCGCCCATCATGATGTTGACAAAGCGTACGCCGCACACGTCGCGCCACCTTCTCCCTTTAAATATGAAACAGTGTGAAAAACACGTGTCTCCCCAGGGAACAATAGAGCTAATACCATAAAAGACAAAACACACATCCCAACATAGGATCACCAGCGATCATTTCTTGAAGAAATCAAAGAGTTTATAAACAAAACGACGAACTTTATTTATTCATGACAAAAAATAGTTACATTAAACCCGAACCATAACAAACACTATTATCCATCGGAATTTTCCTAGTTAATGGATCCAATGGACCCATCCGATGACTCGCTCGGACAAAATTCGGAAGAGATGCACGGACTTCCACAACCATCGCTATCCTCGTCATCACTAGGAAACCCGGCAAAACGCGTGGGCGAAGATTAGAGTCCACTTCTTTGCGGCAGGAGTCACTTCCGAATATTTCAAATTCGAAACGTGTGCCCCCTGCAAAGGTAATGACTAGAAGATCTCCCGCCTCAACATCGTGATCAACATGAAAGATCTCCCACCCATCCTCAAAACAGATCTCACCTGTGTCCTCATCAATAACCAAAAGAGACTGCCATAAACAGCCGTTCGGACTCACCAAGTGAACAACTCCAGTCCTCAATCCCTCTAGGTGTTCATAAAAAGAAACTGAAATTCGAAAATGACGAGTAGAAAGAGTGAAAGTGAAAAACTTGAAAAAAGATAAACACTAAGGAAGAGCCATTGTACAAAGATAAGAACAAAATGAATAAAGAACACTATCCATACAAGCTCCTTAATAGAAAAACCTATTGATACTATAGGCGAAAACTCCGGAGAAAGATTCAGTGTATTCATACCTCAAAACAACGAAAAGACAACACAAAAATTGGCTAAAAGAAACAAGTGCCAGTCGCCTATTAAAAGCACGTGCGCCTTACCATCCTAGAGACAGATATCTACACCTATATAGACTTGCCAACTAAGGAAAATACTTGTTCTCGAACCAAGCGAAAAGTGAGCCTAGCTCACTCCTCACTCAGATTTTTCGAACAAGTACACTTTGAGGAGGACTAATATTACGGAAATATTTGGCAAAACACGTGTCACCTACCCAAATTGACACGTGTTAAGCACGGGGCCACATCCCTCTGGCCACGTGGCAATACCACCTAACATTAAATCTTCTGTTACTGCTTTTCTAGCAAAATTCCGCTCGGTAATTGAGAATGAGGCGTTTGCTATCTTTCAACTATTTTCAGCTCTACAAACAAATCCGATCGGAATTAAGCAAACCCAAAACCTTATTATCCGAAACCTGAGGTGCTCATGGCCACATAATTTCCTAAGGAAGAAAATATCTAACGCCTCTACAGTAAGTAGATATTATCCACTTGCCTCTACAGTGGACAGATATTTTCTACTTACCTATACAATAGGCAGATATTTTCTCACCGCCTCACGAGATATTTCCACAACCGCCTTTCCAGATATTTTCCTAAACCGCCTTCAACTTTTTTATAAAAGAAGAACAACTATAGTAAGAAAGGAGGATTTGAACAATTAACTAACCTGTGCCCAAGAAGTCTAAAAGTTCACCAAACCCTCTTCTTTCTCACAAGATTTCTGACTTCGGAGTTAAATCCGGGCAGAAAGGCCAAATTCCGATCACTTCCCTCTCCTTTTTACAGATTCACCCAAGTAACCAGAAACCAAAAGGTGACAATTCCGATCATCCTCATCGATCCGATCGCTTCCACATATTCCTCCAGAACACCCGGCATTCCTAAGCATCCAATGTTCGAAACCTAAAGTAAGCGTCCATATCAATTACAAATTTCAACCGTTTGTCAAAGGCTGAGACTAGATCACGAGGCAACAACAACCAAAACGTGAGGCGAACCAGTTTTTGGCATCAACAAGGTCCATCATGGAGGTAGGGGGCACCTCTCCCCTTGGATCCGGGCCCACAGCCTGTGGCCCTGCATTGCCAGATTGAGCAGGCAGCTCCTGCTCGACCTCCATCTCAACTGGCAGTGGGGGAACCTCTCCCATCGGTGGCTGGGGTACATCCTCTACCGGAGGTTGAGGAACTGTTGCGCGGTAAGGCCGCCCACGAGGCCGTCCACGACCACCTCTACCACTCATCCTAGAAGTTTCAGGCAACCTATAGAGTTAGCTTTATAAAAACAATGCCCAGACAAGCATTAATAATAAATAAAACTCTCATTTTATTCCATAATGCGATAAAAGTACTTGTAGTTCATACAACTTGAATAGTTTGTAAGACTACAAAATTTATTTCCTAATAGCAAGACAAATTAGACTCAATCCTCCCTATCCGGAGACAACGTGGTGTAGGTAACATATGGTCCATCATCCGGAGACAACAGGGTGTAGGTAACATATGGTCCATCATCATTCGGTGGCAGAAACCCGTTCATGTTCACAGCTCGCCGCTTGATCCGTGATTGCGCCACCGGCCGGGCTCCGGGCCCCGACCCTCAGATAATGCAAGGCTCATGCGATAATCCTGAGCCTTGCTTACACACCGATAAACCCTCTGGCTCTCCCTCAGTTGATACTGGACTAGAACCTCCACCAAAGCCTGAATCCTCACCAGGCGCAAATTGGCGACCTCGACGGCCATCCTCAACTCAGCTAAGGCACTCCCCGGATTCTCAGCATGTGGTGGTGGAGTGTTCTCACGGACTAGCTCCACTTCCTCTGATGACGACGGCCTCTTGAAATACCTATGTCCATGATACATAACTCGAGACATCAGCAATAAAGCAAAAATATCAGTCCATTGGTTTCGCAAGTTGGCTACCCAAACCAACACTCAGTTCAACTAATTGACTAAGTCACTAGGGCAACTAGGGTGTCCGTTATTTGCCTTGTCTCTGATACCAAATTAATCTGTCAAGCCTCGACCTGGATTCCAGGATCCCGAGCATGTGAGCAGACTGGCCGTAACCAAGAAAGGCGCACCTCACTCGGCTACAAGGCCTCAGTAAGTAATAGCAGATCAAGATAAATATCTCAAATAACTTAATTAAAAAGTCTCAACGAAAACAAAACAAAATAAAATAAGTGGGTCCCAAATGCCCTACAAAAGCCAGGCCCTAAACGGGTCCTATAAATAAAAATAGTCTCTCACACAAAGAAATAAAAGAGATCCTCGGACCTCTGCAAAATAACCTAACCCTCGATCAGCTCCTGAGCTCAAGTCTCCTACTCCTCAAGATTTGAAAAAGAAAGAACAAGTGCGTGAGCTTTCGAATGGAAAGCCCAGTAAGTACCCCTTGCGGGGTTCAAAAATCATGATATCAAGAGAAATGATAAATCAAGTCAAAACAACGGGGACACACCCCTCAAAACATTTCCTAGGAGTCTACCACAAACAAACACAAAGGTACGACCCTTATCTACAACAGCTGTCAAGCTCTGCAACGAGTTCCAAAGGAAAGCTCATCAATACATCTCCCCCAGCTAGCATCATCAACAACTTGCTGGATCTCGACCCTCCGGTCATACGGTCCTCAGATCGCATGTCGATAGTGCCACCTCTCATACGTGTCGACACGGCCAGCGAATCATCCCCACTAACTGGCAGGAAAATAAGAGTATCATCCCTTTGGCATGGCAAGCCGAAACGCCAGGGTGTCCAGCCCCTGATCGTTTCCCAAACGGAGCTCCCACACTCCACTAAATTCAGGCGAAAGACCAAACAACAAAGCAGGGATACAAACATCCCAAAACAACCAAGCATGCTCAAAAGAATTCCAAGCAAATAAAGGAAGCATTTATAGTCTCAGAAAGACAATAATATCAACAATATGATATAAGAAAAGCAAAAGAAACTCCGAAGAGTGGTTTCGAGGCAAGTGTACTTACCTCAATAAAGTCGACCGGGATTACTCAGCAAAATCCCGCCTGTCACAACTCTATCTCACAACCTGATAATAGGACTTATATCAGTATCGGCAATCATCTTATAATTTCTAGTTAAACATGAAAGATGCTCTAAATGGTCTAAGTCAAACCGTGCGGCACCTCCCTTGTTTTCCTATATCATTTGCCTTAAATGACTAAACCCGTTTATTTCCATTGATAAAACATGGTGGCCTGGTGGTTAAGGCCCACCACTCCCTTTTAAAAGTTCCATGGTTTAGTTCCCCCCAACTTGCCTTTTATTCCCTTTATTTCCTTCTATAGCTTTATGTAATCAGACTTAGTTTGATTTATCACAAGTGAAAAAGGGCCCTAGTGGTTAAGGCCAACCAAGCCCACCTGAGAGGTCTCAGGTTCAAGCCCTCTCTCTTACACACTTTCTTTTTATTTTTATGTAACTAGATCTAGTCATCTTGACTACCAAAATAGGTTTTGACCCAACTAATTCAACTGACCTGATTCAAAGATTTTGCTCAGCCAATTAGAACTTGATCAGACCCAAGCCAAGCCCAACTCAAGCTGATTGAACACAAGCAATTACTTTTTTGATTTGACCAAACCGACTTGACTTAGATTTGAACTCTAACCCAAATCAATAAAATCAATCAGTTGGCCCTAACCCATCCCCAACTTGATTAAGCCAACCATGATCTAATTTTATTTAACTTGATTAAACAATAACGATCTTTAAACCATAACTGATTTAATTAATCTAACTTATCACAATGATTAAGGTTTAATTATCAACGAACCTAATTAACTAACTAACTATCGAATCATCTAACTGTCTCTCTCTCTCTCTCTCTCTCTCTCTCTCTCTCTCTCTCTCTCTCTCTCCTTCTGACCGGTGGAGAGAAGCGCCACCAAGACAGCTAGCCACCGTGGCGTTAGCGCTCACTGGGTCGTCCACCTCGCCTGTGTTTCCCCATCCTCGTCAGCTAGTGGCGGCTTGTGCACCGTCGAGTACCTCCCCAAAAGTGGCTGCAGCCGCGTCCACCACCTTTTTCTTTCACCAGTGCGCATCTCCTCGGCGTTTAGTACCATGACATAGTTCGAAGGAAACTCCCTCCGTTTCTCCCTCTCAACATCGTATATACCCTACATGCATGCATGGCAACCACTAGCGAAAGACAGAGATGAAAGAGAGAGACTCACCGTTGGCTTCCGGCCGTGGAGATGCGTCCCCGTGGAGCAGTGACGCTAGCTCTCCCGAGGTCTCTAGCGTCGCTCCTTGGTCTGACTCAATCTCGGCTAACGGTGGCCAACCGAGAGAGAAGGAAGGAGAAGAGGGCTATCCTTTCCTTTGGGTTCCTCTCCATGAGTTTTATAAGGGGTCGGGGAATCATATGAAAGAGATCGCGATCTCTTGATTGGAATTTGACATACAAAATTATCCATTCCTTTCCAAAACCGGTGGTTTCCATATAAGGTGGCGGAGCTAGGGTTCCCGGCTGTACGTGTTGGCGGCGATGGAGAAGAGAGTGTTGTTGTCTCGAGATCGGGCCGCGCTCAGATGAACGGTTGGGATCCTTTGGCGATCAATGGTCAGATATGCTTCGCATGCTCCGAGCTTAACAACATCTCAGATGAACGATCAGATCACATCATCTCAACAAAATGGTTTGAAGGCCAGGATTCATTCCTGTGCCTAGAACTTATGCTTCATCTGAGATCTTCTAATCTGAACCATCCGTTTCTATTTATATAACCTCTCTCTTACGTGAGATTTTGCAAAAGACCCCCTGATCTTTTCCAAGCTAGATCTAGGTCCCTCCTCTGTGAGAGAAACAAAATTTAATTCAAGTCCTTAGGCCCCTCTGTTATTGCAATCTGGTCCTTCTCTCTGAGAGAAACAACTTTCTGATTAGTCCCTGAGTTTTCCAATATCATGGAATGGTCCTTGTCAGCCCCCAATTATTTAAATTTAGGAATTTAATCAACTATACCCCCTTCTTCAAACAAATCCAAGAAATTTCCAACCTCCAATGATTAAATAAATCAATCACTAAGCATTTATGAATTTATTCACTCTTTTAAATCAAGTCCAAGAAATTCCAAACTTGGAGGTTTCCTTTAATTAATTAAATCAATCACGTATCTATCATCATAAACTTTTATTCCAAAAAAAATTATTTCTTTCTTTCTAAGTTTCTCAATCTCACTTAATTACCAAAGTACCCTTGGTAATCACAATGAATCCCAATTAGGGTTTTGCTTAGTAAACCTTCCCATTTCCAATAAATCAAATTATTTCATTTTGCCAAAATATTAAAAATCCATTTATTCAAATAATAAAAATCTTGGATTTCACAGATAAAATACTCCAAAGTTATGCTAGATGTCTGATAATATAGAAGACTCTATATTCGATGAAATGTCCCTTTGATTCTTGATGACATGTATGAGAGAAGCTGTCAAACCTGAGATCAATATAAGGGATGATTCCCATATTGAAACGTACACTCCTGAAAGCCTATATTATTCTCAATATATTGGAAACTTTCTACCTTGAAGCAAGCTTATCGAAAGTGACTAGAATGATCATCTGTTGGGCTAAGAAACATATATATCATTACATGGTGTATATGTGCTATTCACGAAGACCAATTGAGGAATGAATTGGTACCTAAATGGAATTTATGGAATAGCAATCACAGTTCAAAGCCAAAACAAAGGACATGTCTAGAGAACTATGTTATGGTTGATGTACAACTTTCAGCAGATTTAAAATTTCTATTGAAATGAAGATTCTAGGACAAGCCATACCCATTATCAGAATTTATTCCTTCCAGAAGAATGCTAATGCAGCTCTTCAATGGGATAAAACATTGACTGAACTCCTGAACACATACAATGCTATAAAAATACAAAAAACTTATGAAGTTATTTCCTGAAATAGTGAGGTCCTTATATGACATAGGTGTAATCACTAAGGATACCATGGTTACTATTTTGACAAGTAAAGTTGGATGCACTAAATCAAAGTTGTCGCCATTATAAAGAGCTGCTGATATTATGAACAAGGACCCTTTAATTGATGACTAAGTGTGTGCATGTTCAAGAGTGGTGGACCTGTTTGTGCTAAGAGAGAGGCCACGTGATGTATCTCTTGGCCTGCCTATGGGCTCCAAAAAGATCCAATTTTTTAAATCAATTGTAAAGCAAATATACAGGAGAACCTTTCTACTGAAGACTTATGGATACCTTCTAAGTGTTTGTATGTTGGAAAATTTTGTATAGCACTAACTAGTTTGACATTTAAATAGCCAAGCTTTTCTCTAAGTCCTGAACTGCATTGATGTGGAGCTAAGCATAGTAAGAAATGGTAAACAATATTTAATTCTCATTGGCTAGTCAAAGTCACATTATGGTTGCTCTTGGTGATTAGTCAATATCTATATGAATATCTTCAAAATCATCCGGAATATTGGCCTCTTCTTCCACCATGTTTGATGACAATATGATAATATATATATATATATATATATATATATATATATATATATATATATATATATATATATATATATATATATATATAAAAGGAGTAAAGATAAAAAAAATGGTGGGCCCACACCCAACAAGTTTAATGGGGTGTCATTCAAATTCTTCTCATGGAAGTCAAAGGGCCCATTTGAAAGAAAAATTGGACATGGAAAGATGGGCCCCACTTTCTAAAACAAAATATAAAAAAATAATAAAAATAAGAAAAGAAGGGAAGAGGGCTGATTTCATAAAAAAAGGGATTTAAATTGTTACTATGGTCAATTTATGGCTTAAAATGCAATCAAAAAGAGAAATTTGAATATGCGTACACGTATCTCGAGGTGGCAACGAGAGATGCATATCGAGATGACCCAAAATATAAATCTCAAACTGGCACGCATTACGACTCAACGATGGGATACACATCTCGATTTAGCCAATGAAACTCAAACCATGAGTCGACACGAATCTCAAAGTTGCGACGAGCATACATCTTGAGATGGCTAATATATAAATTTTGAAATAACATGCATCCCGAAGCGGCGATAAAACACTCACTTCGAGGCGGTCATTAAAATTATAAATCCCAAAATGGTGCAAAATCTCAAGGCGACACAAAGTAGGCATCTTGAGATAACCATAGCGACATAAATCCTAAAGTGGCGAGGCATACGTCCCAAGGCAGAAGACGACATCATAAATAAATAAAATAAATATTCAAATAAATATGATAAATATTTATTTATATGTAATAAATTATTATGATCCCCAATAAGTAAATTATTTTTCATTGCATTTACTTGTATTTTTGCCCTTAATCGAAGGTTCCTAAGACTTTGTCTGGGGTAATTAATTAATAATAGGGGCTTACCTCTATTAGGAATGGAAGTACCCACAAAATCAAAACAAATATGACATTTGTGATTCGATATGTCACCTGGTGTCTCTTCACAGACACGTTGCTAGGCGCCACAAACCATAACTTTAAAACCATTACTCAATAGATTATATAGATGTTCATGTCTTCATCCCATACAACCCTAGAACAAAAGTTCTTGCCTAAAATCATGGAAAGCATAACAGAGAGTTCAAAATAAACAACCACATAAGTATCCATGTTCCTACAAGTTCACTGAGTTAAGAAAAAGAATAAAAAATAAGCAAATGTGAGAAGAAACATTGTCCTATTTAAGGTTTCCCTTCTTCACACTATTGGTGCACCCTCTGGATCGCCCGTTCCCTATGCTATTGAAGCCTATCGAGTGCCCTTGAGATGACAGCTCTAAGCATTGAAATTACTTCTGAAAAACCGAGATCATGAAAAACTGGAGAAACCCTAATGGTTTTTATATAACGGCGACCTCCAACGCGTCGCTCCTACGAACCGACATGTCGCCAACACTTAACAACCAGGTGCTTGTGCAAAGCCAACACATCACCCCCAAGTATCCGATATGTCGCTAAATCCTAGCTTGTTGCTTCTCTTCAGTCATGATGAGTCTTCTGATGAGCGGACGTGCTAAATTGTACAACTGAATTCCCAGCTAAAATCCAACACGTCGCTTCTTAAGTCATAACTCGCCGCTGATTCCCAGCCTTCTCTGCAATTAATCAAGATGCGTTACCCTTTATCGAGCCGACTTGTCGCTTCCTATTAAAATTCTTGCAGAAGCACAGTTTGGTCGCCGCTCAATTTGATTTCGTCTTTAGGCTTCCTCCCACTAGTGCAACTCATAATGGAGGCCAAGGATTGGCCTTTCCTACATTCAAAACAATTCATTCGAATTAATGCATATTGTTGATACTTGAATCGGTCGCGACTTTGAGATCCGTGCTCCAACTAGAGTCCAACTTACAAAATAGATTGGGTTGAGGTGGTAGGAGTTGGGACTATAAGCTTCCTATTAATTAGAGTTAGGGCATCGGCAGGAGCAGAGGTGGAAGATTGAGTGTCGGAAGAGGGTTCACCCTTCTGCAAAACAAAGAAGTCCAGGGGCTTTTTCCCCCCGGACCCTCCGATGATCAAGTCAGATAGATGGAAGAAGTACCTAGAAGGGAAAAGGGGGAAGGAGAAGGCAGGAGTCCCCCTAGAAGGAAGGCCTTCTTTCATTTTCAGAGAGGGTCTCTGGGAAGAAGAGAGGTTGATCCTTTGTTCCCTGCCGAGTCCCCTTCTTATACCTGAGAGACTGTCCTTACAGCTGTTGGTCGGAGGACGCCTTTTTTGATCCTTGGTCAGACCTTTCCCGAGGGACCCTTTAGTCTGTTGTGGGCGGGGGCCTGTCAGGTATGAGTGTGGGTCACTACGCATGTGTCCCGTGCCCTCTTTTTTAATAGATGAAGCCACGTGCTAATACGCTTTCCCCCTTAACACTTGCCCCCTAACTCCTCAGGCCGATGCGCTTTTAGCTTGGCCTTGCTTAGGGAGTTTGAACCTTGATGGACATCCGAGCGTTTATGTTTGCCCAATTTATGGAGCGCGGACTTCTCAGGATGGAGCTATGATACTGTGGTGTCCGAGTGTGAGGAGCAACAGCTTTCATTGCTCCATAGCTTGGGTCCTCAAGACTTATCCCACCCTATCCCGGAGTCGGTCCTTCGTACGGTCGGACTTTCTTCCGCAGGTAACCTCTTTCCCTCCCATTTTTTCTGCAGGGGAGTTTTCATTTGCTAGCCTCCTTATCCATTCATTTGCTTTTTACAGAGGTCCCTTTGGGGGCAAGATCCCCTTCTAATGATGGTGAGAGAAGGCGTTAGCCCTGCCCTCAAAGCTCAAAGGGTTCTCCCCATTGGGTTGGATGGGCAATCCTTAAACAAGAGATGGAAATGCGTGGAAGGGCGCTCCTTTCCACCCTTCGTTCATGCCGAGGGGTGCGAACCGACCCTAGAGGGGGAGGGATTGGAGTTTGCTCCTTTGGTTGTCATGGCTCCCCCGGAGCCGACCGTGTGTCGTAAGCAAGTGGTTATGAGACGACCATCCCGAGTGGCTCACCGGGTCCCTGAGGAGCGGGTGTCCCAACTCCGTATGATACATGAGTGCCCTCAGTAGTCAGCGTGGCATCCCTCGACGGCCTCCTAAAGGCCTTCACAGAAGAGGACCGAGCCGTACCCCCTCGTTTGAAGCCTGAGGAACTGGCTTCCTACCCGGCGTCATCGGGGATCGAGGTAGGTCCAACCTTACCATGTTACACCATCTTTCTTTGTTGTGTTAACGAGTTTGATGGTGTCATGTAGTTGGCGATCCTGATGACTCACGTAGCCACGAGCCTCCGAGAGGAATCAGGACCCCTTGATGCCCACTCTCGGTCTCAAACGTATATTGAACGCGAGCTTGAAAGTAGGATTAAGCGGATCAAGGAGCTCAAGAGCTAGAATGCGAAACTATCCTTGCTTATTGATCGCCAGCAAGGGCTTCTTGAAGGCTACAGGAGCATACAATCACGGATGTGGAAGGATCATTTGGTCGAGATGGTGGCCGTGAAAGACCATTACCTTTCCAATTTGGACACTATGACCAAGCCCACTAAGCCGAATGCGAGCAGCTCAAGCGGGAGGCCGAGGCCCGATTGAGACAGCTGGAAGAGAGATATGAAGTTGACCTTGCTCATTTGACCGGGGACCATGACTCTATCCTGAGTCACCTCGAGAGGGCGCACAAGTGGCTTGTCGGGTTGTTGACGAAGAAACACGAGTGGGCCCTTTGGAAGTCTAAGGATACCATGTTGGCCGAGTACCAGAGCTCAAAAGATTTTGTCTATCTGAAGAAGGCCATTACCTATAGGGTCATAGCAGATTTCCTGAATTCCTTCCAGTTTTGGGGCCTCCTCTGTCACTGCGGATCCGAAGCCATGACCCGGTTTATGAGCTCTCCTATTTTTCAATTCATCCGAGATGAGGAAGCTTTGGCGAGTGCATTGAGAAGCTTTCAAGCTTTCCAACTTTTGCTCAGTAACTACCCTGAAGTGGATAACGCCTCAATAAGCTTCGGGGAGGCTATGGAATTGCTTCCTTGCAAGTCATGCGGGCTTTCAGCTTTGGAGACCAGCGTCGTGGGAGTGCTCCAGGAAATCAGAGCGGGCCCTGTTAGGAGATTATTCTTGGGGGTCGAACCCGTAGTAGTGGATCCTTCGGATGCCCAAGTTTGGGAGAGCACGTGCGGCCCCCGCCCCTTTTAGCTGATTCAGTAGTGAAGTAGCTTTGTACTCCTTATTTTCTATTTTAATGCGAAACAGGAGGGCTTGTGCCTTCATGCTTGATCAAGCTTCTTTAATAGTTAAACTTTCTCCTGCTATGGACTATATAGGTGTAGGACTCTTCGGGCCATATCCATTCCTTGCATGGATGTCCGGGCTCGAGGGTGGTCCGTTTTGGGGACCTAACCTCAGTTCATCAAAACGCCTTGGCTCTCTAGTGCGTGCTTCCTAAGTCTGGCACGAAGTTTCTCTTCGAGATAAGAACCCCAACCGAAACTTTTGGTTGAAGCGCAACCGTCTTTTTGGCACGGCCGAAGAGTCGTAATAATGAGGCACGACTACTGAGGTCAGCCCTCTGTGGGTCGTTTCCGATCATGGCCCACATGTCGATTACCCACGAGACGTGCTTCTTAAGAGGAAATGTGGTTGTTCAGCTTTCGCTTCCTATTATGAAGTGGGGGCCACTGCGATCTTACCACATACCTTCTCCTCTCTTATTTGTCCTTTGGAACATTTTCTTTTCTTGTAGGTATGGACTTTCCTAGGCAAGTGATGACGACGAAGAGACGATATTCAGAGGAAGAGCGCCCTAGACCAAGTATGGTAGCGGTGCTAGTTCCTGCTGGCCCTTTGTCCTCGATATTATACAGGGAGGCCTCCCAGCTATTGTACGGACTAGGTCGGGAGGCACGCGTGGTAGGTGATGAGCCTAATGCGTATGCTTACAACCACAAGTGCACGGATCAGATAAGTAATAGAGTGGATTGTGGAAAAGTCGGGTATTGAACCACAGGGACCTAGAAATACTAGTACTCTCTATTCATCTATTATCTAGTTTATCCAAGAATTGATGAAGTTCTAATTTAATTGCTAAACTAAAGAAAACCTAAGAATCGGTGCTATAAAAAATAGGGTGCCATCTTGGGGTAATCAATCATAGAAAGGGGTTATTCAAGTATTAAATTCCCATAAGGTTTTCATAAAAATAGAGAAAGGACTTTAAGGTTAATGGTTACAAAAATTTGGACCAAGGATTCCTGACGCCGGGCGGGGTAGCGATTATCCAGCGGGCTAGCTGCAACCTATGGATCGCAAGGAAGAAAAAATGAAGAACCAAAGAACCAGAGAAAATACTCTGAAATTCAGAAAAAATATTATTATTTTAAATTCAATAATGAAAAAATAACCCACAAACCGGGTTAAATAACCTCAAAAGATTAACCTAGAAACCTTATCATCTAATCTAAATTTGCTAAAATTTATAAATTATTATTTAAAACCAAACTTATCTAAATTTAAAACTCTAAAAAAATCAGATGACTCTTAAAAATCCGAGATCAAATTGGATTCAAATCCTATCCTAATTTGGCATATGAAATAATACCAAAAATAGAAAAAAGACCGAAAATCCTAATTAAGCGGATTAAATATTTCTAAAAATAGAAAAAAATAACTAAAACTCTCTCTAATATGATTTCACCATATCATGCGCGCCGCAAAGTGCTTTCCGAATTGGGGTCGAACGCCTGATTCTGATATCGGTAGCCAAAGTTATGGCCAAAATACCGAATCACACCCAACTCAGCACCAACAATTGACTCGATAACTTCCCGTCTTTACGTTGACCCGCCAACTCAGCACCAACAATTGACTCGAGCCTCCTGCATCAATTCCTATAGTGTGTTTCATCCCTGTGTTGACCAGAAAACTTGAGTGCAAGTACTCAAGTCTCCGTACGCAAGCGTACGTGGTGGCAAGTAATAAACCGGTGAGTACCGGGTCGAATCCACAAGGAAGGCTTACTAGGTTAAGATGAACACTAACCTACTAAGTTGCTTGGTAAAGTCAGTCGATTAATAAGTGAAAGAGGTTCCTAAACTAAACTACTGATTGGAAGTGGTAAGATGATGAAGGGTGCGGGGGATTACTCTCTCTGATATGCTTCTAGGGTTGTATGGCTCTAATAACTTGTTATGATTTTCTCCTTGGGATGCTTTGTTATCAAGAACATAGATGAGGGTGTATAAATGATAAAATGCTGTGCTTGTGTGCATTCCGAGTGTATCCTACAGGACCTTATTTCTAAGGATCATGCATTTAAAGTCCATATTTCTATCGGTACATTAGACGCATTATGGGACAACACTCTACCACTACTACTGATTTCTCAGTTAAAGAACAAGTCGGTGTCACTCCATCCACCCTAATCCTCTACTCTACTCACTAGCCTAGATTTCTCATAATGCTAGAAGTTAAAGATACTCATCATCTTTCAACTAATGAGGAATAAAAAGAGAGATTCATAGGCACATCCACAATCATGATAACAAAGCAAAGCAAAAGATAATATAGATTCAAGTCAAAGAATTCATACAACCCTAGCATAGATGTTGATAAGTGTTTAAATGAGCATCATTTATATATAAAATTCATGCATATTACTATAAGTTTTGGAGGAATATTGGTTCGCTTGTACTCAAAATGGCTTTGTTTGTGTAAACAGGGCAGAAAATAGAGGTTCTAAGAGAAGGGAAGTGTTTTCAAGAGAATACGAGCCAAAACAGGGGAAACAGAGCGAGAGAACCATCCCATACGGAGTCCCATACGGACCCGTATGGACCTGGAGAATTCAGATCCAACCTCCCCAGCTGTACGGACCCCTAAACGACCTGACAGGACCCCGTATACGGACCCATGAGAGACATACGACCCCGTATGGGAGTCCGTATACTGGGTCGTATGTCGTAAGTCTGCAGCTGCGTTTTGATAGAACAAAGGGTAAAATCAGAAAATACACCCAAAACCTTAGTGTGGGGTATAAATACAAAGCTTAGTTAGGGTTTTGGGGCATCTTGGAGCAACGAATCAAGTCTTGGGGGAAAGTTTTCACCATCTTCTCCACCACCAAGGAGGAGAGGATTGGAGGAGTTCTTCCCATTCAAAAGCTCAAGAAGGAGAAGAAGGGGCAATAGGAGCAGCAAGGAATCCACCAACGGAGCACAATTAGGGTTTTTCCTCATGAACTTTATGATTTCTTTCCCTAATAGCATGGATTGTTGCTCTCTATTGATGGAGAGCTAATTTCTTGATACTTGGGTGTTGATGAACCCTTGGATGATGTTTAATTGATATTGTTTTTTCTATGTTAATTGTTTGGTTGAATTCATTATGGTCTATTGGATGTTATGTATGGCAGTATTAACCCCTCTACGTTGTGAGAGCCCGGAGAGGTTTCTATAGTCCATATGGGGGAAGATGCGAGCGCCTCCCCATGGGTAGACAATCTCCAATAGAAAGGGCTATGAGTACAACGAGAGCTCGGGTACTAAGGAGAGTGAATGCTTTAGATGTATTATTCCCATAACTCTTCCAAGAGATAGGTTCCCTAGAACATAATCAGTAAGGGCACTAGGTTTAGTAATCACCCTCGAGCTAGGGGATAAAAGCACATTAGGAACCTTTGGCCAATGATTCACCAAGAATTAGCATAGATAGCACTATCCATCTCTAAGAAAATCCAAGGGGGATTCAATAACCCAAGTATCCCCTTCACTAATTGATTGTCTTCAAGGTCAATTTGCTTGTTAATTTGTACTGTTAATTTTAGAATTTAGGTTTAGTCACCACCAACCAATCTTGATCGACTAGATAATAGATGAATAGCCACTACTAGTACTTCCTTTCTCCCTGAGGATCGACAACCCGACATTAGTCCACTTTATTACTTGATTCGACCTGTATACTTGCGGATTCAACGCATCAGATGTTCAAGCTACCATTACAAATGAAAGGTCCATAATGATGCAAAAAAGAAAGTAAACATCCATGTCTAAGTACAAAGGAAGGATTAAAACACTAGAAATCAATAGGAAATAGGTTCCCCCTTCATTTTGAGCTACTCCCCTCAATATTTGGCCTTGAAACCCTCCGGATCGCTTCCTTGGAGCCCTAGTCGTCGCCCCCAAATGAGAGATAGTAAAAACCTAGCATATCAGCCCCTTTTTATAGCCCTGCGCCCTCGACATCACGAAGTCATATGGTGATATCGCGATCTGTCTTTTATGTGAAAGTTGGCTATCTGTTAGCGATTACATCGCGATGTATGCAGTCTGCATCGCAATATTTTCATCAACTCCAAGATCGGATGACCATTTCAACTCAGATTGAGTTAAAATTTTAACTGAGTGTTCCTAACTTGTTGATATTCAATCTGAACAGTGGAGATTGGATTTGGAGGTCTGTAGCATTTTCAATAAATTATGGATCTCAGCTGCTCTTTTTAGGCAACTCACAACCCTTTCTCCTTCCACTACTTTCGTTCATTTGTCATAGAACACCTTCCTCTTTTGCCCAAGATCATCCTTATACTTCTCCAATGGTCTCACTATATGTCAATATTAAAACACTTGCATTAGTGCATAAATTAATCCATTTAGAATAGAAATTCACTAAAACAAGTGTACATACTAGTTGAGGTAGAGTTTATACAAAATAACCCAAATTGGCTCTTGAATACATCATTAGATGGCCATATTTGATCTCAACCTAGCATAATATATCATCTAAATAGCTCTCTATTGAGAGCTATCACGTTCTCTCGAGGCGATTACTAACCTAGTACCCTCACTTCATGAACGTTCTTGGGAACCTATTTCTTGGAAGGATTATGGGAATAATACATCTTAAAGATTCGCCTCCTTAGTACCTTCTCTCGGCTGCATCTCATAATCCCCTCTATGGAGGTATACCTGAACACGGGGAGGCATTCATTTCTTCCCCTGGTGAGTCGGATTGGAAAATCCGGGTTGTCGCAACGTAGATCTCCAATTCAATGAATAACACTCAATAGATCTCAAATTAAGCAAACAAGCAACTAATTAAACATTAAAATCCAATGTCAAAAGATTTGCAATGAATTAAATAGATACTAATATCCATCTCCATACTTAAAATTTTATAATTAATTAAATTTTAGAGATATGCAACAATTTTCGCTACCCATCCCCACACCTAAAATCGTGCATTTCACTCAATGTACACAATAAAGCATAAAAATATATTATACGAGTGAGAGAAAAACATTGAGAAGGGCAAACTTAAATTTCCTCAGTTACTTGGTAGTGATTCCAAATTTTGAGTTCGGGGCAATAATCCATGACGACCAATATGTCCATGCTTTAAATCCTGCAAGGGAAAAAAGGATCATAATAGCACAAGATGATCATCATTTTATTAAAAAGACTAAAACCAACTAGAACTAACTAAGATTCAAAAATAAGAAAATTTTTCCTAAAACCTTGGGTTGCCTCCTAAGAAGCGCTTGTTTAATGTCACTAGCTTGACGTACCTATTCTTACCTTATGGCGGCTTGAACAGAGTGTGTTCCTCCCGGCTACACCCGCATAGCTACATCTAGAAAATAAAAAAACATACCTACAGGGGTAGTGCTTTTGTGGAGGTTTCCATCTAGTTAACTTTAGGTGCCCACGTAAATAGTTTGGGCCGGGAACTGTTCAATCGTGGCTTGGGCAGATCCTTGGATTGTTGAGTTATCCTCCTCACTTCTACTATTTTCCTGAACATTTCTCCTATGTGCTTTGTGTGCAGGTCAGCTTAAAGGCAGAGAATTTCTTCAAGTGTTTTTGTCTTTGTTCTTTCTACCTCTTCCTATTTTTCTACACCAACATATTCATCTACCAATATTTCCCAACTCCTTTGTTTATTGGAATTCATTTTAAGAGGTTATTCCATCTGGTCTTCAAGATTGAGAATAAAGGCTTGCATATTTGTAAGCATGACATCAACAGCTTCAAATTTGGCTTCTGTTTGCTGTGTAAATTGTGTAACTTCCTCCATGAATGTGGAGACTTTCTCTTGCAACAGTGGCAAATCTAGCCACTCTTTTTCCTCCAACCTATGTGTTAAATTAAGATCATCATTTCAACTTTCATTCTGATGGTCAATTTTCGTATCCATATCCATAGGGACAATTGTGAATTGTAATCCATCTTCAGCAACGGGTGAGGGTTGTCCAGCATGCTCATTTATAAAATTATCAAAGACCTATTGCCAATTCAATTCTGTGGGCTGATCAGTATGCTCATTCAAAAAATTATCAAAGACCTCTTGCCAATTCAAATCCATGGGCTATCCGGTATACTCATTCACAAAGTTATCAAAGAACTATTGCCACTTCAAATCTTCTGGTGCCGTTGTCTGGATCTCATACTGAAAACTGGGATGATAATTACGCCACTACTCTTAAGGTGGAGGACATAGAGTAAATCCTTGTTGAGGACATCCCTAATGTGGTTCATAATGATAGCTTGAATTGTTTCGATGTCCTCCCCAATATGGCTTGTAGGTATTGTTGTACGGCTTTCTTTAAGTTGATGTATTGTTGATAAGTTTGCTGACCTTTTCAGAATGAGCTTCAACTGCAGCTTATAAAGTTGATTTTAGGACATTCATAGTGTAAGCTCTTTGCATCTTGCACTGAACATGGTAGTCGTACAAAAGAGATGAAAAGAAACAAGTCATAGATTTTTTTTCTTTTTATATAAATCAAAGAAAAAAAACTAAAACTAATAACGAAATTAATAAACTTCTAGTATTCCTAGTATTATCAATCCCCCGCAATGGCGCCAAAAACTTGATGAGCCTAATGCGTATGCTTACAACCGCAAGTGTACGGGTTGGAAAAGTAATAGATTGGACTATGAAAATGTCGGGTATCAAAATACATGCACCTAGAAATACTAGTACTAGTTATTCGTCTATTATCTAGTCTATCTAGAATTGATGAAGTTCTAATCTAATTGCTAAACTAAAGAAAACCTAAGAATCGGTACTCAATAAAAATAGGGTGAAGTCTTGGGGTAATCAATCATCGAAAGGATGTATTCAAGCAATGAATCCCCCTCCGGTTTTCATAAAAATAGACAATGGATTTTAAGGTTAATGGTTACAAAAATTTGGACCAAGGATTCCTATAGTGTGTTTCATCCCTCTCTCGAGGTGATTGACGCATACAAAAGTATATGGGGTCGATTGTAAAGTACCCAAAGGTAGGGTAGTCGAATCCACAGGGATTGGCTACTAATACTAGTTGTCCTTTATTACCTAGCCTAACAATAAGAAGAGTTGTGAGATCAAGCCTTTTGAATATCCTAACTAAAAACTTATGTGAACAATTGGTAGATTGGGGGTAATCGGAGATGAAAGATAGCACTCGGATCACAATCCCCCTAGGATTCCCTTTCTGATGATCGATTTCCTATTACCGGCTAATTGCTAATAATTTCAGAAGATGTAACAACACGCTTCTCAGCAAAGCACCCGATCACTCGTGATGCTCATGCACACCCTAACACCCTTGTCTGACTAAAAACCTATCGAGAAGAACCCTAGGGCTAATGTGATACTCTAGCCGTTCCGAGTCACCTCACAAGCACTCATGGTGCAGGGTGATCTATCCTACTGAGGTGATGACTCAAGGCTTGTGCAAAGGAAAGCCACACAGAGATATCTAGATAGATAATAATTCTGGGCTAATTTAATACAAACTCCACAACCATCGTGCAGGAACATTACATGACAATGCTATCTGATGATTGGGCTCATGCATAAGATAACCAAAAAGAGAATTGCAAGCACAAACAATCAAGATGCAACACAAGGATTATTAATAAGAAAAAATTGAATAAATATAGGAAATAAGTAACAAGTTCATCCTAGGATTCTGGTGTCCGAGGCACCATAAAAGGTTTAACCTCTCATGTTATGATCTATCATAACTAAGATATAAGAGGAGGTTATACAATTAGACATAGAAATCTTCCCTTGATGACGCTTTGACGCCGGGCAGGGTAGTGATTAACCTGCGGGCGGTGGTAAACAAGGGGGATTGATAGAAGAGCAAGAAAAAGGGAGGACAAACAGAGAAGAAAAGTCTCTGAAAGGAAAATAACTCAATAATCAATGAATAAAATTCAACCCACAAGCCGGGTTTAAATAGCTAAAAAAAAACTAATCTAGATAACCTAAAAATTCTATCTTCTTATCCAAATTTGCCCAAATCGGCAAATTTTGGTCCAATAGAAAAACTTATCTAATTCTAAAATAACTAAACAAAACAGATAACTCCTAAAAATCTGAGTTTAAATCGGATTCATATCCTATCCTAAATTGGCATACGAAGTATTGCCAAAAATGGAAAAAAAACACACCGAGAAATGAAGAAACGACAGGGAAAACAGTGGAATTTTAGGATGAAGGAAGGGTCACGTGCGCGTCGAGACGAGCTTTCCGAATTGGGGTTGAGTACGCGAATCCGATATCGGTAGCCAAAGTTATGGCCAAAATACCGAAACGTGTCCAAAGTGCTCCCCAATTCCGAACTTGGCTCAATCACCTTCCGCCTTTACGTCGGTCCACCAAGTCGTGGTATGCCAAAGCTCTAATGGTGCAATCAAACAGCTCGGCATAGTCTTACTCGGGCTCTCCTGCATCATGCCTCCTTTGCCTTCAATTCCTTCTTTGGCGTAAAAATCGCCTCTACCGCCGTCATGCTGGAAACCCCAAATTGCCAAGCAATTCGCGCCCGAGATCGCCCGCCAAAAGTTGCTCATTAGGGTTATGTGAACGGCCTTTTAGGCCATGTTTGGTTGGGGGATAACCCCAAGGGTTATCCCCAACACAATCCCCAATAAAAAAGTTTTTCCCGCCAAAACCTTTAACTAAGATTTAAAAATATAACCCACCAATACATGATAGACACATCACTATCTTATCATTAATACCTTTAGTTTAAAATTCCCTCCAAATTTTTTTTAAATTTTTCAAAACTTATTCCTATCCCCAAGTGAGATAACCCCCAACCAAACACAGCCTTATAGATTTTCAAATCAGCGAAGCACGACCATGTTGATATGAAGCACGACCGTGTTGACCTAAGCAGGCCCGTGTTGATCTTGACACGCCTGTACTCTTGGTCTGGCAACGCGCTTAATGTGTTTTCACTAAACAAAGAGTTGCACGGGGTTGGACACGCCTGTGCTTCATCAGCACGCCCATGTTAAGTGAAAGTACGACAGTGCTCTTCTCTGCATGTGCTCTATTTTACCCTTTTTACTCGGAAATGTTTGAATGCTGTTATTTTGCCCCCGGGCACCTATTTGTCTGTCCAATCACACAAAAATATCCAAAGAAGCACAAAAATAGAGAATTGATGCTAGGAAACTGAACAAGTGCATGTGAATATAAGAGAAATTTATGTATAATTACGTACTTATTAGCGATTACTAACCTAGTACCCTCACTGCGTGAACGTTCTAGGGAACATATATCTTGGAAGGATTATGGGAATAATACATCTTAAAGATTCGCCCTCCTCAGTACCCGATCTCTCGGCATACTCATAATCCCCTCTATTGAGGTATGCTCACACACGGAAAGGTGTTCGCTTTTTCCCCCGGTGCGTCGAAATGGAAAATCCAGGCTGTCACAATGTAGATCGCCAATTCAATGAATAACACTTAATAGATCTTAAATTAAACAAACAAGCAATTAATTAAACATTAAAATCCAATGTCAAAAGTAAATATTAACCCAAGGGTTCATTATGCCTAAATACCGAATATGTTAGTTCCCCATGGAAGGGGAACACAAATCGAAGAAATAACAAAGTAAAGACATAAAAATAAATAATAAAAGCTCCCTTCTAGTCTCCACGATGCTTGATAAGTGTTCAATTGATCATATTTTCATACCTGTTTTATGTACATTTTGCATGCACTTTGGAGTAGTTTTTGCTTTCTGATACTTAATTTGTGTTAATTTTTATTTACTGGGTTGCGCAAGGCCTCAAGTATCGAAAGGAAGCAATTCGACATCATTTGAGGTGAAAAGGAAGCAACCTGAGACGGTAGAAGCAGGCGTGCGGCCGCACGAACCTGCACGAAGCAAATTTCCAACGGTACATGCATCCGTGCATCCGCGTAATTCAACCACACGTACTACGAAAAGATCGTGTGAAAGGTCGTGAGATCGCATAAAGGACCTCACGATGCGAGAATCACGGCCTGAGTAATCCTGCGGACAACTTTACAACTGTGCAGTGGATGTATGGGCCACTTTGACATTTTCTGTAGAGTGCGTGGACAATCCCACTCCTGCACGGCAAACTTCACGGCACAGGACTCTGACCTTGTTAGCCTAATCCAATTTTTACTCCATAAATTATACTCCTACAATCCAGATCTGACCAGATCTGACCTGATTTGAAAGGTGAACTATATATAGATGATTTAGGGTTTTAGAAGCGAGCTTTTTCATTCTTTTGTAATTTTCGTAACTTGGACAACACTCTTGGTCCCTTGGCAAGCTCCATCCCTCTTCTCCTCTAGAGATTAGGGTTTCATTAAACATCTTGAGAGCGAGGTTGTGGTACCACCATTGAAGGGACACTGCACACTCCGCCAATGGTCCTCTCAATGGTGGAGGGAAGTGAACTCTCAAATATGTTTAGTTTCCTTCTCACTTTATTTTTGTTGGATCAGTGTTCCCCATTAAAGAGGAACTAACTTACTAGTTATTTAGGCATGATGAACCTCCGGATTAGAATCTAATGTTATGTTATGAATTCCTATTTTGAATGAATGTCTATTGTTGTGAGATCTATTGAATGTGAAGTATAAAATTGATGATCTACATTGTGATAGCCCGGATAGTCAATAGGGTTCCTACGAGGGAAGAAGCGAATGCCTCTTAGTATTAGAACAACTTCAATAGAGAGAGTTGTGAGTACGTCAAGAGATTGGGTACTAAGGTGAGAGAATCCTTCAAATTTCTTATTCCTACAACTCTCCCAAGGTATAGGTTCCCTAGAAGGCTAATGTGATGAGTGTATTAGGTTAGTAATCACTTTGAAAGAGTGATGAAAGAATTATAGGAACTCTTGGTCCATATCTTAGCGATCTTTAATGTCGGAATTCATACTCATATCCTTTAAAATATCCAGAGGGGATTCATTGCCAGTGTATCTCCCATTTTATGATTGGTTGCCTTTGCCACTTTACCTTGTCCTTGTGCAAACTAATTAGGTTTTCCCTAATAGGTAATTAGATCAAATCACCACCATCACTCTTAGGCTAGATAATAGACAATTAGTTAGTATTAGTATTTCTAGGTCCCCGAGGATTCGATACCCGACATTTTCATACTCCACTTTATTACTTGATATGACTTGTGCACTTATGTATAACATCGCAAGTTTATCAAGTTTTTGCATCGTTGTCGTGGACTTAGACTACTAGGAAAACTAAGCGTTTATTACTTTAGCCATTAGTTTAGGAAATTTTCTTCTCTTCCCTTTTCTTTTTCTTATTATCTTTTCTTTTTGCTAATCCTGGGTCCTTGTGGTAGTCGATTTCTATGGACGTGCAGTAGCATTTTCTAAACCTATAATGGTAAATCCCCAATAAATTGACCAATAATAATCAGCTCGAGTCAGTCATTCAAGAAGATCAATATATGGGCAACCATGATGGCGAGCCATGTGTAATAAGCTATCTAGAATCATGGGCAGAAAGCCCTGGTCCCACATCTCTGCAGCATATGAACCTTTTGGAAAATATTAGCTGGTAAAGAGTCTTTAATAATTTTGTGCAACGGGAATATGAATACTTTCAACAACTCAACCACCGTTACACTGAGCAATATGTTCCTGATATCTATGACAAAGGGATACCCCTGCCTAACCCTATGGATGTTTACATGGGAGTGCATGAAATAGCAGAGACCTAAGCTCCCGAAGAAATCACCTAGACCGAAACAGACCCTTCCAGAAGCTCTAACTCAGATTGCAGTATTAGCACATAAGAAGAGAGTGGATTGGTATATAAGCGAGATGAAGCATCACCAATAGCCGAAGAGAAGGATTATGGTATAGATCAAGACTCAGCAGATCACCAAATCTCGGAGGTCACGAAGGAGTTTACTGAGGAGATATTAGGAGAAAATGAGAAGAAAATTAAATCATCATTAGAAGAACCCCAAGAGTTGGAGTTGAAGGAGCTCCCAAGCACCTTGAATACGCTTTTCTGGTTGATAATTCGGTTACTACCATTATTGTCAGCAGACCTATCAAAGACCTCAAAAGGAGAAATTACTTCAGTGCTCAAGAGACACAAGCGAAAGCAATAGCATGGAATATTTTGACATTAAAGGCACCAATCAATCATTATGTACTCATAATATTTTAATGGAAGAGAACTATAAACCCGCTAGCTCAACCTCAAGAAGGCTCAACCCGAATATGGAGGAAGTAGTTAAGGCCGAAGTTATTAAACTTTTGGACGTTGGGGTAATCTATCCCATTTTGGATAGTACTTGGGTTAGTTCGGTACATGTAGTGTCGAAGAAGGGCGTGATGATTGTAATAACGAATGAGAAAAATGTGCAAATTCCTACCAGAACAGTCACCGGAAGGAAGCTCAACGATGCCACACGGTAGGATAATTTCTCATTACCGTTGTTGATCATATGCTTAAGCGGTTGGCAAGTGTGTCATGCGATATTGTTTCCTCGATGGTTTTCCAGATACTTCAAGATTCCCATTGCCTCGGAGGATCAAGAAAAGACTAGCTTCACTTGCCCTTATGGTACATTCGCATACCGTCGTATGCCCTTTGGTTTATGTAATGCCCCCGCAACATTTCAAAGGTGCATGCTCACTATTTTTAGGATTTCATGGAAAACATCATGGAGGTATTCATGGACGATTTCTCTATTTTTGGGGACTCTTTTGATCTATGTCTTCAGAACCTGGAAAATGTCCTTGCTAGATGTGAGAAAACTAATTTGGTCTCTAGATGGGAGAAATGTCACTTCATGGTACGTGAAGGAATTGTTTTGGGACAAAAAATCTCAAACAAGGGTATAGAGGTTGATAAGGCCAAAATAAAAGCAATAGAAAAGCTTCCTCCACCTACTTAAGTTAAGGCAATTAGGAGTTTTCAGGGGCACGCTGGATTCTATAGGCGTTTTATAAAACAATTCTTCAAGATCGCAAGGCCATTTTCAAACTGCTAGAGAAGGATGCCCGATTTGATTTCAATAAAGAGTGCCTATCTGCGTTCAACATTGTGAAAGAGAAACTCATGCAGGCCCCAATCATGGCCACCCCTGATTGGAACTTACCATTCGAGCTTATGTGTGACGTCAGCAACTACCCTGTGGGGGCAGTGTTGGTGCAAAGGAAGGATAAAAATTTTCAGCCAATCTATTACGCAAGCAAGACCTTGACGGGTGCATAGGAAAACTACACAACAACCAAAAAAGAGCTTCTAGCCATTGTGTTTGCTTTCGACAAATTCCACTCTTATCTGGTCTTATCCAAGGTTGTAGTTTATACTGACCATTACGCGTTGTGTTACCTCCTCGTTAAATTGGATGCAAAGCCAAGGCTGATTCACTGGGTGTTGTTATTGCAGGAATTGGACCTACAAATTAAGAATAAAAGAGGAGTAGAAAATCTACTCACTGGCCACCTGTCCCAACTAGAAAATCCACACAAAGAAACCCTACAGGACGAAGATATTAATGAATCATTCCCCAAGGAGAATCTATATAGTGTACACACAATAAACAAAGAGCTACAAGTAGTAAAAAGGGGAAGCAAACCGCCATAGTTTGCGGATTTTGCTAACTACTTGGTCGCCGCGATACTCCCAAAGAGCTACACCTATTCCCAAAGGAAGAAATTTTTTGCTGATTTGAAAAATTTGTTTGGGTTGATCCTTACCTGTTTCATATATGTGCCGACCAAATAGTCAGGAGATGGGAGATCTTATATCATTGACATTCAAGACCGGATTGAGGGCACTATAGTGTCAATTTTAATGATATCCAAGACGGTCTTCCCTAACTTTAAAAATTGGTATTTATAGGGATTACAATAATAGAAAAGTATATAACATGAATTGGGTCCGTGTTGGCCGAATTCGGACTGAAAAACCATGAAAATCGGGCCTAAATACACCCGTGCGGGTGTATACGGGTACGCGCGCTTTCTGAAATTTCTGAAGCTATAGTGCGGTATAGTGTGCAGGCATAGACACTGTCCAGGAACATGTGCGGACGCATGCACGCCTGGGCACTTCTTGGGTGAACAGTAAATCCTATTTTTTCTATATCTACAGTGCATCCTGAAAAAACTGTAGCAACAGTGCGCCAGGGGGAATGGCCTGATCGTATGCTCCTCTAGAGATCCAAAAATTCTCGTTTTCACTCCAAATCTTCGGGGAACTTGGCCATAATTTATGGGAACATTTCTAGACCCTTTGTAGCTCCTAACATTGTGTGTTCTTGAAAAACCTTCAAAAGTCCTCTCTCCTACAAAATACCTACATAATTGATGTTGATTTGCTTCCTTTTTACTCTTGAGGCCTTCCAATTCCTTGTAACTGAAAATTAACACAAAATAAGTACAAGTGGGTCATAATTACTCCAAATTTCATGCGAAATGTGCATGAAAGTGTTATAAATTATAATCATTTGAACACTTATCATAATATCTCCAAACTTAAGCATTTTCTTGCACTCAAAGGTTCACCATTGACATGTGCATTCTCCTATTTCAAACCCCGGACATAGATCAATCGCATGACATAATTCAATGTTGCTCTAGATAAAATTTTTCACTCCACATTCCATTTTCCCAAGTCTTAAAGTGACAAGCATACCCTCAGTGGACTCCAGAGGCTCCTTGGGACACTAAGTGCAAAACAACTAGCCCATTATGAAAAATAAACCATCAATTTAATCTTTTCTTCTCTCTCTCTCTCTCTCTCTCTCTCTTTTCCATATATATTCCTCTAGGGCATCGATAACGGATCCAACTTCATGGGTAATCAAAGATTAATATAGAGTGAAGATCTTACTTTCAGAGGGCTACACATGCTGATTAGGTTCAAGAACACCCAACTACTCAAAAGATTAAAACTCTATATACATGCACTCATGCTCAAATGGGACTTCTCGGCTTGAGGGACACTCTGATTAGGAGCCAGAACCCCGAGATTCAGCACTAAGAATAAAGGACCACTATCTTGGTTCTTATTTTCATACTCACTATATGCAGTGCTTATTTAGTTTTTTTTACAACTCTGCTTACAAAGGCAAGAAGTTTGAACTAGTGTCACGAAACCTCTTCGATCCATTGAAGATAATACTTAACAATCGAAGTTAAAGAAACATAACTATGGATTATCTAATGTCAATAGAGAATATAAAAGTCATGAAAATTTCTCTAGGTGTCCAAGATGTTTCATAGACAAATCGAAAAATTTTGCTCAAATGATAGAATTACGAGTAAAATAGAACTGAAAGAATTTTTTCAAAAAGTCATCATCGGTGTACACTCAGCATGTATTTCATACAAAGAATTGCAACAAATCAAATAGATTCTAATATCTATCTCGATACTTAAAATTTTGCAATGAATTAAATTTTAGAGTTATGCATTAATTTTCTCTACCAATCCCCACTTAAAATCATGCATTGCCCTCAATGCACACAATAAAGCATAACAAAATATTATACAAGTGAGAGAAAACCATGGAGAAGGGTAAACTGAAACTTCCACAGTTACTTGGTGATGGTTCCAAATATTGAGTTCATGTAATCATCTAGGATGACCAATATATCAATGCTTTAAATCCTGCGAGGGAAGAAGGGATCATAATAGCAAAAGAAGATCATCATTTTATTAAAAAAACTAAAACCAACTAAAACCATCTAAGATGCAAAAATAAGAAAAATTTTCCTAAAACCTTGTGTTTCCTCCCAAGAAGCGCTTGTTTAATGTCAATAGCTTGACGTATCTGTTCTTACCTTATGGTGGCTTGAACAAAGTGTGTTCCTCATGGCTGCATATCGCAGAGCTACTCTCAGAAAATGAAAAACATATCTGCTGGGGTAGTGCTTTTGTGAAGGTTTCCATCAAGTTACCTTTAGGCCTCCACAGAAATGGTTTGGGCCGGGAATGGTTCAATCGTGGCTTGGGCTGATCCTTGGATTGTTAGGTTATCCTCCTCGCTTCTACTGTTTTCCTGCGTAATCTGGAAACTTATCTTCTGATGTTAGACGGGCGCGTGCGTTCGTGTGCATGCCCGTGTAGCTTGTCTTGGGCTTGTTTTTGCCTCTCACCATCACCCAACCGCTTCCATTTTGCTCTTGAGGCCTTCCAATTCCCTATAAATAGAACTTAAAGCAAATTAAGTACCAATGGGCTATACTTGCTCCATATTATATGTAAAATATACATGAAAATAGTATGAAAAATATGACTATTTAAACGCTTATCAACTCTATAAACAAACGTAATGTTCAACTTGTACTTGAGTTCCAATTCTCAAGACTATAAAAAGCTAATGTTCTTTTATGTTCTCAATCGAAAAATATCCTTCCATCAAATTTGAAACATAAATAGTAGAACCAGAGCTAATCTACCATGTCTTAGAAGGACCTTCAACCTTCTAATGTCATATTTGATTCTTTTATGTCATATTTGATTTACAACATACATAAGCCAAAGGCTTACCCTTCTTCTCGAACAAAGATTTATGTTTTAGGAAAGTTTTCTCAGAAGTTTCATAGCCATGATGTAAAATAGCAGTTCAAACTATTATGTTTCTTTTTTTGGGTCTCATTGACATGAGAAGGTCCTTCAACCTTCAGTTGATCTTTCTTGAAACTCTTCTCCAGTTTCTTTCCTTTGTTTCCAACTTCATGACCCATAACATTAACAGAATGTTGTCCTTGTTGCCTAAGCTTGCCTCTTCTTGAATAACATACCTGCCAATTTATTCACATTCCACTTTTTCTTAATAGTGTTATTGTGAATCCGAAATGGCCCATACTAAACAGGCAAGGAATTCGAAATGAACCTAACAAGGAAAAATTTCATCAACATTCATACCTAGTGATTTGAGTCCTGCAAATTGGATTGTTCATTTCAAGGATATGTTCATCCATTCCATGGCTATCATCAAATTTTATGGTGATAAGCTTTGACATTAATCTCCCACCAAGGGACTTATCTATTTAACAAAACCAATCTTCCACAAAGATTGGAAATATTCCTTTGTATTTTCAATTCAGAAGCATGGATTTAATATGTTTGTTTTACATATTCACGTAAACATGATGCTTAATCTATTCGATATTTCCCATGACTTAATCAAAGCTTGCTGCTCCGACCTGCTTATTTCAGTAATAGCAGTCGGTTTGTCAATTCATAGTGCTAAGCCAAGATCCAAAACAAAAAGTTAAACTGAATTTGTTCCTTCTAGTCAAAGAAATTCGGTCCACTAAAGATCGACACAGAAGAAGCTAGCAAATGAAGTCAAATTGGAACTGACACTGCAATAAAATCATCACAACATTAGTTAGAAAATTACTTCTAATAGTAATATTGCATTCAATCTTTGAATTAACTAATGAAATATACTAATATTCAATTTAATGGTGATTTTCATTCACCTAGGAATAATTGATGACCCTTTAAAGTTTGATTGGTTTGTCACCTTCAGGTATTCATTCCAATCTCACTTTCATTCAATCAATTAACCTAATTAATTTAATGACTACTACTTGAAAGTTGGTGCACATTTGGGTCAAACAATAATAATCAAATAATCATTCCATACTAATTTTGTCATAATTCAAACCAATATTTATAACTTTTCCCAACAAGTTCACTTTGGCTTACAACATACTACCTATAATATAAATATTGATTGATTAATAGCCAAAAACTTTGTCCACGCTCAAAATGTATAAATAATATCCCAAAATAAAAATATTATGATAAAGGAGAATAGCTCATTTGGTAACCATGCATTGTTTTGAGCACTATGTTTTGAGTTCAGGATCCTATACTAGCATTCTCTTTTAATTTCTTAATTGCATGCAAAATCCAGCCCATAACAGTTCAACCCATTCATGCATAAATACAATTATTAACCGGATACAAGTGAGCCCAAGATGCACGCACGATATACGTGACACTTCTCTCAGAAGTATATGGGGTCGATCAAGTAGTAAAGTACCCAAAGGTAGAGTAGTCGAATGGGTTAAAGCCATTTTTGGTCCCTGAAAATAGGGCCAATGTTCATTTCCATCCCAAAAATTTAAAATTTGTTCAATACGGTCCACATCAGCATATACTGCCACTTATCACTCCATATCAGCAAAATAATGACCTAAACATAATAATAAAAAGATTATATGCATTTCATTGGTATTCCACATGATCGCCACGTCAGCAATAGGGACCAAAAATGCCAAAATACGAAATATATAGGGACCCAAAATGTCAAAATATGCAATACATAGGGATCATATTGAACAAATTTTGAATTTTGGGATGGAAATGAACATTGGTCCCGTTTTCAGGGACCAAAAATGGCTTTACCCCCAGTCAAATCCACAGAGACTGGACACTAGTCTTAATTATCCTATATTACCTAGCCTAACTAAACTATATGTGATGATTTGGTGTGATTCGATATCTTAATTAAAAGACTAATAATGCATCAATCGGTGGATCGGGGTTAATCGTAGATGAGATATGACATCTCGCATCACAATCCCCTCTAGGATTGCCCTTGCTAATGATTGACTCCCTATTACTGGGTAATTACTAATAACTTCTGGATGATGTAACAATTGTACTTTTTAGTGTAACACCCGATCTCTCGTGATGCTCATGCACACCGTAACACCTGTGTCCGACTGGAACCTATCGAGATAAATCCCCGTGCTAATAATGATATTCTAAATCCATTCTGAATCACCGCACAAACAATTGTGGTGCTAGATGCTCTAACCTACTAAGGTAGATGACTCAAGGCTTACGCACAGAAAAACCACACAAGGATATCTAGAAAGATAACAACTACGGGCTAATACAACAATAACCACACAACCATCCAACATGAACTCTAACGTGCTAATGCTATCCCCTGAGGAGATAGATGATTAAGCTCATGCATGGGAAAACCACATAGAAGTACAAACACAGACAATCAAGATGTTAACAAGAATTATTAATAAAGTAAAATCGAACATATTAAGAAATCAATCAACAAGTTCATCCTAGAGTTCATGTATCTAAGGCACCATAAACGGTTTACCCTCTCATGCTATGGATTACCATAACTACGATACAAGAGGAGATTATAAAAGTAGGCATAGAAATCTTTCCTAGATTATCTACTCTGCCTTCAACTCCTTTCTGGAAGCCTAGCCACTTCCAAATGGAGAATCGCCTCGAGATTGCTTCGCCAAAAGTTGATCTTGAGCCTCGCCCAAAGATGATTAATATGTTGCCGTCATAAGGTTTATATAGCTAGGAAAAGATAAAACATAACGTGCCTTGGTCATGTTTATCCTATATTTATCTTTGGATAACTTCTGGATAACTTTGGGATTAAGTTAACGTACTTTTAGATAATTTTTGGGTCAGCATGGCCGTGTTGATCTAAAGTATGGCCGCACTTCCTCCCGCTCTCTTTTTTAACTCTATGCAGTCTTCATCAAATGATCGAACGGATAACCAAATCAATTCGGATTGACCTAAAATTTTAACTGGGTATTACTAACTCCCTTTTATTCAATCTGAGGAGAGGAGATTTGATTTGGAGTCCTAGATCTCATGAAATAAATTCCGGAACTTAGTAGCTCATTCACAGATTTTAGCTTTAGGAAGTACGGGCATATTTAGCATCTGCATGCCCGTGCAACAAGTTTTCAACACTTTTTGAGTACAGAGAGTTGCACGGGCTAGATCATGGTCGTGTTTAAGGCGGTGTACATTTCTTTGAAGGCCTTTCTCAACTGGTTTCATCTTGGTTTGTCCCGTTTCTACCTCCTTTTGTTCCAGGTACCTATTTTACTTGTCCAATCACACAAACATACACAAAGGAGCACAAAAATATAGAAATAGGTGCAACAAACGAGATAAGTGTATGTAAATATGATCATGAAAATATGTATAATTATGCACTTATTAGCCCATAACATAGTAATCATTACTATCATTAAATATCAATATAGCTCGTATAAGACATAAAAGTGACCCCGTATCAAACCAAAATCGTTGCTCCAAATTAGATAGTAAGTCTACTAAAACAACAAAGAGAACTTCATTTACCAAAAAATCAGATTTGAATTAACCCGTGGGTTTCATATAATGCATACAACAAATCTATAATCAACCCACATGAAATCAAGCCAATAACGTGAAATCCATCATAAATCACAACAAACAGTGAAATTCCAATAAATTTAGCCAATATGAGATCTTATGAAATTCATTAAAGACGGCGAAATAACAATACACTGAACATTCGAATTTAGAAATTAATAATAAGATATAAATTTGTGTTCCAAATATCATAGAACACAAAACATTAAAAACAAAATAAAAGGAAAATCATAATAGTTTCAACCTTACTCTGATACTACATATAAAAATTTAATTTATTTCAAAAAGAATCTTCAACTATCATGAAAATCAAATAATTATTCTTTGTGTGGAAATAAAGATTTCATTAAACATACCAGAGTCAACCATAATGAAATCTCCTTCTTCAAGAAAGCTTACAAAAATTATTTCTCTCACTTAACCCTTTTCTTTGCTTCACCAGAACATATAGGGAAATAAAATAAAATGAAAAAGTGGGTAGAGAGAGGAAAATTCCTACATATAAATAAAAGCATTATTGGACAAAGATTCTATCACTACCATGGACTACTGATGCTAATGTCTAAGGTATAGACGACTTGGCCATCACTCAACTCCACCCTACGATCCTATATGTTCCTCACATACATATGTCTATGCATTGAATATTAAAGATAGGTACTACCTTTCGGCTAATAATATAGAGTATATAGAATCATACGCATACAACAATACAATCAAGCAATCAAAGGATAATATAGATATCAAGTCATGAGTTCATACAACCATAGAAATGGTGTTTAAGCTGCCATTACACTGATTACATTCAAATCCATGACAACATTAACATAAACATCTATATCCAAGAATAAAAAGGATGAAATAAAGATTCAATAACAAAGAGTTATGATTTCCACTCTTGATTAGAGAAAACCCAAGACTTAAACACTATTGAAGACCCTCGAATCGTTTCTCTACACTCGTTATCGCTTGTGAGACCAAATATAGATTAACCCTAAAATTTTGGCCTTTTTATACTCCAAGGGTCAAACATTATGATGCTCTGAGGTGAGCATCATGATGTTTCATCCTTCTTGAAACCTCTGTAAAAGCATCCCGATATGATCTGCACACATCACAATATTCTTTCATTTTCCCGGGAGGCCTCCTATCTTGAGCATCAGATGCTTCCTATGAACATTGCGATGCTGTCAGCAACTGAGAAATCTATCTTCTATCTCCCTTGTAACATCGTGATGCTCCATATGAGCATCGCGATACTAATGAAAGCTGGGGAACTCTGCTGTCTATGTTTCTTAATCATTGCGTTGCTCTAATGTGGTATTATGGGCGTTATGCTCCTTCCGATGGTTTGCTAGGATCCTCGATTATTGTGATGTTTACTTTGACATCGCAATGTTATCAACTTAGCTGCTCCATCATCACACGTTACATCAAAAATCTCACTTACTTTATCATCTATATACACAAAACAGATGGTAAACCCAATTAATACATATGATCCAACTATTTTGACAATATATTACATTTTAGGATAAAAATCGTGATCTATTTATATTAAAACAATACATCTAGGCCCTAAGGATGTAATAATTTCCTCTGAAAATAACTCTTTTTTGAGAGCTATCAGCAAGCCCTCCAGCAATTATATGTATCATATCCATGAGAGCTTGGTTTCCTCATCAGAAAGATGGCTCTCCTCCCAAGGTGTTCCTCTTCAGGTATTTGGTCAGATATCCTCAGCAGATCAAATTTTTGATCTCATCCTTAAGCTACATACATTTAATAAATATATGTGTACACTTTATCCGGAGAAGTATAACAAAGACAAGAAACCAAGCAGAAGGATAAGTAGACCGGACCACTCCTCTCAGCTCTCCCCCAGCAAGTGTAGCTTCCTCTCCAATGACCTCCTTTGGAGCAGCTCCCTCTATAATAGCCACCGCAGCAGAAGCGATACCCTCACAGCGCTCTCCTCTAGAATGGTCTCCTCAGCTATGGACATAGCAGCAAGGGCAGTGTCCTCGATAGCATCCATAGGGATCGCCTCCTTGGTCGCGGTTGCAAGAGTAGGAGCCATCTCTTCTGAGCCAAAGGGGGTCCCCGAGGAGGTTGATGGAGAAGGAGAAGGGTCATCACCATTAACCCCAGCTTCGACGGTCCTTTGTGCGACCTTCATATCGAAATTAATTGTCAGGGCCTACTCATATTTGATGTTGGTGAGGTCCAATTGAGCAAGCTTTTGGAAGATCTTGAATCCACTCTTGGTCCCACTCTCAAAGCCCTAGATTTCCTTAACTCTTTCTCGAGTTGCTTTAAGTGCTTCTCCAAGGACCTCACCTACTCTCAGGATACCTTGATGGGAAGCCTTGCTCAACGCCAAGCTTTATAGGGCCTTCCTTTTCCCATCTTCTGCTTCGGCCTTGTCCTCCTAAGAGCACATGAGGAGAACCCTATTTACGTCGAGGTTCAATGAGATATTTTTCTTCTCTTCCTCCAGACCCTCATGTTTTAAAGTGAGGGGAGAGATTTCAGAGTTCAGGGAGTTCAGCTTCTGCTAGAGGTTCTTGCAGTTATTCTCAATCATCATTCTTTGACCTTCACTCCTCGTTAGTATCCAAGGCCTCAGACTTCTCCCTTTCCAAAGACCTCAAGCTTCCTAATAAAGAGGTCGGTGGTGTTGTTTTCTAGCCGTACCGACGCCTTTCTTGAGCTTTTGGGACTTCTTCAAAGAAAGATACAACACCTTCTTCTCCTTCTCCCAAACATTGTAGGAGTTGGCTCTATCCTTCTTCGCCTTCTCGGCCTCCTTCTTTGTGATCTCAACCTCATCTAGCTCGAGGACATGGAGCAATGGTTCACCGATGTCGCCTCCTCGCGGAGTAGCCACGAAGCATGGTCTATCCAAACGCCAACCTGCATCAAGGGAGTAACGTTCAGAAGAAGTCAAAGAAAAGGATAAGAGAAGTTTATTGGAAGGTCACTTACCGAGAATCCGATGTGGGAGAGGTAGCCTGCCACTTCTTTCCTCCCAAAACAACGGACCTTCGACTCAACAGCTTCCGAGAAAATGACGTCGAAAGACTCGGCTGCCGCTACCACGCTATCGGAAAGAACCTCGTCAGAAGGGCAGACCGTTGAGGAGGCTTGTCCATCCCAAGCCTCGGCTACTACCTTCTTGGGAGAAAGCTTCTGAGGAGAAGTCGAGATGTCAGCTCGGACTACTAGGAGAAGTTGGGGCCGATCCAACTTCTTGAGATTCCTCACTTCAGCCTCAGATACCTCAAAGGCAAAGATCTTCATTCGCGTTTCGAGCGAATCAAATGCAAATCTAATGCAACGGCCTCTATTAGCTCTCCCGACTCAAGGCCCAACCCTCGTGATACTCCTAGGTTGAATGCTCCCTACTTGAACCGGGAACCCTCGGCCCCCTCTCAGAAACCCGCTACAGTTGAACAACGGTTGGCTCTAGATCGGCAAGGATGAGATTTCAAGAGCCTATGTAGCAAAGAAGATCGAGCCGCCTACTCAACATCGCCAATTGGTCTATAGAGCCACTTCATCGGAGGAGACTCGGCCCTCCTCCGGCTAAAGGAATTTAAGTGTACATCCCGAAAGTGGGGACCAACCGCTTTGTCTCTCTCCCAAGATAGCTCGCTCTTTTGTGGGGTATTTTTTCTCCCTATAGACCCCTCGATGTTGTCCTTTTCTCTTCTTTCTTGAGGACTCTCGGCCTTCTTCTTCTTCATCTTCTCCGAGGAGCCGGGTCGAAGCGGACGCGAAACCGCCAGCAAGGAACTAGGAAGCTGTTTGGGGTCTATTTCCTCACCTACAAAACCTCAACGATGGAATTAATAATCGGCCGACACATGTCATGGCTATGCAAAGGCCATACTTCTGGACGCAAGTACTGACGGACCCTACCAACGGCTACGCAAAGGCCATACTTCTGGAGCTTCTCACGCCGCTGGCAATCGGGCCAACAAAACCCCAAAGATGTCTTGGAGAACCTGGAATTTGCTTCCTCCTCGGCACTCATACCCACTTTATAAGCGGTGTCTGTCTGACTGGTATCCCACTTGGTTAGAACATTCCACCTTGATTTATATGAGACAAAAAAAGAATTTGCTTTTCGACTTCTTGAGAGAAGTGTGGACTTTAACAATCAAATAACTCCTCAAGTGAGCTAAGGAGAAATACCAGTCAGTGCTCGAGTGCTGTCTCAGGACGAAGAGGAGATGGAACCAAAGAAGGGTCGATCTGACATTATAATGATTAAGAACCATCACAAACCCGCAAAGCAATCTCCACAAGTTAAGAGTCAATTATGAGGGGCATAAGTGGTAATGGTCAAGGATTTCTTGGATGATCTCAGGGAAGGGAAGCCTAAGACCGGCCGTAAAGGAGTCCTGATAGACAACAATTTCCTCTTCCATGGAAGGTAAGCTGACCCTCTCAGAAGGGAAGGGGACCCTATAAGAGAAAGGGAGGAGGAGATATTTTAATGGTCAACTAATGCCTGCACCTCCTCAAGAGGAAGGATTCTTGGAAAAGCTTCGGACACTATGCTAGCTAACCTAGAAGACGAAAGAATGACCTCTCAAACAAGAAAACCGGAGGGGGATCCCTATACTCAGAGCACGAGGGAGAAGAAGAAGGAGAAGGTGCCCTAGATAAAATAGGAACGATCTCCATTACTTGACTTACGAACGAGCATAGAGGAAGCTAAGGACGAAGAAACAGAACTCGTACAGAGATTCACAAAAGCAGGAAGAAGAAGTGAAGATGAAAATGTCAAAGTTATATCGTTTTGAATCCTTGAAGAAGATCACGCGTGCGTAACGACCATATAAGGTTAAATGGCCCGGACAACCTTACAAAATTGCACCTTTCTGAAAACAAGACACGTGGACACTAGAGGTCGTGTCCATCATTACGTCACCACCCCACGCAATGCCTTTTCAGACCAAGTGTTTCAAAAAGTGCGATATGAAACAAAAAGGGATCTAGTAAAAAATGTAGTACAGAGTTTGAAATAGATGCCAACATCAGCATCGACTTAGATTTCGCTCAGTCACAACTGAAGCTTCTAGCAGATTAATTATGTCTGATTCTCAAGTACTCAACTACAATCTGAGCTTCTGAGGTAATGACCAAGCTTGGACACTCGGCCAAAAACTTCCGAAGCACAAACTAGACTACGGCTCGACTATAACCCCAGCTTCCACATCGTGTAAGAATCGGGACAGGATAAGCCTGAAAACGTGCTACACAGGGGCATACATGGGTGCGTAGGTGCTCGTGAGAATTCTTGCTTCTTTCTTGGGAGTACACAGGGAGTCACACAGGCATATCAATGCCTATGTGCTCTCCAGGAAATATGGCATTTGGCTTGAATGCCCTAGACGGGCTCATACACCGTGTGCACGCCTGTGTTGGCCAATGCTCTCCTGGTTTCAGCTTCCATTGATGCCAAATGTTTCTTTTCAAGACCTGAGCTTTGCATTGCATTGTAAATAAAAATTAACACAAATTAAGTTCTAGTGTGCTATATTTTCTCCAAATAACATGCAAAGTGCAACTAAATATGATATAAAATTATAACTACATAAACACTTATCAAACATGAATCTTCACACTTAAGCATTTGCTTGTCCTCAAGCAAATAAAACAATGAAAACAAAAGAAGTGATAAGTGTTTAACCTCCGGCTAGAGAGTAGATAGTTTTACTTTACTCAAGAATTTACAATTGACATTGCATTCCCCTATTTCAACTCCCTGGACTCAGATAAATCCCGTGACATAACTTAGTACAGCTCTAGATGCAAGTTTTCACTCCACATGCCATGTTTTTGAATCTTAAATCGACAAGCATACCCCCAATGGAATCTAGAGGCTCCTCGTGACTCTAAGGACAAAACAACTGACCCATATATATATATATATATATTCCTATAGGGCATCCCTAATGGATCCAACTTTCCGGGTGACTGAGGACTAACAGAGTGTAGATTCTCCATTCTAAGGGATGTACAAGCTGATTAGGCACCAGAAGACCCAACTACTTGGAAAATTACAACTCTATATACACACTCATGCTCACAAGAGACATTTTGGCCTGAGGAACACTCTGGTTAGGAGCGAGAACCCCGTGCATACTTCGTCACCACGAGAAGAGGAGCATTATCCTGGTTATTATTTTCACAACTCTTTTCACAAGTCCCATGTACTATTCTTATTTGTCCATTAAAAATTTAATTTATGATGGCCAAAAATTTGTAGTGTCAAGAAACCTCTTAGAGCCATTGAAGATGATACTTAGCAAATCAAGTCAAAAGAACATGGCACGGGGTTACCTAATGTCACTAGTGAATATAATTGTCACAAAGAGTTTCTCTAAGTCCAAGATGTTTCATAGGAAAATTGAAAAGTTTTTGGCTCAAATGGTGTAAACTAGAAGTAAAGAAAAACAAAACTTTTTCAACAAGCTGTCATCTATGTACACTAAGCATGTATTTTCATATAAAGATTAGCAATGCAATTGCTATAAGATTTTCAATGAATTCCATAGCTACTCCCGCTACCCATCTCCATAATAAGAGTCGTGGCATTGCCCTCAATGCGCACAATTAAGCATGAAATTTATGAAATAAAATAAATTAGTGAGAGGGAAAAACCGAGACTTCCTGTGTTTGTAGCGATGATTCGAAGTTGAGTTCAATCCGTGGTGTGTTTCCATGGCATCCACAATGTCTACTTTTTAATCCTCCGAGGTATGAAGGAATCAATAACACTCATGCATAATGAAAATAAAAATCCAAAAAGTCGTGAACAAAAGAAATAAAGGGATAACAAGTGTAGGTGGATAAGCCCTTGCTAACTAGTACAAAAATGATACAAAGTAGTAATCCATAAACCTAATACTACTCCTCATCAAATATCGTGGATGACAATCGGAGCGGTTAGTGGTGGTGTCTGCGGCCGCAAAGTAATCGATTCACTATTGATAGGGATGATACATTCAATCGCAAAATTGACAAAGTGTCCAATAGATTGGCTGCATTTCCTCATTGTCTATGTTGTCTTCAACTCATTGATGAGGGTTTCACTTTGAGATGGTGTCCATGGTGGTGTGACCATTAGACGTGGATAAGCTTAGCGGCATGTTTAGTATGGCTGCCAGTCAACTTTATTTCCTGGGCTTGTTCTATTTGTTTGATACTCCCCATGTTGGATGTGTAGTCGCTTATCCTTAGGATTTTATAATTCAATGCCGTAAATCTGATTCCCCGAGTGGTTAGGATGCATAAGAAAACCTTGGGGGCAAGGTGAGTGGATAAAACAAATTCTTTCTAAGGTTTTATACTGCAACCAAGTAAAAAAGATACACCCGCCAGCATGTACATTCGCTTAGTCACCCGTGTAGGCGCTAGGATGAGTCAAGAGGGAGTAGATACACCTACTTAGCTAATCTGTTTCTTTGCTTCCTAAAAACAAGGAATAATACGGGTATAAATGCGCCTATATAGACCCCTGCAGGGCTTCCTGATGTTCAGAACTTTATATACAGTAAAAAATTTTACTTCCAATCGATCTACACGCATCCTACATGAATAATCTAAACTCAATTCTAAAAATTCACCCCATCAATATAGACTTGAGGAATTGTGACAAGACTTGCATCCATTTATTTGAAAAACTCGAAACCAAACTAAGGAAAACTAGAAAAATTTTCTTAATCCTTGAAGTTACCTTCCAAGAAGTGCTAGTTTAACGCCACTATCTTGACATACCTAGTTTTACCTTTATAGTGGCTCAAAAACATGCAAGTTCTCTCCGATGCTTTCATGAACACCCCCATCTTAATATAATTTTAGCCGTGTCCATTTACCTTAAATGTGCCCTTCTCCCTCATGACCTGATTTGCATTGCCCCTTGAGGATAGACCTTAATAACTATATATGGGCTTAACCCATCTTGATGGTAACTTACTTGAGAATAACTTGAGTTGAGAGTTGAACAAGAGTACTAGGTCACCTTCCTTGAGTTGCTTTTGCTGCTTTATAAGCTGATCATGATGTTGCTTGTTTCGTTCCTTATAGAATCATGAATTTTCTTAGGCTGTGGAGCATCACTCGTCCAGTTCATTTAGTTAGAGTTTCCTCTTCATTTTTGTAAGAGAAAGATCAAGGTTCAAAAATTTAATAGCCCAGTAAGCTTTGTGTTCTAACTTGACTAGCAAGGGATAAGCCTTCCTATAAACCAGTCTATATACAGTGCTCCCTATAGGAGTCTTATATGTTGTGCGGTAAGCCCAGAGTGCATCATCTAATTTATTGGCCTAGTTCTTCCTATGGTATGCAACTGTTTTCTCAAGAATTCGCTTTAGTTCACGGTTAGAGACCTCTACTTCACAGCTTGTTTGAGGATGGTAAGGGGTTAAGGTCTTATGTACAACCTCATACCTTGCTTAAGAACCTCTACAAAATTGTATGTTGCAAAAATAGGTACCCATATCACTAATTGTGGCCTTGGGTGTGTCGAATCTAGAGAATAACCTTTTGAGGAACTTGATTACCCCCAGCTTCACTAGTAGGTAGAGCATGCACCTATACCTACTTGGAAACATAATCTACTACAACCAAGATAAACTTATTCCCATGAGACTTTATGAAGGGTCCCATAAAATCTATTCCATAAATGTCAAATACCTCACACACCTTAATAGAATTTTGTGAAATTTCATCTCGTCGAGAAATATTACCTATGCGTTGGTAATCATCACATAGTTGTACATACCTCTCGGTGTCTTTAAATAATATAAACCAATAAAAAGCTGACTTAAGGACCTTCCTTGCCATCCTATTTATGCTTATAATACCCACATGTTGGTCCTACATGACAATGCTCGGATTTTCCACCCTTCTTCTCATGGAAACACACCTTCTAGCCATTTAATTGGCACATATTGAATAAGTCTTGGTCCTCCCAAATGTAGTATTTCAAGTCGCAAAGAACTTCATCTTCTCTTGATAGGTATAATATTTGGTAATACTCCTCGCACCCAAAAAGCTAGCGAAATCGGCAAACCAAGGGCTTTCTTTTTCCTCACTCACCTTTTGTACACTATACAAACGTTCCTCAGGGAATGCTTCATTGATATCTCCGCCTCTTATAACACCCATGTTCGGGTCTTCAAGGCAGAGATAGGTGGTAATCGGCCGCATTTTGGCCCCTCATTTGTTCTTAATCTCCAAGTCAAACTCCCGCAACAACAAGACTCAATGAATTAGACATGACTTAGTATTAGCTTTGGTTAAAAGGTAACGAAGTGTAGAGCGATGAATATAAACTACAACTTTAGATTAGACTAAGTAAGAGTGAAATTTGTTGAAAAGAAAAACTAAGTGGCAAACAACTCTTTTTCAGTGGTTGTGTAGTTTTCTTGAGCATCATTTAGGGTCTTATTGTCATAGTAGACGGGTTGGAAATACTTATCTCTTTACTGCCACAAAAGCTGCCTGGCCAAATTTGCATAGTTACTCACATACGCACATAAGCTTAAATTGCATGTTCCAATCCTTGTTGATCTTGATCGGGTCCCAGATGAGCTTCTTCTTAGGGATGGTGAAGGGGTCAAACATTCACTATTGAAATCAAATGGTGTATCCCTCTCAAGTAAATTCATCAACAATCTAGCTATTTTAGAGAAGTCTTTTATGAACCATCTGTAGAATCGTGCATGCCCTAGAAAGCTTCGAACAACCTTGACTGAAGTAGGTAGAGGCAATTTCTTTATAGTCTCAATTTTTGCCTTATCCACCTCAATGCCTTAGCATGAAATCTTGTGCCCCAGCACTATTCCTTCATGAAGCATAAAGTGACATTTTTCCCAGCTCAGGACTACATTACTCTCCTCACTCCTAGCAAGCACCTTCTCTAATTATTGTGGCATAGGTCAAAAGAATCTCCAAATATGGAAAAGTCATCCATGAATACCTCCATAATCTACAAAATCTTCCAAAATGGCTAGCATAAACCGCTGGAAAGTGGTGGGGATTGCATAAACCAAAGTTATACACGAGGCCAACACGCTCACGTGTCATAAATTTGAAGCATATAAAAGGTCACCATATGCAAATTGAAGGGGACTTTTCAGACACTTTCACGTTGGTGGTAGGCGGCTAGTGTTTCAAGCAAAGGTTTAGCGGGTTGAGGAGATACCGATATTGGAAGCTGTCTATCTTTAATTATCTTTTCCCCTTAGATTTTGTGTTAGGTTTTCCTAGTATTAGAGGCTAAACCTTCTGTGGTGCCTCCGACTCTAAAACTATAGGATGGACTTTTGACTAAATTCCTTTTTCTTTAACACTAGGCTTTTTTTAATACTAAGCCCCGATTGCATCTCTGAGTTGCTTGATTAGGTAGAGAGATCTCGGTCAAGCTAGATATGGGAATAGATGTTATCGGCAAGTACATGCCGAGAGATTGGGTGTATGGTGTCGCACTTTTCGAATTAGGGTGAAACCTAATAGTGAGAATCATAAAACCTTATAATGCAATCATACGATGAGTTGTCGTATGGGATTTGGGTTACTCAGGATCGAAGAACACATCAGTTAGAGAGCTAGTATTAGGATTTAGTCGAGCAAGGGATTCCTAGGGCGACAGATATCTGGGATACCAAGATCTCTGCATTGATTTACCCTAGATTTGCCAACTATTCACAGTATTATTTCCTTAGAGTTCTGAGTTAGAATTAGATTACCACTCCTATTTTTAGGCTAGATAATAGAAGACAAAGTAGTACTAGTTGGTGCGGTCCCAGTGGATTCGACTACCCTACCCTCGGGTACTTTACTACTTGAGTAATCCCGCTGCATTACTTAGTGGAGATTGCACTCATCGCTGTCATGCCTCACGGTCTCTGTGGAACCGAAATTCTTCTTGTTTCTTTGGCCGTACTTAATATTATTTTGTCACTTCAAGCATTTTAGAGTCCTTTATATTCATGAGGATCTTGGTCCTGACTTGTAGCAAAGGAGCACAATTGTAGATCGTGCGTCTGGGCTTGTTGATATCTTTTCAAGTTGAGAACTTTTATTTATCGAGTGCTTCGCAAGATTCCTATATAGGGTTTTTCAAACTCTTGACTACTCAAAGTCGGACTTCTTCACGCTTAGCGACTGTGTATTTCCTTGGCGTTAATGTACTATTTTGCCATAGTGAGGAGATCAACATAGATCTTTGGCTACTTCTTAAATAGGGAAAATTGAAATGGAGACTTGTGTAGTCTCTTAATGAGTACTGGATCACGAATGCTTGGTTCAAGGCCACGACTTCTAGGATCTCCATGTTGAATAAGTGAATATAGTTATGGGAGGCTCTCTCCCTTTTGCCTCTTAATCCTCATCAACAAAGTAGAGGTCTCTCCTCTAATTTTGTTACTCATGAAGTTTAATCGGCTTAGTGAAGAGCTCACTCAGTTCTCCAAAAGATGAGACAGATTCTGGCTGTAAGTTAGAAAATCATGTCATGGTTGTGCCTCTTAATGTCGCTTGGAAGGCTTGGCACATATTCTCATTAGGAGCTCCTAGAAGGAGCATCATAGCTTTGAAAGATTCGAGGTGATCTACCTAGTCGAAGATGTCATAGTAAGTTTTGAAAGAGGGCATCCTTAAGTCGAGTATAAGAGATGCTTCAATAATATCAGGAATAAATGGAGAAACCATATGAGTAACATACCTTACTTACTCCCTTATTCAAATTTGGGAAGTGATCTTACATCAGTGAGGGGTTCCTTAGAACGAGCCCGAAGTTTGCATTGATTCAGTCTTTGTTATGCAATTGAACCTCTCCTCCCTTTTGAGTACATGTTTCCATTCTCGAGTACATGTGAGAGTTCGCCTCTAATTTCGGGAGACCCATACCTCGTAATTCCTTGGTACAGTGGGGAGATTGAGTGAATTCGCTGTTCCTTCGCTCATGGGGGCTCTTAGTAAGCACCTTAAGGCACAGCTTCTGTGAGAGCAACTAGATCTCGAGGTCATCATGTGGGTCCTCCTCCGTGATGATAGTTGTTCGTTCTAGAGGGGTGTTCCTCATATGCCCGGGATCACATCCTTTCATCCCTCGTGAACTTCTCCCTCAGTTAGAGGAGAGATTTGGTTCTTTCCTTGCCTCTTGCCATCACCAAGCAAATGGAATGCAAGAGCTTCATTACTCGAACTCTCGCCACACGCATTAAACGCCAGAAACCAGCTGATGGTACAATCATTCTTCCTTGGGATTAGAGCCTATCCAAAGTCCAAACCAGTAAAAATTTGATGGAGATGGTACCTTCTTCAAGCCCCTAGAATGAGAAGAGATCGGATGAGTGCATCGGTGATGACCCTTTAGTGAGAGAAGAACTCCCTCTAATGTTGAAGTCCCTAACGACCTAAGCATGCGATCTATAAGGGAAAGTCCGAGGTCTATCCCCAAACTCTCCAATGATCATAAGGTACCCAAATAATGCATCAGAGAGGAAAAAGTAAGTGATCGGCGCATCTCTCTCTTAAAGAAATCTCGTAGAGATAAAACTAGAGTAAAGGAAATGAGTAGATATGTTTAAAGCCAAGAAGTTGAGATAGATATAGAGAGAGAGAGAGAGAGTAGAGAGAGAGAGAGAGAGAGAGCTAGAGAGAGCCTGTAGGGAAGGTCTTGAAGTAAGTCCCTCTACTCTCTCTCACGATCAACTTCTTTTATACTTCCATAAGTGAAAGCTGCTTGGGGAGATTGATGTCATGGATGGCAAGCAAGTTGTTGCTTTAGCGATGCAATCTAAATGCCGCCAGTACCGGCTCAAATAGAGCCTTCACGGCGTCTTCGACAATGCTTGCCGGGTCTAACTCATCAAAGTGCCCTCCTAGAAGCCCCTTTGTTCACCGTTATTTGGTTAAGTAAGGTGCGTTAAGTGATATTTCGTGGCTCCCGGTAACTAGGATCAAAACCATATATATGGTGAGATTCTCTCTTTATTTGGTTATAAGTTCAAGTAGCATATTCAAAACTGGTCAGCCGCTAGGATCAAATCCATATATATGATTAAGATTTTTCTCTCCCCATAACAATATTAAAATTTATTCCCTTGGCATGCACAAATATACTGGCGAATCCACTTCTTACGCAGAAGTATATGGGGTTAATCAAGTTGTAAAGCAGTACCTAATGGTAGGGTAGTCAAATCTACAAGGACCTAACCACTAATACTAGTTGTCCTCTCTTATCTAGTCTTAACTATAAGAAGTTAGGCCTTTGTAATCAAGCTAGTTGAATATCCTAACTAAAAACTAATGTGAATAATTGGTAGATTGGGGTAACTCGTGAGATGAAAAGAGATAACACCTCGGATCACAACCTCTAGGGATTCCCTTTCTAATGATCTATTCCTTTACTACTTATCTAATTAAGTAAGGGCCAATTTCCTGGAGGGATGTAAACAATACACTCTCTCTAGAGAGCACCTTTCATCTCTCGGTGATAATCGTGGCATACCGAAAGCACCTCCTTTGTTTGACTAAAACCTATTTAGATGAATCCCTGCAGCCACAATGTAAGTGTATACTCTAGAAGCTATTCTCGAAGCCTCACCCCACAAAAGTACTCTCGTGGTGTTGGGTGCCTCTAACTTATTGAGTAAGTGGGATGACTCAAGGTACACCCGCAAGGGGAAAAGCCAAGTATAGAGATATCTAGATAGATAATAAATCTAGGCTAATGTAATACAAACTCCCAACCATCCGAAGCAGACATATTACTCACTGCTAATGTTATCTGATGATTGGGCTAATGTAATACAAACTCCATTGAACCATCCAAAGCATGAATACATTTCCATGCCAATGCTATTGTATGATTGGACATCATGCACAAGATAACTAATAAAGAGAATTGCAAGCATAAACAATCAAGATGTGACACAAGTGATTATTTAATAAGAAAAAAACTGAATTAGATATAAGAAATAAGTAACAAGTTTATCTTAGGGTTAATGTGTCCAAGGAATCAGCAAAAAGGTTTGGGGCCTCCCCATGGTATGATCTATCATTTGGCAACTAAAGATACAAGAGGGATCGTGCTATACAAATTCGCATATAGAAATCTAACTTTGATAATGCCCTTCCTCTCTCGCTTCTCAATTTTTCCTCGTGAAAACTCCTAGCCATCATCAAGCGTAAATCGGCCTCTAAGAGATTCCTCCCAAAGCCGCTCGGCTAGGGTTGGGCATGTAGACCGCTTTTTATTGTTTTTCTTTCAAATTAGTGTACCATTGTTGATCAATAAAGTATGGCCATGTTGACCTGGGTGCACGCTTGCGTGTTATCTCTGACACGCTCGTGCATCTTGGTCTATAGTGATGTTCTAAACATCGCTTTTAATAAATAGTAGAGTTATATAGGTTGAACACTTCCATGATCTATCATCAAGACGCTTCGTAGTTAAATGTAGTATAACGGCCCCGCTCTTCTCGCTCTTTTGTACTCTTTTTGGCTCCTCAAATGTCCGCTTCTTTGTTCCCTTTGCCTCTCTATACCTATTCACCTATTCTAACTCACACAAAAATACCCAAAGTAGCACAAAAAATACGAGAATTTGATAAGCAAAAATAGTATAAGTGCATGTAAATATAAGAGAACTTTATGTATAATCATATTAATCTCTATCATATACCCCCACTAGCTGGAGCTTTTTGCATTATGTACCTCTCTGCAAAGCAAAGGAAGACAATACCCAAGAGGAAAATGGGATGAGCTGCAATCTCCCCGGCCATCAAAAATAGTTGGGAGTCAGCCTTGTGCTCGGGAGGGAAGCACAACCGCTAGGTGCCTCAAGGTTTTTATGGAAAAATAGGTCTTCTCACCTTATACCTCTCATTCCCCTAAAGTGTGTCTCAGAGTTCTTCCTATAAGGTGCCAGCCATTTTACCAACTTCAAGCCTCTACGGGCTAGTCTAGCCTTTCTTATTCACTAACCATACTTTCCTTAAATCTCATTCTATGATAGTGAGGTCATAAATTCCAATGAGGTAGCCCTTTACCTTGGTAGGTCATCAAGTAAACATTTTGTGATGCCCCAAGATCCCAACTACTCTCAAGTGGGTACTCTTCTTCATGCAGTTTCCAAAGCAAGTGATAGCTTCTTTTTCTACCATCTCTTTTCTATACCAAGAGGGCATCCCTAATGGATCCTGACTCCTTTCTCCTACAGCCACCCGGCCTCAAATCTCTCTCTCTCTCTCTCTGTATTTTTTTTTAATAAGCAAAGCAAAATCTCTCTACATGCTTAGACTCAATGTGTGGAATTCAAAACCTAAGTAGTTCAAGTGATAATAAAGTTAGGGTTTGTGTTCAAAGCTCTTTGTGAGGGAGTCTAACAAAGGCAATACCTATATATATTTTTGAGAAAATTTGGCACCTCCAACGCTTAATGTCAACCTAGACAATCAATTGAGTCCTGGCATTTGTAGTACGGGACTTATCCTTCGGGAGTCGATCAGCCCCTACCTCGCCGTCAGTGGAGTTGGGGCCATATAGTGGTTTGCGAGGATAAGTTTTCTGCCTTCGCTACCAAAGGGAGTGTAATCTACTATGCCCACTCAGCCAATAGAGTAGGGCTCAGCCACCTTCTATGCAATGTGGTAGTCGATGGTCGAGGGAGATATCAGACTGCATTCGGCCTATGATGGGGTACTCTACTTGGTTCCGCTGGTTCTGGAGGCTGGCTATACCATGTATTTGATATCCGCTCGTAGTCTATCCGAAAATGTTGTAACATACCCATCGGACCGGATGGTCTCCATCAGAATCGGCATGGAACCACCGACTACCATTATCCCTCCTCCAACCGAGCAGCATGTCCTGTGAGAGCCGAGTCCCATGCCAAAGCGATATATGGGCCTCTAAATAGTGCTCTGATCTTGGTGTCCGGGGCCTTGTGCCGAAGAAGCTTTTCGACAACCCATCCCAGGTGGATGGGGAATCTGTCGACCATGCTCTACAGGTACAGAAAGTCCCTAGAGTTGATGACGCCAGGCTCACCTCGCCCTAAGATCAAATGTCCGAGGCTCCATATGGCAAAATACGCATTCCGAGGGATGAGGACCGGCTGTAGATGCCTTCGACCGCCAGTGGGTTCATAATGTGGGTTCGTATAATTCCTCTCCTTCCAAAGTGACTGCATCTCCTCCACTAGTCGCATCAACCCCGGGAAAGTGTCCGTACTCGCCAGATTTGACCAACTCGACATTGTATAGTCCCAAATCGCAGTTAGTCTTACAAAAAGTTTCCCTTTTATGAATGTTGGGGGTCTCTCATTTTGTAATTCTCTAAAACTATCCAATATTTTGAAGTGATGAAACTGCTAGATGGTCTCGACCTTTGAAATTGGCACCCTATCAGCTATTCTTGTAATGCCCCTTGCTTCATGTCCAGATAATATAATGGATTAGGAAAGTATTTGAATAATGAATAAGCTTATCTCTCCCTCATTCCATGTTGTTGGAGTCTAAATCTAACTCATGCAGTCCTATTGAGATCTCTTTTCTTTCCTTAACTCCTCGCAAAGATTTCCTCCTGGCCGAGATTTAGTTGGCTTAGGGATAACTCACCTCGTGATAATCGCAAAAACAAATACTAACATCACAAAACACAAAGAGAACAAAGAAAGGACCAACCCTAATGGCAATAATAAAACTAATGCAAATCTCTTCAAACAAGAAAACACAAATACAATATTAACTAGGGAAACTTAGCACACACAAACTAAACTAAACTAATCTACTTCCTACTCTATTAAGTATAGGAAATCCCATCAAGATTCTCCGGCTGGAATCTTGGCCAAAACTTGCTGGACCTACTGGGCTATAGAAAGTGCGAAAATCACTCAATTCCTCGCACGTAAAGCACGTGATCGCCATCGTAGTAAAACCGTGGGTACCGGGCCTAAATTCTCGTAGTGGGATAATGCAGATTTTCTAAACTCATGTACCAAATGCTAGAAGGGGTTGGTTGGGTGCGTAAGTTGGAAGTTGTGGTTCAAACTTGGAAATGAGGTGTGAGTAAAATTACGAAGGCCGCCAAGTAAAACCTCTCAAGTGCAAGGGCCTCTAGGTCAGCATGGTGTAAATAGACTTTGCTGCCTCTTTCTTCCATTCTAGTTAAGATGCAAGGTTGTGGATATAGGGGATTACAATGGTGTATGCGATTGCACTTATGTGCACTCCATGCAACCTACAAGACCTCACTTCTAGGGTGCATGCTCTAACTCTCATATGTCTATAGAGATACTAGAAGTTACTATAGGGCTAACCTCTACCACTCATCAGAAAATGCCCAAACTTATACCTAAGTTAGAGAAAGGCAATCGCTGCAAATGTCACTCCATCCACCTATATGTTTCTACTCTTCCCTTAAGCCCATAAGTCTATAAAATTATAAGATTAAGATAATTGTTGCCCTCAATCAACAACGGTCACATTGTAGACCACAAACAACACATCCACAAAGTACGGGATATCAAAGCTTCTAATATTAAACTTAAGTCATAACATCCATACAACCATAGAAAGGATGCTTAAGCTACCATTATAAAGGATAAATCCAAAACAATGGGTAATCATGCACATAAACATCAATGCCCCAAGTTTCAAAGAGAGTTCAATAAAACATGAAAATTGAAATCTAAGGATTTCCCTCAAGGAATGAGTAGTCCCCAACTCCAAAATACTAGGAGAAAGTCTCCGGGGACAAATCGTGCTCCAAACGCACATACGCTACAAGTGACCAAAGATGCCAAACGCCTAGCAGCCTCCGTTCCCCTTATATAAGTAACTCCTGACATCGTGGATGTGTCCTTTACTCTACATCGCAATACTTTCCCCATCCTAGACATCTCCTCAAAATCTTGCCGCTATGGCGACGCTTCATCTGTAACATTGTGATGTTAACTTATCTCCGTAAGAGCCTCCTCTGTCTCTGTACTCATTATCGTGATGTGATCCTCACAAGATATTGCGCTAGGAATTTTCATCCAAAAACCAGTTCCCTATCCTGAATTAAAATCATAATGTCATCCAAGCACATCACCATATTTCTTCCACTACACTCACTGATTTCAAATTGCTGTATAAAAACTTCGGTATTTTAGCATATCACAATCCCCAAACATGTGTATAAATCTCACTATTAAAGTAACACTGCAGACAACATATTACGTGGTTGCTATTGATACATTTTAGGCTGCCAATACAATATAATATTAATTGGCTATTAAATCTTTTCAACTATACTGTTTTTCTTTATAAATCCTTTCTACTTAAAATAGCTCTCTCTCTCGGTGAGCTATCAAAGTACTCCAGCTGTTCTTTTGTTCTTGCTTTGCCTATCAGATTCATGCTGAGATGTACGGCTCCTTGAAAGCACGGCCATGTTTAGGGCTGGGCGTACTGTGCAGCCCCTTTGACTGACCGCTCCGCTATCCTCATCCCTTTTTGCATGTTACAGCCATTCCAAGTATAAGAATTAGTCAGCTAAAACCTAATTGAAAAACATATAATAGACGTAAACAAAATCAAATTAATAAAATTCACCACTACAATGTATACTTAACTAAAAATCCCAAATTAACCTAAAAAGGCCAAAAACTAACTAACCAGTGCAATGGCTCCCTCCCAAGTAGCGTTTGTTTTACGCCATTAGCTCAATGCACCTTCAAGTTTAAGAAGGTTCATAGAATCGGGTCTCCTTCAGTTCCCTCGCCATGCAGGTTGTGTCCCCGCAATTTGTCTACCTGAAACATATATAAATTCATAATTCTCATAGATGTTGCTGCTTAGTGGTGCTGGAATCGGCTACTACGCGCATGTAGATCGAAGTCCTTCTCTGCTCATCAAATTTCTCGACTACAATCTCCTTCACCATTTGCATATCAATGTGGTGGGGTTTGCTCAGCGATCCTTTATTCCCTCGCTTCTTCCTAGGGCTGGTCGCCGCCTAGTAAAATCGAATGGGTCCTTCAAATGTTTCATCCCTGCACACCATCAAACACACAAATAAGTCCAATAAGATCAACGGGAGTAGCATTAGTCGCTCACGCTCTACTGGATGTCGCATCGCATCCTTGAGTTTAAAACTATTACTTCTCCTCCAACTACCAAGCCTCATCCCAATCAGTCCTTGATGTCGGCCAAAGTCCTGCATACGCCTTGGGGAATTCATTATTCTCCAAGGGATGAGTTTCTATACCCTCTACTCTGGTCTCCGTGTTCAGTGTCGTAGGAAGTCCATGTGGGAATACGTAATTCTATCGATCTTCACTAATATCGCCTTCAACAACCTCAAGGCGCCCCATGGACCTAGCGCCCACTCAGTGCTCACCATTATAGCTCTCGGCTGTAGGAACCCCAGCACCTTTGGAGCATTTTATAGGGTATAAGGTTGATACTTGCTCCAAGATCCGCCAAGCGCCTTTTCGGCCCACCAGCCCTCCGATAATGCATGAAATTATATAACTCCCTCGGTCCTTTTCCCTTCGAGACTACAGGTGATCATCGAGCATTGTTCGCTTATGTAACAATGGACACTTCCTCCAAATTTCCTTTTGTTGGTGAGCAACTCTTTTAAAATTTTAAGTATATCAGCAGCATTTCAGCAAGGCCTTCCACAAACGTAAACATCACGCCAAGTAAAATGTGCGTTCCTTTCAACATTTCCGTGGAATTTCTTAAGTTTCCTATCATCTCTATCGGTCCCTTTCAAATTTGACCTGGTATGGTAACTTTGGCTTGTATTCGTACCAATGGTTCCTTCCTTGTTCTTGGTCCCGTCCCCTCCTCTTCTTTGGCCCTAATTGCACTCCTCGGCCTCTGCCACTCAGCCAACCTCGCTAGTTGCCTTGTTTTGCCAATGGGGTCACCCTCCTGACCGCACTGAGCCTGATGGTGTCACGCCTGCATCTAGGATCCCTAGCCCTGACCACATGAGACTCCATCAACCATACCCAAGTAGTAGCACAATCCCACCCCATGCTGGGTCCAAAATCCTTCCTACAGCCAACAACAGCCACGCAAATATGCAACATAAAATCCAAACAAAATAACCAAACAATCCTAGAACTACAAAGGGAAATAAAGGCTATGGGTACTGGGCACCCGCACAAGCTAAGGCCCTATCCATGGGTCCTTTAAATGACATCTCCACTCCTTAAAATAAAATCAGTGAGGTTCTCAAACCGGCAATATTATCCCAATCCCTTTGTAACCAAGAACTCGAGTCCGAAGTCACCCAATTTAATCTGTGAAATAAAGGGAAAAAACTAATGCATGAGTTTCTCAAGCTTAAAGTTCTCACAGTTCCTCGTAGGGAATCACAATGAAGTCAGCGTCCGGGTGATAACTACAAGATAAGTCAAGAAACCACTGGCATATCGCATCAAACAACATGACAAGCAAAGTTAAAGCCGGGGACCACGCCCCATATCGTCCAATATCTAGGAGTCCCAAAGCCACCACAAAAAATGCTATCAACGGTAGGGACTCCTAAGACATCTACAATCTCGCGCCATGGGAATCGAAATCCAAGCAAAGACCTTGGCCAACTATCCCTCTCACAACATCATCACCTCACCGGAACAACCCTCTAGTCGTAAGCTCCAGAGCGCCACCTCTCGCACGTGCCATTACACTATCAAATAATTACCTACCTAACTAGATAGACAAACGTAGTATTAAGCACCTCCCCTTCTAGTATAAAATGCCAAAACGCCAAAGCAGTATCCTTTGTTAGGGATGGCAGGCCACTGGCACTAATTCAAGGCTTCCGACCTCGACCGGCCACCTGGAATGGGCATGTAGTAGAAATTCAAGCAAGTGTGGGCTTAGGCAAAAGCACTCTTTTAAAAATCCGCCCCGCTCTCACCCCGCTAAAAAATACAAAAATACCCTTTTTCTTTATATATATTAGATTAAGTATAAGTTTTAGGGGTTTACAATGAAGCATTTTGTTTGGGACTCTTTGGACCTCGTGGCTGTTTTCCAACTCTTCTCTCTAGCCTAGGCACACAGTGCTTTTACATCGCTATTGTGCTTATTTTATTCAAGTTTAATCGGTAAATTTCTCTTCATTTTAGGTATATTATGGTCTCCGCTCCTCGCCCGCCTCGGGCCCGGGCCTCAAGGCCACTCTCCAGCACTCGCTACATTTGGGCTGGGCGGTGGTGCGTAGAGGCTCGGCCCCCGCCTCGCCCCCACAAGCATCCCTATCCCCGGCCCCTGTGTCCTGCGTGAGCCGAAGCCTTACCTTACAATGTGGCGGAAGTAATGTAATTCTACTGGATGCATACTCTAATTGCAAGCGATGGCATAAATATGTTTTCATGGTCATGTGCTGGTCAACAGGTGGGCATTCTCAACGAGTATGAACATTCAACAACAGATAATAAAACTGACACATACACGCCCCATCACGGATCCCAGGCCTTGTGAACGTGAGCAGATCGATCGTACCCAAGTAGAGGCGCACCCCACTCGGATATAAGGCCTAGATAAATCAAAACATTCAAGATAATAGAAAATCCAAATAACATATAACAATCCGTAGTCTATGTTGAAATAAGATAAGGTACAAACACC